>VXAC01002196.1:76607-94393 GCA_013399225.1 Rhipidura dahli
TTTTTTTTTTTTTTTTTTTAATGTGTCTTTTCTTTCAAAACAGAAGCAGGAAGCTACACATAAAGAATATAGTGCTACTGGGAACACTGAGAGCATCAACTGCTTCAGTTAGAGGACTTGTGGCACTTATGTCTCCAAGGATGATATCCAGGCTGCTGAGAAAACAGCAATACCATTCCAGATAGGGTAATGATGAAATAATTTGAACACAACTATGATTAAAAAAAACCAACAAACCAAACTCTAATGACAAAATCATGGCATAGTGATGCTTCAAGAACTATAAGCTAAATCTTGGCTGTGTTATAATCTATGTGACCTCAGGGTTTTTGTGCTTATGTAGAGGAGTCCATATTAATTTTGTAAACTGGTATAGAAAAATAAAATTTAAGGAGTGACACTTTCTAGAGTGCAAAAATAAGAGCTGTGGCAAAATACTTGTCTCTTTCTGTACAAATCATTGTAATGTTACCACTACAATTCTACAGTGTGTATATTAAAGGGATACAGTAGCAAGACACTACTTCTAGTGGAAGAAAAAAAAAATCACGATTTTCACATTTCAATCAAAGCAAATTATATTTTTAGTAATATTTGTTTTCACTTTTTATTTTTATCTTCTGTTTTTTTCTTATTTCTCTTCTATTTCCTACAGCATTTTCAGAGGACTGAATGATTGACTGTATTAACAGCTCGTATCTTCCTTTTTTACTAACAGTTCTCTCCATCACTCATTAGTCTTTTCAAAGCAAATAGATCTTTGGTGGTTTGGTAGATGGAAATGCATCCCTCTGTGTCAATATTGAATCAGTCTCTCCATGTGATGACATGGAGTCTGAATCTGGGTAATGACATGGCACACAAGTCAGTACTTAATGAATAAAAATAATGGTGTACAGAGACAATGTGCTGATGCAGAGGCACTGTGTGTAGCTCAGATGAGATGTATAAAATTGACATCTTGAATTCTGTTTGACAAATTTTTGAGCTTGCAAACTGAAATATAGGCAGTAATCTATTCTCCCACATATTTCAGGGACACTTGTCATTTTCCTCTGCTGTTAGAGGTCCCAAATGTTCAAAAGCCTGGACCTAAATGTCTTTGAACTATTTAATCCCCTTTTCATTTTCTACTTCTCTGGTTACTTTTAAATGGAGATGAGGAATGTTTAGCCAATGGTAAGATTATATTTCAAAATTTTCTCACAGTGTGTTTAATGGAGTCTTAAAAAGACATATATTGAAGTGATTATGGAAGCACTAGAGGAATTTATTTTAATAGTAGCTTTAATGGACTTTAGTTTCAGCTGCATTCCGTAATTTCTTTTCCAGTTTCTGAATATCCTTTTAGAAAGTGGAAATTACCCTTATGTTTACTGCTGTGCTGTAATGCTTTCTATGTATGTACTTTGATTTTCTACAATCAGGAAGAAACTCTGGGTATTTCTTTATCCACGTACTTGATTTGCCACTCTGAACCACTCCCCGCCTGCTGGTGCCAGTCTTCTGGAGAGAAGAACACTCACTAGCTCTGCTATAACTGTGCAAGGCTCTGCATAAAGGGCAATGTTGCCTAGAGATTTTGACTATTTGTTTAATAGTTTTAGAACTGTTTAAGCTTGAAAGCAGCAGCAAATTTTCCTTATTTTAGATCCAGTGACAAACTATGTATTGGTTTTGGCATTATGAAAACAAGCAGCTGCCAGGCAGGATAATCCATGTTGCCTTGACTGATGGCTAGCAACTCTACTGAACAACATCTGAGGTACAGGGACTTGTTAAGGGTTAATCCCAAGGGAAGTTTCTGGAGTGAAAGATAGCTGAACTTTAGTGTAGGCCATCTTCTTAGCAGTCAAACAAAATAACCTCAGTGACAATACACTGACTCAAAATCAAAAGTTCATGTAAAAAGATAGATTTGAATTGGGAATACATTAATGAAGAGAAGGAGCTGACACATCCTCTGATGTTTGACTGTGCTTACTTTTAATGGCTTTAGTGTAAAACCCAGAGAAGACCTTCCTCGAGTTTCTAAAAACTCAATTTACTTGTGATATGGGATGAAACTTAGTCTGCTTCTTGCATTTAATAGGAGGCCTTTCATTGTGTTGCTGTGGGTAATTGATTGGTAACATTGAAAGGGAAAACTCCCAAACATGTAGTACTACAGCAAATAGCTCAGTTAGTGCGTGTGTGTGTCTCTCCACATGCACACAGTAGATGTTTTCATGAATTGTATGGAGGCATAACCAATACAGGCTTTCAGAACATGATGATGTTACTTCTCGAAGCATGTACTTACTGCTTTTATGAAATACAAGCCCTAATAAATGGGAAGGTTAATGAAAAGAAAAACTACATTCCCTGGCAGATTACTTATTTCCTGCCTTACCTTCTAGATTATTTTTTCTTCCTCTATTCTGCAGCTTTTGCAGAAGTGTATAGTAGCTTAAAAATGAGCTGCTAATAGTGAAGTATGGTACTATTCATCAGAGGAACAAATTCCTCTGGACTGGTGACATATTTGCTCTTGACTTGTGTAGAGTTATATTCACAATGTTTTTATGCAAAGAGTCATTACACCCACTTGTAAATGGGTTGTGTCTGTATCTGAAACTAGATACATATATTTGAATGCTGAGTGCTTGTGATGCATACATGGCTTGGATAAACATTTACATTCCTTTCATTAGTCTTCCTTTACAACTGTTATTTATGATATTTAAGTCAGCCTGTATGGGTACTTTTTATTTATTTATTAATTACAGATCTGATTAAATGAATTTATAATTAGACAACAGATATTGCAGTTAAAATCTTCCTCTTAGAACTAAATGTTCTGGTTAATACTTCATATAAGTTCAAGTTGCCAACTAGTATCAATAGTCTTGTAAGTAGTGACAGATGTGAACTATTCATCCTGAATTTTATACTCTTTCCCTAGGCATGATTTTGCATCTAATGCAAAATTTAGAATGACTTACATTTCTTATTTGCCAAATATTGATAGATATTTAGATGTGCTTCAGATGGTGTGAGCAAACTAGTATTGAAGTTTTTCAGCTGAGGAAAGGAAATGAAGTGTATTTTTTGCTTTTTAGTGTTAAACTCTACTTATTAAACAGCTGGAAGGCCTTAATTATAATTTCAAACACCAGACATGCTTCCAAACATGATTTCAATAGGTTGTCTTCATTCTACACTGCAACATTTTAAGGTGTTGTAATCACACACCAGAGTAGTCACTGATACTGAAAAACATTGTGTCACCACAAATGTCTGCTTATATAGCTATGCAGATGATAAAGTAGTACCTGCACAATAATGAAGTGATAACTGTGAAGAGGCATTTTTGCTTTTAAGACAATTCATAACTTTTATGTTATTTTTTGTAATTCATAACTTTTTTTACTTGCTGACATGGTGAGTGTGGATGTACAGGAAAGTTGTGGCTGTAAAAGATGCAGACCCATGCTTTGAAGAGATGGTGAGCATTGATGATTGCTATCAGTGTGGTCATCTATGTTTTGTTCCTGGCAATATCTCATTTTCATTTTGCCCTGGCTTTGTTTTGCCAAGACTGAGTTACAATGAAGAAATGACTCTTGTCTCTTTTATCAGCACAGTTTGTAAGTGTGGCGTTGAATTGCCCTGAAAGTCTCTGCTGCTACAGACCTGATCTAATTCACACAGGCATTTATAGTATATATGAATTAATACTAAAAGGTACATGGGAAGATAATAATTTCTACTTTTTGGCCCTTGATAAACAAATATAAAAATATAAATGCAAAATGTGGAGTGATCTCATCTTAATAAATCTATTTATGCACCAGATACATCTCATGTACATGTTAATAGATTTTAGTATCTGGCTGTAATTAAGACTTTATTCAATGAGGCATAAATGTGACTTTGATTCAAAGAGCTGGCCTATCATATTAATAAGCAAAATTATGGGCTGTGCAAATATCGTCTCTTTGCAATATTGATAGTCTTAAAAGAGATGCCTTGGTTGAAATGTACCTAATATTGAACCAGTAGCTGAAGGGAAAAAAGAATCACACAAGAGTGCATTCTTGGTACACAATTCCCCAGTTGTTTGGCTACAGGACAAAAATACCTGTTGCTTGGGGTTCAAAAAATATCTGTTGCTTTCCTGTGATGGTTTATTTTGTACTTTATTTAATTTTGCTCCATGACTTTGGAGTTGGTTAAGTTTTCTTGTTTGTGGTTTTTGTTTGTTTTTGGGGTTTTTTTTTCTGCATATCTTTTTTCTGTTCCTCTGTGACTTAAACTTCTTTGTCTATGTTTCTGATTCTGTCTAACCATTATCCCATTGCTGGATTCCGTGATACGTGCACTGGGAGGGGAAAGAGTGAGGTACTTTTTATATGTTCTCTTGAGCCCAAAATATCATAATCTTTCTTTGATAGTTCAGTTTTATAATGAATTGATTACTGAGGAGAAATTTTTCTTTGAAGATTTTTGACTTTATTTGGAACCTGGGAGACAAACACTAATCTTACATACAAAAATAGGAGCTGTCCTCTCTAGCTAATAACTCTTGCCTCAAAGGATATAACATTATTTTAAGAGCTTGCTCTTAAATCTAGTGAATTCAAAAGATGTCTGTTGTCTTTTACTACTGTTTTTACCTCAGACCACAGATGGTATTATGTACAACTATTTATTCTAAGTCACTTCAAGGAAAATTTTTGGCTTTTGCAATCCACGATCTTGATGTTGCTTCTCACCGAACAGGTTAATTTGAATAGGTCTGTTATATGTGAATTTTAATTTCCATTATCTTGACTCTTCTGGTGAGGTAATCAATGACTATGCTCTTGGTATAGACAGTGATAAAATGTAGTAGATACTTAGATAAATTAAGATCTTGCACATCATGAAAAATTGCTCAGCCTAAGCTCAAAGTTAGAATAGTCACGGGTTTGCCTTCTAGCTTGAGAATCTAGTTCCTCAATTTTTACTTAATTTGTTCAGTTTGAAATGTCTAGGCTTAAAAGATCTAAATTCAAAGCTTGCTGAAATAAATGGAAGTTTGTCTCAATTTTTAAATGTTTCTTTTCAATTTGATTTACACTGAATCAAAGTTTTGCAGGGTTGCTTCCTACAGTTTTGATTTTACTTGAAGCAAATTTCTTTTGTGGTGCATCTTCAATTCCCTCAAAGCTGGGATTCTTTTTAAAAGCTATGAAGCTGGACTCCAGTTCTAAATCCTACTGGAGAGAGAAGTAATGTAATTTTGCTCTGTTGTGTACAAATCTTCACCCAAAACATATTTGCTGCTGACAAGGTTAATAACTGCTGAAACAGAATTGCTGTCTATTTCTCTTTCCCTTTTTCCCTCTTATCCTGTCTCATAAAGCAATCAATTCCTGGTTTTGGAGTCTACTTTAACATACCAAATGTGATACCTTGCTCTTTGCTGTATCTTCCACCATCACCTCTGTGACATAATCTTCACATTCAAACAATTGAATGTAAAGACTGAGAGAAACTGAAAAAACTGTGTTCTGTTCTGCCTAAAAATTGATAAAAATGCACTGTATGGGATTTTCTCTTACTTCTATGATTTGAGTGGTGTTTGGTGTTTCCCCCAAAGAGGGTGAGGAATATGAGCTCTAGCTCTGTGTAAAAGGTGATGGTTTTGTGGATTTTGGCTCTGCTAGCCTCAGTTTCTGGTTTGTAAAATAGCAATATATTCACTTATTTAGGTCTCATCAGTATTTTAATATTTAAGATTTGTGAGAAGATCACGTGCAATGATAATGACAATTTTGAAGAAAAAAAGAGAAAAAGAAAAATTAATTACTGTTATTTAGAGCACAGAATGCATGGAACAATATATTGAACCCACAGGTGCAAAGTTCAGTAACTTGCTGCTGATTTCACTTGCATGTTCAGTGAGGTAGGACAACGTGTAGTCATGCAAGTGATGCACCTTAATTCTTGTGGTCTGTCCCATGAGTGTAGGTGGGAAGAAAAAATTCAGGTGTATTGGTGTATTTCACTTTTTACAGCAAAGTGTCTCTTTAGTGTCTTGGGTCTCTATAATCTACTGAGTTGCTGCTGAGCTACTGTTACACTAGGATAGATCCTCAGAACTGTTTTGTCATTTGCTACAAAAATGCAGGCTGGATAGGTGGGAAAATGTATGATATCCACAGAGAAATAGTGAAGTTCAGATACTTGGAATTCTCTCCAAGCGTGAACTTCAGAGAGCATAGACTCTTCATTTGTTTCCTTTCAGGAGGAGTGGATTTTGTAAATTCTTTTCTTTCAGTGCAAGTCACTGCTCTCATGCATTGGAATTCCTGAGTACAAGATTGCTTACCAACTTTTAGCTAGAACTGGTCCTGCCTTTCCTACATCCTTAATTTCATCTCTCCTGCCAGAAGGTGCAAAACCTCGCTTTTCTCTGTTTTTTAGTTTTTTTGTTCAGTTGGTTGGTTCCATTTGGCTTTGTTTTTTTTTTTTCTTTTTTGTTTGTTTGTTTTTTCCCTCCAGCAACTGTTTTTAAGCCCAGTTACCCCTGTAGAGGATTTTCAGTCCCTTTCCCAGCTTCCTCCAGATTTGTCTTTATCTCACTCTCATTGCTCAGTCACATTTACCCTGTTGCTAAAGCTGTGCCATGGATGATCTTTGCTCTTCCAAGCCCCTTGATTTGTAGGTAATACAGGAACCTTCCAACCCCCCCTCTGTTTCTTTGAAGTACTAAAACCTAGGGAAGATTAATACCAAGTCAAATGCCACAGACCTGTTTACACGTGTTAGATCTCTGTGACTGAAGAGAATCATGAGTGAGGAAGCACTGATGCACTGGAAGGGCTGAATTAATTACTTGACTGCCCTGTTGGTTTTTTTTTTTTAAGAGCTTAAAATACAAAAACTTATATTCTCAGTAATTTACACCATCACATTTCCTTGTAGGATGTATTTATTACTTTCCATGCTTTCCTATAAGATCAGAGCCAGTTAATGTCTTATGTTTTCAGATATACTGCTATGTTCATCAGCAGTACTTTCCATAGTGTCTTGTGTGTTCCTCAAGGTTTGTCTCCCAATCCTTACAGCCCAAACCTGTGTGAGTTCTTTGAAATGTGTGATATCCTGCAGGCCACCTTTGCAAAATTTTTATTGCACATTTTCTTACATTTGCAAGGGTCATATGCTTGTGTTATCTTCAAATTTTATTTTTTAAAAAATTTGTAGTCACAGCATAGTTAAACTTTTTCATCTCTTCAGCTCTACCACTGGTTAACAATGACAAGCATAAAAAAATGCAGTTTCTTCTGATGCAGAGACTGTTGGGTTCTTAGCCAATCTTCAATTTTCCATATTTTTACAAAGTTAGTAAATAACTTCCTGAAATTCTGATGACAAATTGAACAGAACATAAATCTATTTTCTGACTTTCAGACTTCACATAACAGTAAGGAGCTCCCTTAAGAACACTAAAGGGTTTATTGATAAATCAAGAATAATTTCTACTCTATGCTTATTGACCTTATTTTTTTATTGTTTTTTTTTTTTTTTTTTTTTTAGAACCAGTGTAGAATTGAATATCATAGACTGAAAATTTTTACAGGATTGATTAATGAGCTGGAGAGGCATCTCTGACACTGAAATGGCTGAGCTTTGATGAAAGAACTAATTTTCTTTAAATCACTATTTTTTTCTATATAATCCATGCCCATTTTTGCTTATAAGACCACTGCTATTGGTTGATCTAGCTTTACAGGAAGATAAAGAATTTTACATTATGGTATATAGCACTTATATGTCCTAACAATATACCTTCTAAATATTAATCAGTAAGTACACTAATAATGCACATCTTTATATTTTAATATCTGATTACTTTTTGGGCTGCATTTTGGAGAGTGGGTTGACAAACAGATTCAGATGCTGTTCATTTGCAATTCTTTCCTCCAACAGATTTCTCGTATATATGAGTATCTTCCAATACACTTTCCAAAACAATCATATATGTAATGGTAAATGTTCAAATATGGCTTTTTTCTTCCACCCCCCCATCTTTGAGAAGAGCTCTCCCACTGTGATTTTGCTTTTCCTTTTTTTTTAATGAGCAAAGGGTAGATAAAATGCTCACATTTTACTGTTAAATGTAACCAGAGAAGGTCTGCAATGTAAAGCCCAAATGATTAACACCTTAAGGAAAGGAATAATTACTGGAAATCTGGGAATGGATAATTTGTCATGAAAAGAAGAGATTTTTTTAAATTTATAAAGTAAACGGTTCTACTCTATTTTAGTATTAAGATTAGCTTTTAAGGTATACAATTGCAGTAAACATAATGTAAAATTTTAATTTACAACTCACATGAAATTAACTGTTTTTTCTTTTTAAATTGTCTTTGAAAAACTTAACACCCACCTAAGACTTTTTCTTTTGGTATCCTAAGAATGGTTGAACTATTTGAGATATCAATTTTTATAACAAAACATCCACCAAATGCTATTGCACTTTCTAATGATCCATGAAGACCATGAAGAGACTGCTATAAATCATATAGAAAGGAAAAACAATTTTATTCATATGGATGGAGAAAATAAAGGTTTAAATCCAACTATGTGATGCCCTCAGATAACTCTTCCTGTTCTCAAGAAGATATGCTGCATTTTCTGGTTCCTTCTGGTAAAACAGGCTGTTTTGAAAACTCCACCTTGACTGAAATCCTAAAAAATAAATAAATGGAGTTAGGTTTTGCTGACTTTTGCCCAGAAGGCTTGTTAAAATACTTGAGGTATAAACATGTCCTTATGGAAGGAAAGGAAAATGCAGAGTCCTCATGGAAACCCCCTGAGGATTTTGTGTTAGCCTTTGCATTCACGTTGAGCGTTGAACCAAGCTCCAGCCATGGGCTAAGTTTAGAGCAGCTGCTGCTGCTGGCTGACTTCAGCCAGGGAGTAATTTGCTCAGAATCTTTTACATTCAGTGTGCCTTCTCTCTGTCTGTGTTCGAGCAAGCCTGTTTCCTGGAGATTTACAGCTCCTGTGCTACTTGAGCTTAGTGTGAGCTACCCAGAGTAACAGTCGTATGTGATTCTCCTATGGTTTAGATTCTAACGTAGGAGTAAAGAGGAAAAATATTACACAGCCAATTTCCTGGAATGCTTATATTTATTGTGTATGAGCTACAAATGACTGAACAATGGATTTTGGCTGACAAAAAATAAAAATCTTGTAAAAGGACTTTAATATTTAAAGTTATTCTCACTGTGTATTGGACATAGGAAAAAAACCTCATATACATATATTTCCTTGTGAAGTTTACTTATTTAATTTTACTTCCTTATAAGATCACAAGTCAGCCTGATCAAGGTACACAAAAAAGTTTACAGTTCTTTATCCTTCTAATGCAAGCCAAAACACTCAAAATTTTTCAGTAGTTAGTGCAAATGAAAAATAGCTAGGTGCTGGCAAACAGTGCTTTAGGATAACTCTGGGGGCAGGTTTAAAGCTTTTTAAGACCTTTCCAGCTTTATATTCCGGAATAGGATTTTGGATTTTATGCTCAAGTTTTAAAACTTATTTATAATTTTATTACTTCTTGGTTTTTTGCATGTCCCAGTAGAAAGTAATACACTGATATTAATCATATCTTTTCTTTCCTTCTGTTGTCTCCATCAGAAATTGCTGAAAAACTTGCTCACAGTATTTAAAGACATTTAAGTTATATAAATATTTAAATATAACAAGCCCCTTTAAAAATACTCTGAAACTGTTGAGGAGTTGTGTTATTTGCAGTTCTGTGATTTGATTCAACTGCCTGTATCTGGAGAAGCAACTTGGAAGAATGATCTGGAGAATACTACACACAAGAATTGTAAATCTGTCCTTGTGCTGGTCCATGCAGCAGAAGGTTGGGGAAGGTGGGACTCTGAGATCAGAGGGGCTGATCTTTGAAAGCAGCTTAATGTGTATCTGTGAGAAACAATGCCAGCAGCTATTTTCTGGAGTGATTTTTACACGAGTAAAGCATGAACAGCACTTGGTCGTTTTTACATCTGCCATTTGAAGTGTTGAGGCTTTGCTCTTAGGACTTGACCTGGTAGGTCTAGAGCGTAAGAACTTAAATATTGGTCTGAGGTTTTGAATGAGCCAGAGCACATTTTGTGTGGACACAGCATAATCTAAAGCATTTTTTAAAACTGGAAATTTAGTTACATTATCATAGTGAAACAGTCTTGATTACTCAGTGGAGGAAAATGGCCATCATAATTTCTCCAGTTGGAAAGCTGATTTATGCTGCAAACCAGTGCTGGCCTGCTGTATTCCTGAAGCACTGGGAACTGTGCTGCTAGTTGCCTTATGGATATGATGGTGAATTACTGGGGAAGACAGAGCTATGGCTTACAATTAACAGTCACTGGCACTTACCCACACTCTTGTCATTTCCATTTCCTCTGCCTCCTGTAAGCAGAGACATTTCAAGAGATTTTGTGAAAAAAGGAACTTACTACACTGGTATTTTACCAAGGTGTGTAAATATTATAAATAAGATTAAATTGTTGAAAGTGAATAAAAACATATCCATGATAATCTGGTGGATAACCACAGACCAGAGATAACATGAGAACAGGTCTGAATGATATGATGAGATGGAAAGACAGAACCTAGGTGGAAAGGCAAAGCCCAAAACATGCAAGTGGAAGGCAGGAGGTGCTGGTGTCTGAATCTTGGATGGCTGAGAAAAAAGGAGGCCTCTGATATGAAGGAACCAGTGGAAGAAACCAAAGGTCTTTTGTTCAAAGCTTGGCTTGAAGGTGGCTGCTTTTTACTTGCTGACCTCACACTGCAAGTGAGCAAACCTGTCTAATGACACCACACAATATGGGATTATTCAGCTATATCATAATAACTTTCCTCTCTTGCTTCATCTGCTACTCAAGGTTGCCCATTTATTTTAAAGTCTTAATGTCCTAGATAGGGCTATTACAAACTTTCAAGCTTATCTGAGAGCCTAATATGCCCTGCAACACCTTTATTAGATATGATGATGTGTGAGACTGAAAGAACTTAGCATGAAACAAATTGCATTTCATATGAACATCCAATAGGAGCCAATAAGCTTGGGTCCTACCTATATAATTTTAGCAAGTCAGCCTAAACCTAACTGTATTTTGGCAGAGATGCTAAGCTAACTTAGCTTTTCTGTGATTTTTTATTTTTCTTTTTAGATTTAAAAGTTTATTTTCCTTTAAATTTCAATGTGTGTGCTCATTTTGGGGATCAATTGATCTGAAGGGAATTGCAGATATATTCCTTGTAAATCTGCATTTTGAAATAGAAACGGTTGTTTTTTTATTAGATTGAAAAAAATTGAATTCTATTTAATTTTAAAATGGATGTTAGATATACTATCATGACCATTATGGTAATATGACCTTTCACCAACTGAAATTCTTGGCCAGCAAAATTTTGATTCTGTAAAAACAATTCATATTTTAAATTTAAAAAATGAAAGATTTGCACTAACTGGGAGAAAATTAATAAGTGATTGGGTGAAGTGTGGCTTCATGAACATAGTTTGAAAAGATCTTTTTCTGTGAGAGAAGTTCTAGACATCAGTGTTGATGTTTTCAGTGCTTTTTATTTCATGGTAGCAAACTTAAATAAAAGTTCATTACAACCCCATTCCTCCCCTCCCCACCCCAGATATATTCACAGTAGGTGACCCCGAGTGCATTTTTTCCCTTGAGGCAGGCCTGGCAGATTTTAAAGGATATTTGATTAGTGTGGAATTCTTTGCCTTTATGAATGCTGAGTAGACTAAATGAGAATTACAGTGATGATACATTAGTGTTCATTTTCCAGCACTGAGAATGTGCAAGTAACATTCTAATAGCTCATTCCACAGCTGTAATTTGATATATTTTAATGAGCCTTTGATCTTTGACATCTGGGGTCTCCATATATTAGAAATAGATTATAAGCACTTGTGTGAATGAAAGCCAAAAATTTCTGCACTCTACTTGCATGGCCAGAAAAGCTGATGTGCTGATCACTTCTGCAGGTTGCATTTAGCAGAAAAGTGAAGAACACACGATTTGTATTGAAGCAAACATAAGAACTCAGGTTTAGAAAAGAAGTAATGACATAGTTACAGTCTATTTTTCTGTGTGGATCTATGTCATAACTGTGCTGAACGTGGCACAAACAACAGTTCCATTCATGGAGTTGAAAAAATGAGAGACCTGTTAGAACACCTAAGATTTGCTTCAGATAATTGTTTTTGTTTTAGTATTAATGAGGAGTACATAATATCTTTGAGTATTAAAAATGAACAAAAACCAGCCTGTAGGTTTTTGTTTTTAGAGGTCTGCCTTGTTCTGCTTTGTTGAATATAAAATGTTTTCCTTCTTTATTCCTTGTCTCTAGTTACCAAAAATTTCTGGTCAACCCCCCTTTCCTGTTGAAGGTGTATTTTGCATTGGTTTGTAATGGACATGAAAAACTTCTAGATATTTTTGATTATTGAACCTTAGATTTCTTCCCCTTAATTGACTGTCCATAAACCTTGATGGCATGAGTTGGAACTTGCAAGAGACTTCAAGCATGTAGTAGTCACTGCAGATATCAGAATTAGGTGTTTCCTGATATGCATCTCTCATGACTCCTCTTTCATTACACTCATCCTTAACAGATAAAAAATTCATCTGAACACTTACAGAATTTGTGTTTTCAGTAGGTATTTGGGCATCGTACTTGCCTAAAATAGCACACTTTTAATGCCCTTGTGTAAATGCAGGCTTTTTCTTTAGCATTATTTAGAGCTGCAAGCTATTCCATAGAGAAAAGTATCAGGCATTCCTACATATTGACCCACAGAGGTTTTCTTTTGTGTCATCTACTGTAGCAACTATGAGCCTTCCTATATATCATAAATGAGTGATATATTCATATGCTGATTATGTCCTAGTCCTACTTTTTATAGTTTATTTCTATTTTCTTTCCATTTCCTTCAGATTTGAAACCACCCTTTTTGATCATTCTCTTTCAGTGATTAAATCACACAGTGAATTGTGACTAAGCTAATTTTAATGTGATTATAATGTAATGCAATTATGATGCTCCTTTGTATTTTCATAGCTTGTTTAAACAATAAAAACTATAATCATATGCTGACATGAAATGGGTCAGGACTTTCACTCTGTAAATCTAATTAACTTATGAAAGTGCCATACTAATAATGTAAGCTGAAGATGCTGTATTATGTCATAGCCATGGAAAAGGTAGGTCTTGTTAAACTATTCCATGCTTTCTCAAAAGCTATACAGTCTGTACCCATGTCATGGTTATATTCTGATGATGTTCTTCAGTAGGCTGCCAAGTCTCACCCCTCATAGAGCTGCTATTCTTCACTGGATGCTTTGATTTCCTATTTCACTTCATCTTCCTCGTCTGGAAGACCTTACAGACAGCTAAGTCAGCATATTTCTTAGAGTGGAGAAAGCCCTTTACTCTTCTTTCATATTAAAACAAAGTGTTTTCTTGCACTCTGTAAACTTCTGTGTCCTGATCCTCCCTGACAAAAGGTGCTGTTTATAAACATACTTATCCACCTTTTGTTTAGTGACATGTGAATTTCCAATTGATAGGTATGAATAAAAGCAGGATAGTCATGTTCTTGATGATGACTGTTCTACTCTATACATCTTGGAAGGAACAGACATTGTGGGAAAAGGGTGACAGTACTAGTTTTTCAGGAGTTTGTCTTTCACTTCAGTGGGTTGCAAAAACCTTTTGATTCAGCTGGTAAATGAAGGTGATTTCCCAAGGCATGGGAGCTATTACTTTTTCCTTTTTTTTTTAAGCTTTGTTTCTGTATTTATTTTATTTGACAATCTCATCTTCCAAGTTTGTTGCCAAAGGCTAGAAGTGTCCTACCCTCTTCAGCAGAATCTCTATCACTCATTCCTGAAAGTTCTTGTGAGAAAGAATACCAGGAGATGTCATGACTTTTAACAAATGATGAAGTTACATCTCTAGTGAATTAAGTAGATGCAGATGGGGATGTCTCTGATAGCTGTTTAGCAGTAAAATTAATAATCTAAAAATATCAGGCAATTGAGCCAACGTCTGCTATATTTTTAAAAAATACATGAAAATTCACTGACTTTTAATTTAGTCATGGTAGAATCCTTTTACATTTCTCTGTAAAATGAGCGATTTTTTAAATGTTGCATCATGCTAAGTGAATGTCATGAGTTTAGTAACCCTTTGACGAGAATGAACATTTAACCTGTTCATATGAGAGCTATGAGTTACTGTCTATGTATCTCAATTCTTGCTTTAATTCAGATTTCAATATTTCTCATACAACATGTAAGCTATTCATCTGCATAGTAAATAATCCTGTATTTCACAGAAAATATCAAAATAATTATGCTTAACTCTATGGATTGCATTTAAAATCTTGTTTTGATTTCCTCCTCCACCAAGGTCTGTTCTTTACAGTATTCCATACTTTATGCTTCCTTTTCTCCCTGCCCCTTCATATTGTATCTTTGGTTGTAAGCTCCTCTCACACCTTTGCTATGCTTAGAAACAATAACTTCTCTTACTCTGGAGTAACCACTTTTGAACAGATTTTTAAATACAACCATCTCCACTGGCTACTATTTATACTTGAAGATGAATCTTAAAAAAAAGATAAATCAATTAAAATCTGGCTAAGTAAAATGAAGATCTTGTTTGTTTGTTTTAAAAAATATTTTCTTTTCCATTTAATTTTCAAGCCTCCTGACTAAAAAGAAAAATTATCTCATTTTGACCTATATGTCAGACACAGTATGTTTCTAGGTCTCTATGTTTGGCTGGCCAAGGAAGTTCCATCTATTTCATATAAGAGATGCATTTCAAAATGTTTGATTATCATCTGAAAGGACTTTCATAGGAATCAGATTTCTGATACTAGACATCTATATATGAGATGAATCCTGACACTATCTAATGGCTTTTAATGGAAGACATGCAAATTTAGGTTAATGTGCCTTTTTCTCTAGGAAGAATGATGAACTGTTGGAGTAATTTTTACAAGATGTGGTGGATTCTTTATCTCTTTGGACAGCTTTATTAAAGATTTCTTGAGCTATTTTAAACTAGTATTTAGTTGCTTGAAGAATGATGGTCTGGATCAACCACTAGGTGAATCTTTATATTTATTAATCTGCTGAACAGTCCTGAAAAAGAAGCATATGACAACGCTAAGAAGACTTATAAAATACTTAATCTTGAAGTGGGATTTTGATCTGTGCTATAACATGGTAAAGCTGGTAGGTGTAAAGCATCAATTTTCTCTCCAGTTATCTGATGCCTTTTCCTGGTCTTAAAATCAAGAGGCGAACACAGTTAGAAGGGGAAAAGGGATTTTACCTTGGTGTTTATTTGAAGGATCCTTAGGTGCACCACGACCAGGTCGAATGCACAGCCATGTACCCTGCAGTGGCCACCTCCCTCTCCTCAAGATCTAGTCTTATATTCCAGGTTTTACTAATTAGCATACCTATCCATAATTCCCCAATGAGAGGCTCAAATGAGCCCCCCTTTCCAAGGAACCTTCCCCTGGATGGTTCTATCTCAGTTTACAAAATGTGTTCTGGAGAGGACCCTGGGGTCTGGGGCACACTGGCCCCTAACTATGAAGCTTCTAACATGTTCAGTCTCTCAGCTTAACAAGCAAGTCCAAGAATGTAGGCAAAAAGCACTGAGAATACAGAAGTTGTAAAAAGGTATAAAGGGGTATAAAAGAAAAGACAAAAATCATCATGGCATCATTTAGTCCTCCATTGGGTGGGTCATTAGTTCCCACCATACCTGTGTCTGGTTTAGCATGCATTGTGCTGGTGACCATCTCCTTCATAAAGTCTTTGTAGAGCATCTGATTTGAGCCACGGCCAGATCGCAGTGTCTCCACAGGGACACATGGAACGTCTCCTCTCTTCAGCCTGGACTGTTAATTGCTCTTCCCTCACCCAAGAAGTGCCACTTGGTTTGACTTTGAAGCAAATAATTCAGAGAGCAGTAACTAGAAGTGACACTGACAGCTTTTTTTATCCCAGGATAATATTTGTTACACAACAGAGTTCTTGGCATATCATGTACAAACTAAGCTGAAGTCAGGAGCCATGCTAAAAAGCTTTGTTTAGAAGTTGGTTTCTTGTAAGGGTAGAAAGTAAAAAAAATTATTCTGAGTTGTAGCAACAGTTTTAGAAGACCAGACATTAGAACATTTTTCTTAATGCAAAAATTCATTTAGTAACTCAATTTTCTTAACATTTAAATTTAAACTTTAAAATAACCCTTTGGGCTGAGATTATGCATGAGAAATTTCAGCCCAACAGGGACTTTTTCAAAGCTAAAGGGTAGTGAAAATAGTGCTAAGGATGAAATTACTCCTGTAGAACATTAACTATGACTCCATGCTATAATTAGCTTTCTTAAATGAGACTGCAGTGTTTCTGCTTTGGAAACATCTTTACACTTTGAAGTTGTCTCTCAATTAAGCTGAATTCTCTGCTGCTTCATGTTTGTCTCTGGCTGAACAGAAGATAGGGGATGAGTGTCTTGGGTTTTTTTGAGTGAAGGCTGTTGAAATCTCTGAGGTAAGTTTTATTTTTGAAGGAGAATTTTTATGATCTTAAAAATAGGTGTATACATGTGATTCCAACTGTATTATCTAGTATTTGGTTCTGCTAATTTTACATTTTTCACTGCACATTGCTAACCAAGTAATTCAGAGGGCTCAGTAAAAATGCAATGTTTTTCTTTATCCATCTTTTAATTTTTATCAGTATCATAATAAATATAAAGAAAAACTAAGAAACTTTTGAAATATGAATATAAAAGTACATATTGCAATGTATTTTAATGAAAATATTCATCATAGTTATTATCCAATTCCCTAAAAGAAATATGAAGTAATTAATTTAATAACACTTTAATTTTAATATATTGTTATACTCAAAACAGGGGGAGTAAAATTAAGCAGAATTGTCATGAATACTTGAATATTTTATAACAGGGCAAATAAATAATACAGCCATATGGGATAATAATGAGAACAGAAAAAACACTGAAGTTTTAATATAAGAATAATGTATGTTGACTTTATTAGATGTTTTGCTGAAGTATTTAATCAGATTCACATTAAAAAAATAGTTAGTAACATCTGTTATTATCATGCCAAAATCATAAAGCAGGATTAATTTCCTCTTAAGTATTTATAAGAAGTTTCTGCTAGAATCAAGAACTCCATCAATACATGGAATGAAACTTTAACTCACTATTCACATTTCAAAGAGAAAGAGGACAACAAAAAGTGAGTAATCTTGCCGGAAAATGTCTTCTTCAGGCCTTCTATTGTTATATGTTATGCCCCTTGCAACACAAATGGTTGAATCTTTATTTATGTGCCCACAATGTGTACAATCTATACACCTGACAGCACTCTGAAAAAGCATAAACAAATTCTATAAACAATTTTGTCTCTGGTCACAAAGAAATTTATATCAGATGATAGGACGACTCTTTGAGCAGAGAAGTCTCATCTCAGGTAACTTATGTATTTTATAACAATGAATCACAAGTAGATTTTTTGCAAGTTTCCAATCCCTGTCTTAATAGTGTTTATGCAACATCAGAATTACGTGTTTGCTTTCTCTGTCAAAGACTCCACACACAGCTTTAAAAAAAACCTACAGTTATATAAAGGAGTAATAACTTTTTTTTTTTTT
>VXAC01002196.1:94436-134042 GCA_013399225.1 Rhipidura dahli
TTTGAGAGCTGCCCTGAGTACTGGTATTGGGAAAAGTACTTGGAGGATGTTTGCACAGATTCCTTAGGTTTTCTGTAGGCTACAATTATCTCTGTGGGTAGAAAAGCAGGCTGTATTTATTCATGCTCAGTACACTCTTACACTAGGTATGTTTTACTAATTTAACATTCTAAGTATTTAATTGTCTTTATAATGGTTCAATCAGCCATATGCCTCAGAGGTTATACTGAGAACTTGTTTGATCCCCAGCCAATGTTTACTTTCAGATTATAATGAGCAGTTAAGAAGTACTCACCATCTGTTCCTGAGAAAAGGCAAATCTTCTTTGTCTTAGTGGACAAGTGGGAAAATAATTCAGAAAGCTGATTATTAGTTCATGTAAGTAGATAATGGGCCAAACTTTGTTAAGAAAAAACTGAGAGAAAGCAAAATTCTTACTGCTCGTCCAGACCAGCCCTATGCATCAATACACAGAGCACTAAATGACTAGAAAATGGGTGCTGGGGCTTCACCAGGTACCAAGTCTGATTAACTTCTGGGTAACAAATTCAGATTAGATATATGGATTTTTCTTTTTTTTTTTTTTTTGTTATTACAATGATCAAACAGTGAAATACATAGCCCAGAGAGGCTTGACTATCCAACCCTGATAGTCAAAACTTGATTTGACATGGTTCTGAACAACCTGATTTAACTTGGCTCTGCTCTGAATAGAAGTATTAACAGCTGATGACCAAAGGTCCTGTTCAACTTAAATTGTTATTTGATTCTGTGGTTTAGCTACATGATATCATTCCTCCCAATTATGTCAATGTATAAATCCTGACCACTGAAATGGTTATTTTATTCTGAGGTGAAGTGGGCCCGATACATTACTCAGTAATTTCTGCTCTGGTCTTCATTATTCCTTGAATCTGAAATGTATTGAAAAGAAGTAATGTGAGATTATGTGGTAAAAACTACATTCTTGTTTCATTTTAGCAGTAAGAGAATGAGATATTTGCCTTACCTGATGCTAAGTTTGAAAGTTGAGCATTTAAATTAGAAGTCCTGTCTTCAGAAGGCTCTTGTATTGTCAACAAAATAAAAACTCTGAATAATCTGTCAAATTTAATTTTGGCTATATATACTGAGCATTGTGGGGAATAGTCAAAGACTGTATCTTGTATGGAAACAGAGGGGTCTTTATTTGTAGAATGCTTATAGGAACAGGCAAACTATTGGTTTTCATAAAATTAATGTTTATTAAAAAAAGTGTAGTATTATGAATTTCAGTTTTAGGTTTGTATTAATGGCAAGCCTGTGAAGGGCAAAAGAGAGTCTCACAAACTGTCTTTTATGTACCTGATAGATGACATATTTAAGGTGACTCAGCCAAGGCAAGATAGACCCCTATATTTTAATATGAGATCACTTTATAACCAATTTGCCCTGCAGGTAGCAATTTCTTCCAGCAAGTAGCAAAAACATTATCTTTCACTTTTCATGGCATGAGGATGTCATAAACAAACTGTGAATCCTACAGTGCCAGGACCATTTAGATCAAGTCACTAAATCAGTAAGAAATGCCTAAGCACTAGTACATTGTTTAGGGTGTTATTTTCTGCTGTTTGCTGATTATCACCTTGTCTTTAATAGTCTGAATTCATGATATTCATCACTCTGGCATTTATTCTCATTTTCTCCAGTGACCCCTTGGATCTTTTTAAGATGCTACTATTTGTGTCAGTATCTTTACTTTTCTAGTGACTTTAAAAAGAGCATGTTCTAGATTAACGAATTATAGTTTATGTTGGGCTACTCTAATCTTTTTGATTTATAACACAGGAAAAATACTGTGAACTATATGATAGTCTGCTATAAATCTTGAAATGTTTTTTAGTTTGTAATACTGTGAGCTTAAAATGCAGTAATGGTTAAATAGTTTATGCTTTAAGTGACAGCACAATACAATACAATACATCTCATGTTTCCTCTTAAAGAAATTATGTTCCAGCTTTGTGCTTCTCTGAAGAAAATGGTCCAGCTTAAACCAATTAAGGTTTGTCTTTTTTTATACTGCTAAAATCCAATTTTATTCATCCATTAAAAAAAAAATCAAATTTAAAATATTGGTTGGCTTGCAAACTCCCAGTTAGAGAATATGAATTGGTTAAGAAAATAGACTTTCTAATTTTCATACTGATTCTTAGCTGTTGAAAATCTAATTTGAAAACTCAGTGTTGCCTTTGTACCTCATACAGCACTTGTGGGAGATACGTACTGAGAATTAACTTTGAGGGAACGTGATGCTATACAAGATATTTTCCTAATAAGATGATAATTTATGCTCACATTTTGTAAAATGAGAAAAAAAAAAACCAAAAACATGCTACTTCTTACCAGAATTACTGTAAAAATATTGTAATTTTCAAAATGTAGTTCAATAATAAATTAATACTGTTTCAAGTGTATTCTCTCTGTGTACCCCATGCACAGCATTCTTAATTTCAGCTGATTTTTTTTTGTCAAGAAATTTACTTGCTTCTAGCACAGAAAATTGTTGTGCAATGGGATATTCTTTCTTCTACCACAAACTACTTACTTTAGACCATTGGTTTAGTCTGTGTGTCTGTGGAGATGACGTGTATGAAACTTACAGTGATACACTGCTGCTAACTGAAAGGGTAGAAAAAAAGCCTTAGGAAACTCTGCAGCAAGAAACAGCACGTGTTTCCTGAAGGAAAGATTCTGTCTCTGGGAAAGAGGCTGCTCTGGTGACCATGGTGAAGAGCAGCATCCTCCTCGCCCTCTCGGAGATGCTCACACAGGGAGCACTGGCAATGCTGGGCCTCCAGTGCAGGGACAGCCGGAGGGGAGGCAGCTCCTGGATGCATGAGAGGCATCTCCCTGCCTTTGCAGGAGACAAGCAGCAGACAGCAGCAAGGCTTTGGTGAGACTTGCCACAGGGAAGGGAGGCCAGAAGTCTTCACAATTCATTGTGATAAATCTAAGCATGTAACTATCTTTACTCCTCCCGCAGTACTCCCACAAATATCACATTTCTCTGCATTCTCACTGCCCTGGGAGACTACCTTCCTGATTTTAATGTAGCAAGAAAGACCAAACTAGCTTCAAACTAGCTGGGATAGCTAAGTATCAATGCGCTTGCAGTCCCTGTTCTTGGCTGGTATTTTTTTCATCCCCTTCTCTGTAGTGATCTAAATGGTAGAAAGGGAGAATATTTTTGATGCTACTTTTCATTTGTCATCAGCACAGGAGGAGGCTGCATATTCCATTTCCTTGACTGCAAGATCTCTCAGCTGCTACCAACTTGGAGCTGCTGAGAATGTGCTTGTGTTGGAAGCTGTGACTTTCAAACACAGTGAATACTCTGATCAATTACCTTTGATGTAGTAGGAAGCAACTGTGATGTCACATTTTGCATCGAGCTATGAAATTTTACTTTACTGACACAGTTTAAATTTTTTCTTACTTTTCTAAGTTATTCAAAGGGTATACTTCAGGAATTGTTTTAAAAATAGTTCTCATATTGCTCTGTAGGTGAATCATGCCATTATAATTACTGCTGACAAATCATCAGGCTCAGAGAAATATAAAGAAGATGCAGAGTTCTTAAAAAAGAATAAAAATAGGCTTTTTGTTGTGACTATAATATTTAACTTGTTTGGCTTCTAAAACTTTGAATAGCCTCAAGAAAAAAGATGAAATATTTCCTGGAAGATTCAATGATTATCTGCTGTCATGTTGCTATTAAGAGAAAACCCAAGACAAGTTATTTTACATAGAGTTTAGATAATCAATATTGGAACAAATATATTTAAGACATGGCTTTGTGTTTTCTAGAAAAGATCTCAGCACTGTCTTATTTTATCACTGAAGAATCAGTGTGGTTTACATTACTTAAAATTTACATCATTTGTAATTGGGCTGAGAATTCTATGCTTCCTTTGGCAAAGTAAAATGGTATATTAAAGTGTTTTCTTCACAGAATATAAACATCTCTGAGCTGTATTGTACTGCAAAGATATGTAAACAAAATCAGTGAATTCTAAAATGATGTCTCTTTCTATAGGAAAAAAAAGGCTTTTATTTTTTTTTATATTCTATTTTATGTGAAGGCCCTGGGGCAGACATTGGGCAACTGGGGTCGTGTTAATTCTGAAGCAAAATTTTGGTGTGACTTTGTGTTTGTTTCTAATGTATAAAACTATGGTAATAATTAATTTCTGTTATCTGTGATTTATGAGATTTCCAAGGATGTTCATCAGATCATGTTTGGAACCTCTGCCACAGCTCCTCTTTTTTCTGTTGCTTCTTGCTGTACCCATTCTCTAATACCCTGTGTTTTCTTCTCCCACCAAAATTCTTATTGAAAGGATAAAGAAAAATGAATATGAGAAACTGAGTAATAAATCCCACATAGATGAACATTGAGCATAACGTGCTCTATTTTATATTCACAGTTTGAGCAGGAATAAGATTAAAAAAACTGTGTTTAATAAAATATTTTAAAATATTTGTATGATTATGTGTTTGTTGGGGTTTTGTTTGTTTGGGGTTCTTTTTTTTTTAGGTTTTTTTTTCTAGTTTTTTTGTCCTGAAGTAGCTGTATGCTTTTAGTAGATGATGTTTTACATTCCTCCAGCATACTTTAATTCAAGCATATTCTCACAGTACAATTGCATGCCTGTTGGCATCAGCCCAATAGCAGGTAAGAGAAATATTGACTTTTTTACAGTGAAAGCTCCTGTTGTGAAGGAGCAGTATATTCACTTCACTTGGGAGATAATGACCTGGTTTGATGCAGAGTGAGGCATTGCTAGCAGCTACTGTGGGTTTATGGGAGACTTGTCAGCAAGTGGATACAACAATTTGCTTTGTCTACTATAAAGTTCTATTACTCCATGATTTTTTGCCATGGGAAAAACTTTGTTTTTTCCCCTGCCTTACATAATTAGTGAATATGAAGGTAAAAGTTCAGGGTGGGAAGCACCAAGTGTCACTTTTGTGACCTGGGGATCCTATAGTTCCCCTTGTGGGAGAACTGCTACTGAGGTTGCCCACAGAGGCAAGGACTTAGAACTGCACTCATCTGCATCCTGAAGACAGGACAGGGCATTCTGACACCTTCCTGTATGAATGGCTGAATTTATCTTGTCATTTATATTTGTGTGGATTTATCTAATCAAATTACATGAGAAGCTCTGGAAATGGTAAAATTCTTACTCAGGAATGGATAAATGGAATTTTTTTGATGCACACATGTACACACAACTAGGGAAAATTAATCCTCTATGAGATTTGCCATTAGCTGACTTAGTGGCAGCTGCTGTTTTTCTTCATGAAGTCAGACTTCAGACAAACTACTTTCACAGATTTTGTACCAGAGGAAATTATGACCCTCCAGATACTCACTGTGAAATTTGCATAAAGATGAATCATATTAAGATTAATCTACTTGATGTAAAGAAACATTCATTACCTTGTGTTTAACATCATGCTTTTTAAAAGTGGCATATGATTACTGCCCTTGTGTAGCAGAAATACCTTTGAGGAAAAGGGTGTCAGCTGTTGAAGAAACATATTTTCCTATTCTTCTTTAAGAACATGTTAATTGTTCTTTGGATCTTTTTTTTTTTTAAATTTTGTAATAGTGGTCGTTTAAAAATGCCTCTGCTTATGAAAAACGCAAAACTTTAGGGAGCAAGGGGCGGCTCAGTGAGCCTGCACTCAGAACACACATAATTTTTTTGACTTCAGATGTACAAGAAGAGACCCCAACACATGCCAACACATTAAAATCCAGAGCAGGCTGTGGATTAGATGAAAATAGAATTTATAGAAAGATATTAGCCCTGTTGTAGGACTAGTCAGTGCAGTCTGTTTTCTTTAGCGTCTCTTCAGTATACAAAGACTTAATTGAAAAAGGCACAGGGAATAGTATCTAAATATTGTGTCATAATGTCAATATATATCTCCTGGATTTTTTAATGTAGTTTTTCTCAGTTCAGTTCATTGCTCTGTTTGGTTCCTTGTCTGGTTTTCCAATACTATGGGAAAGTGTACAGTAGAACATATTTCTCCTCTTAGTTTTTGACTTCTCTTTATTAATACCTTCATAGAATTGAGCAGTTTATCCTAAAAGCAATGCTTTTTGTGCTCACATAAATACAAATGGTGCCCTGTAGTTGCATACCTTTTAGCTCCGGATTACTTATTTCAGTACATTTGCTATTTTCTCTCTCTGCTGCTTGAATGAAACTACAATATCCTTGTTTCTTTTAACATCTGTGCTTACATTATTATAATAGCCTTAAAATCTTTATCAAGTGACAACTCCAATTTCAATACCCTACAACTTACTAAAGTTTTTCAGTTTCCTCAAGTATCTTTTAGTAGTTGGTGGTCCTTGCCAAAAGACAAGCGCATGACGTGCAAAACACATGCACGTGCATTACATAGTGGATATCCTGAACTTCACGATGTGTGCTTGAAGGACTTTTCTCGTGGAAAATGTTTAAGTAAGTAATTTCCAGCTGTGATCTGTAATTCATCATGATTTTTTTTTTGGATCTGCTTTAGTGTCATAAAATGTTATGAAGGATAAAAAACATTTGGCAGGCAGATATCCAGAAAATATTAGTTAATGGATACTGGAGCTAATAATATAAAACCAGTACGTTTTCCAGTTCTTTGAAAAGACATATTTACCTTAATTTTGAACACAATCTAAATTTTTATTAATATTTACATATTTGACAGGATCTACTTTTACTAGGTTTTGCTTTTTTCCTTAAAAAAATCATTATTTTTTAAGAGATGTATCACTTTTTGGCTTGTCATGTGAAAACGACAAGTTCTTTTTTCTGGAAACGTAGTATTCTATGAATAAATCTAGATAAAGATGAAAATATTTAAAAAGCAGATAATGTTCTTTCTTTTCCTTTCCTGTAGCTCAGATTTCTCAATAAGCAGACAGATTTTGGTCTACATATGTTATATTTGTCTGATAGTTATCTAGAAAATTTTACCTGTGCAGACATCTTCAGCTTGGGAATGCTTTGTAGTTCACTTCTTCCCTTACACTCGGCTGTTTCTTTGTCCAGTCTTAGAAACATGTAGCTGCCAAGTGGATTAAAGAAGTCTGGGGAGAGGAGAGTAGCTGGTATGGTATTTAGTTCCTTGCTGGGTAATATCCATACAAGAAGATAGGAGTTTAATATAACAAAAAGTACATTAATCCATGAGTTAGGCTGGCGTTAGGCTGTTATCTCCAGTGACAGGGATAGCAACTTTTCCAATTTAGATGTGCTGTTTTGATAGGTCCAGTCCTCTCTGTGCTTCTTCCTGCTTTTTTTTTTCTCCTAGATAGAGTCTCAGATGTTTCCAATTCATTTCACCTTATGAATTTTGTTTCTCAATCCCTGTAAGGTTATGACTCATCCCCTGTTGCCTTTGTTAGTGCTTTGCAGTTTTCTCTCAATAATCCCTTACGATTTTAGCTAATACTATTTTATGTGACATTTATTTTTCCTTGGAAGCTATAAACAGAACTGCTGATTTTAAAATGATGGGGGAAAAAAGAGGCCAATTTTGCATACAATTTAAATTTATCTTTGATATTTCAAAACTTCTGTATATTTTTTCCACATTTTTCATATTTCCAACCAACACAAATGTGACTTATCGAACATTTGAGTTGCATATTATGTTAAGTGAACAAGACTTTAGTTCTTATTATCCAGAAAGATTTAATTGTATTTGTCTTAAAGTAAACATGCTTTGAACCATTAGGAACATACTGTTAGACATTAGGATTTCTAAAATCCATGCCTCTATACTGAACTTAATTTTTACAAAGAAGATGTTCATGCTAAACAATGTTGGGCTGACTTGGAAACCATTTATGTCACTGTGAAACAGCAGATCTGTCTGTTTGCTCTTCCCATGCTTGTCCTGAACTCAACAACCTGTGCTGTTTTGTGAAGAAGTAAACAAGGGAAAATTGACTTTGATGGTTTTCAGTGTCTTCTGAATTTTCGAGAGGAGTTTTCAACTTCCTTTATTTACAGATGCTTTTTCCCTTGCACAGCTTATGTGTACAAAGACCGTTCGGCCAAAAGAGATCTGCTTATACAGAAATTAAGTTTTAATAAGATGTTGTGCAGGAGAGCCCACTATACAGATCACATTACAAGATAAGTGCAGTAGCTATTTTTACAAGTGCAAGTTCTGTGAGGTGGGAAATGTACGTATAAACCAACTTAAGGTGATTTCACCATGTGTACAGATCTAGTCAACTGCTTATTATCAAATTTCACAACTGACTGCATATGTTCCTTACCTCCTTTTTACATCAAGTAAAAGAACAGCAAACTTTTGATTCGGACCATAGAAAAAAAAAATTCTGAAGGATGAACTTAATCAAAGCACTTTTATTCATTTAGTTCATCCATGAGCTGCCTGTTTTGGTCACATCCTCCTCTGCAATGCACTGTCTTGTTTCCTTTTCAGTTTTTTCATCGGATGAAAGTTATCATGGTCCTTACCTGTCTTGGTTTTAGCTTGCTTTGCATCTCTACTCATTTCTTCCTAGAAGATTAAGCAGCTTGTGGCAAGGAGAAGGTTTTTCTATTGTTCTGGGAGTCCTAAGTGCTTTGGCTGCTTTGATTCACTTCTCATTCTTTGTAGCAGAATAGGCCCCCTTAGTGCAACAACTTAAACCTCACTTTCCTTTTTTACTTGTCAGGCCATGAGCTGAAGATTTAAAAGAAATCCACTGAAAGACCTGTGTGATCCTAGAGCTTAAATAGTTCACCTTTATTTGGTACCACATTTAGACCACTTATGAATGGCCACGTGGTACAGCATGAAGGTGAGAAGGTAGGAGTGCCACCACCAAACCCCTCTGGAGAAGCTCAGTGTCTTTTGGGTAAAGAGTATGAGAGGAAATATGACTACAGGCTGCTGACTATGGGAAATGTGACTTAGACACTGTTCTCAAAACTATTTCCATGTTTTCCTCCAATAACTGCCAATAAGGGCTAATCCTCAGGGAAGTCAAATGTACACCCAGGTGAAAAGTTTGGTCCTCAACTTTTTCACAAATTGTACAGCATTCTCTTACAGGGTCTGATAACTGATGATGTATAGGACAGTATATTCCAGAAAGTTCTAACCTTGCTTGTGATAATCTCTTTGATGCCAGTTCTGCAAAGAAAAATCCTGAACTGAAGGCTATTATTGTGTACCCACCTGAGAGAGTTTTCTTGGAATATTCTTTCTCTTAGAGTCTTTGCTGGCTGTGCTACCTATTAATCTCTCTGCCTTGTGGAAATAAAGGCAGTAGCAAATGTTTTTGGGTCTCTTCATTGCAGTTTAAGCACACTAAATATATTGCTGTAGCTGGTGAAAACTTCCAAGTGCAACCTGGATATCTAATGTGCTTTGCATAATATGGTACAATGAGTATGCAAAGTGTGTGGCTATTTTTTGATTGTTTTTTCCCTTGAAAGAAAGGGAATTTGTTTTTATATGAGACACAAAGAAGTGGGATAAGGGCTAAAAGGGAAACATAGTACTCATATTTTAAAAAAAGACGAAAAGAAAAGACAGCCCTGGGAACTACTGACTTTTCAGCCTCACCTCTGTGCCTGGAAAGATCATGGAACAGATTCTCTATCTCATGTTTTTCTGTGAGAACAGGGAACTATGACAGATATGCTGAAGGCAGAATAAAGACATTTCCTCATGTAGGTTCAGGAAATTGGTATATGATTGAAAATGAGAGCTGACATTAAATAGAAATTGGCTAAAAAGTGTGAGGACTTTTTTAGTTTCTGTACAAGCTATATTTATTTGCTTTTAAATAACTCTTATTTCCTAGTACTGTAATAGTATTAGATACACTGTTTTCATGATGCATATCCTAATCTTTCTTCCTAAAGTATAATAACATAAATAAATAAATTAACACCAGTGGCAAAACACGCCAGTAAGCATGAATTCTTACACATGGGCAAAAATAAATAGTGACGTAAGGGGCCCTCTTGTTTCCTAGAGGACTCTCATTTAGGTTTTGCTTTTGTGGGAGGAGTATTCTGGCTTAAATTTATTACTTTAGTCCCTTTTTATCCTGGCTCCGTGGGGTCCCGCGTGCCCGCACAGAGCTCAGGCAGGGTCAGTAATCCGTCAGCAGCAAAGAGTCGAGAAGGGCATTGCTTCCATCCCGGCAGAGCATGGCTTTACCGTCAGCAGCAAAGAGTCGAGAAGGGCATTGCTTCCATCCCGGCAGAGCATGGCTTTATTCATCTGTGCCCTTCAGAATCTCCAAGCAAACACCATGAGACAAAGGGGACGTTGGGTTTTCCCGGGCTCCGAGGAGGCGGGATTAGGGAAACAGGGACCCGTAGGGGAGCTCTGGGGCAGCGCTGAAAGGCAGAGGACAGCAGCCAACCGGGGAAGCCACACGGGGAGATTGACAACAACGGGATGGAGCACAAACTCTCTGGTTTTCCCAATTCACTCAGATCACTGACTACCACAAAAGTTTGTTAGTGTAGCTACTGGAATATGTGCAGAAATCATAGGTAAAGGAATTGCTTGCAGAAATTACTGGCTCTTAAGAAAAAAAACCTCTCTCTTAATCTTAGCCCCTGTGCTGGAACTTTGCAAATAAAATATTTTGATTCATATGAAAACTTCCTGTGGAGTTAGCTAATTCTGTCCCCCTCCTTCATTTTAAATAGGCAACTAAATATCTAAATAATGGAACTAACTTTCTTGACTGCAATATTTTTTTTTCTAAAAATGGGGAAGCTGAGATACACAGAAGTGAGCCAATATTTTTTTTGCTAGAAATGAACTTCTGTTTTATAATTTTGGCTTTGACTTAAATACCAAGCTAACAGTTTCTCATTAGTTTGGGCCTTTTGAATTATTATTATGAAGTCCAATCTGGTGATGAATTGAAATATCTGGGCTGACCTAATCTAGAGACAAGTGAAAATCCTATAACAATGCCTACAGTTGCATCAGTCAGGAACACTAATGTTTCTTGGTGGCAGTGGTGGAAATGTGTCACAAGTCCTAATTAAAGGGTAGGTTGAAAGAATAGGTGTTCTTTCCTACATGTTGCACAGTCTAATTCTCTAGCAATAACTTCACTGATGTAACACAGTCAGTAACTTCATCCTGCACTTCCATTTTCACTGAACAAGTGAATTGCCTGTGTTGGTGCTTCTCCTCATAGCTTTTAAATAGAAAATTAAAATTTGAAAAATATGTAATCCATAAATAATATTTTAAAACTAGTTCTAAACTGCAGTTCCTCTGGATAGTCAAGCCAAGCTTCACTCAAGGATTGCTCCTAATCCACTTAAGAAAGGATTAAGGCTAAATTTGGACAGTCTGTGTTGCTACAAAAAAGCCTTGAAGTTTTAGCAAAAGCAGCTTTGACCAGCTGTCAAGAAAAATTGTCAACAGTGAAGAAAAATTATTTTATTGCACAACCTTAAGTTGTCCTTTTGATTTAACTTTGTAATGTGTTAGGTTGTTTTACAAAGCCACGAGCAGTTGCATAATGAATAAAATTTTTGTAGGACCACTGTTATGATTGATGTAAAACTACATGAACTGCAGAGATAACTTTGAGAACCCAATAGTCAAGCCTTTGTGATCCCAGTATGATTTGTCTATGCATATATGCATGTGAAAAAACATGAGTTTAACGTCTTAACATGAGTTTAATGTCTTAAGCTTACTCTTGTAAGCTAGAATTGGTAAAAAATCCAGAAATTTGTTTTAACTTCTCTACTCTTTGTTTCTCTGATGAAAGTCTGTGACATTTGCATATATGCATTACTTGTTGGATAACCTAAAATAAAAGTCATATGCAATTATTAAATGTGGACATCAAGGAAAGATTGTAAACATGCTCAAAATATTAGTGAAACCACCTCTTCTCAAAACAGTTGAGCTCTGTAGCTGCTCTGTGGATGCTGCTTAGTACTATTAGAGGAAACCTTCTTGCTTACTTTTTTGAAGTAAGTCAGTTAAAGATCTACAGTTTTATTAAGTCTTTGATAAATGTAGAGTTGTCTTTAAGGCATGTGAAAACTGCTTGTGATGCAGCTGGATAAGTTTATGAGGATCCCAGAAAATGCTGCACAACATTTTTTTTATTGTTATTATTTATTTTATTCTCTTGGCCCTAAGTAATGTATTATGCATAGAAAATGTACTGGTACTGCAACAACAAAAAGATCAACTGGGAGAACACCCTTTGCCTGAGGTATCTTTAAAACTGTGAATGGGAAGCTGGATGATGAATTGGATAGTCTGCTTCAAAGGACAGATATATAGTGTCTGAATATAAAAAAGCATAAGTGCATGAAAGCATGCTACAGCCATATGCAGTGCAGGCTGCTCTCAGTGATGAAACAATTTACTATCATCTTTGCCACCAATGAAGTATGTCAGTTTAGGGCTTTATTTGTTGGAGTCTGTATATGTCTGTGTACAGTATAACATTTTGCAGTGCCTACTGCTGTAAAGTAAAAACCCCCAAAATTCATCTTTGTCTATTTTAGAAAGTAAACCCTGCTTCCATCAGTTCATTTTCCCCCTTATTTTGATGCTTGCCTCTCTTAGTTATTTCTGAAATGCACAAAATATATGTATTCTAACCGTGAAGTACTTGCAGTTGGGGGACTGAAGAGTTTCTTTAGCATAACTCTTTAATGGAGACAGAATTCAATATTCCCCAAGAAACAATAGAATTACATCAGGTAAGGTTCAAATGAAAAAAACCCCTTAAGTTTCTGGCTCCTGTTTCATGAATACAGTCTAATCTGCATTTTCTACATCTGCTTTCTGACCTGGATTGAGGTAAAAATAACTAAAAGCAAGGCTATGAGAGACCATAAGTAGTCTTCTAATATACCAGTTTATAACACCCTAGAACAAGATTCATGACAGGAGAAGGACAAAACTTGATTTTAAGAACATAGGAGACCTTGCTTGATATTGTATAAACCATGCTTCTGCCAGTAATATTCAGTTTTCCTCACAGTACCCCAATTTAACTTTCTACTCTCCTGTTTGTTTGAGGTGTTTTAAAAATCTTTATGTAATTTTTCTTCTTTTTGTCTTCCTTTTAATTTTATTTCTTCCTTTGTCTCTGGGGATTAAAATGTGTGGGTATTGAAACATGCTGTGTGTTCTTCATTTTGTGTGCGTCTCTGCAGTGTCCTGCCCCTTTGCCATACTCTGCTCTTGAGATGCTCCATCGTTTCATCAGTTTGGACTGAATTCTCTGAGGGCAGTAAGATGGAATAAGAAGGCTTGGTTTTTGGCTGCTATGTGGAAATTCTATTGAAATCAGCCTAAACTAACAACAGATAATGACTAGCAAATCAGGTGTGGAGAAAACATCTTTTAATTTAGGCTGAAAATACAAAAGGAAAGGGAGGATTTTTTCTCATCTTGGAAATGTTTAGTACTGTACTTTTTCAGGCCTAATTCTCTAAAAGGTTTGAATGCCCTTTAAAAGAACAGTTTGGAGAAGATAATGATGATATTTACAGTTCTTGTTTCTAAAAGTTCAGCAGTCGGGATATTTGCTTGTGGTATAGGCAAACATCCAAATCACTTCTATGAGTTGGGCATAGTTTGGTAAAAGACTGAATTCATGGCCACTATGACCCTTGTAACTCTTGTGAGTTCTGGGGGAGGGTTTAATTTCTGGTATACAGCCAAAGGCAGTCTAAGGTACTTTGTCAGCTGTTCTATGTAACCACCTCTGTGTTTATTGCAGCTACTAAAGTTGTGAAGGCAGAAAGGTGTTGAAGGGTCTTCCCTTTCAGACCTGCACCAAATCAATACCAGGATTTCACAATCTTCTTGGTTGAGCTGAATGTGTTGACTGACCATGTATTTAATCTTAAATACAGACATCCCTAGAAATATACAGACACCTACCAGAATGAAAGGATCCCTAAGACATTGGCTGGAGGAATCACCACAAAACTTAGAATTAGTAATTATTTTTGATCAAAGTAAATGTGCTTATGTTACACCTAGCTGTTGATGGTTTTGTGTGATTGTGGAATGGAGATGATTCATCATCTGAAGTATGTCTTTAAGAGAACTGGCCACAAACATTGATGAGGTTTAGGTATTCTGAGAAGTCCAAGCCTAACCAAAGAAAATGAAAAACGGTATGTGAATTCAAAGTACAAGATAGGTAAGCAGAGTGTTCTGTTCTAAATGTTCAATATATTTTCAGGTAACAAACTGTAAGCTGTCTATATGAAGAAAAACATTTGACAATTTGGAGTAATAGAATGTTGCCTAATGATTTTCTTGTTCACTCAATGAAAGGATTTGTATATTTATCTTCAAAGAGTTCATAAAGGAATGAAAGGAAAGAGAAAGGCAAACCTTGCTTATATATTTATAGGAGAGAATAGCTGTAGACTGTCTAGATCATATAAACTAAGAAAGATCAAAATAACTTGCCTTGAAATCCCTGTAAAAAGTCACTGTTTGGAAATTTTACTGTCTTCAGTAGTCATAATATTTATGTAAGGCTTCTGAAATGCAAGGTGACATTACTTGTGAAAGAGCAAAGACCAGTCAAATACTCCCATGTATCCACTGGCATCAGTGAAGCAATTAAAGACCTTTCAGACAGCAATTAATTGTGTTAATGAGCAGAGCCTTAAAAGACAGCATTTGTATTTGTAGCTAGCTGAATTTATGATGATGATAGTTGTGAGTATTATGCTTAGAAAAAAGGTCTGGAAAATGTACTGGCTGAATATCTGTGGTGAATAGTGTTTTTTCTGTGACTCACATGTGCTTGTCTCTTGGTCTGAACCCCAGAAACTCTGATACCAAAACAGGTCTTCTTTTGCAGGCTTCTACTCAAAATCCATCTTCATGCTTTATGCCTTCTTCTTTCAGTGGATACCTGCTGTGTTCCATCAGTAAGATCAACTTCTTTTCTTTATACTTTAATGATCCATGTTTTCTTCCATATAAGCAAAAATAAAATATTAAAGATAATTTTATTCTGGAGCTGTGACTGGAATCAGTCTGCTAATACCTCATTTATGCATCCAAGTAAGTATCTTTTAATTAAAGTAAATGAAAATGAGTTAGTGAACTCAGGAGTATGTTATTGACTCATCCACTAAGAGAAGACTTTTATTTAAAAATATTTTCATAAATTGGTGGTATTTGTAATTGTATAAATCAGTGTCAGAGCTCTCATTGACACAAATACAGTGATCAAAGTGAAATTCTGGGGTTTATTTACTTACATACTGAATTTAGAATTTTAGTGCATTTGACAAAATTCTTATTAGCATTCCTGGAAATGGCTTTATAATGATTGCCACATTTCTCTGCAAAGGGTAAGAACAATGTTGCTTCATTTCCTATGTGACAAGAAGGTCAGGTAATAACTACCTAAAAATATCTTCCATGATTACAGCAAAGCCGTCTTTTCTGCAGAAATGTGTAATTTCTGCAGAAAGAAGGTGAAGAAAAAGAGAAAGTATTCTCTTACTGTTGAGAGCACTGAAGTACACCTCCAATTTATGGGAGCGTTTGAAAATCTTTCAATTTAAAAGGGAACTTACTTGATTCAGTAGGTATCAAAACCTATCAAGACAGACAGCTTGGCATATCTTCCTAATGTGTGAAAACAATTCATTTGTACCAAAGTCTCCCATTGTGGGACAGGTTTTTCTCAGCATCTTAAAAATAGGTAAATAAATAAAAAATTGAAAAAACAAATCTCAAAGAGGGATGCAGATTTTGATTAGATTGTTAGCATGCATATTTTTAACTCTTTATCCCCAGGTATGATTTGTTTGGGGATATTTTTCTTTATTCTTTCCTCTTTGTTGTTTCAAATGGTCTAGTGCTGTTTTCTTATTAATATTTCTGTGTTCTTTTAAAGAAGAAAATAGAAAAAAACCCGGTGAAACAATATTCAATACTGCACATGCAGCATCCAAAGTGAAAACTAACATATATTTTTGTTTCCTAGCACTTAAAATTCCTTCAATTAGTGCTAGAAAATATTTTTCTTCCCAAATATTACAAACTCAGTAACAATTTGACCTTCTTGATTTCCTTTTGCTGGCCAATGGTCCATGATTGGAGCTGGAAGCTTTTCTTTACTATCTTTGAGTAAGATTCTGTTCTGTATTTTGTGGATATCTGCAGGCTCCATCTGTTCTTAATACCAGAAATCAGACACTTTTGCTGTTTCTTGCCACTCTTAGGCCACCTGTCTCTTTCTGGTCTCCTGTTATACCTTCCTCCACAAATTTTGAGGAATATTTATACATTCATGTTCCTTAACTTCAAGACTTTCCATTAAAAAGGTTGGAAAAGCTTAGTAGTGCATACAACACAAGATTCTAGTATGGGAACTGATTTCAAGTAGGTTGACTGCAAATTTGAGCTGTACTAAATCAAGGACTTAATTACATTTTGTTTTTGCTGAAAAATTGTGAAACACCTTTATTTGTTGTTTACTCTGTTCTGCCTTGTTACTGTTGGAACCGAAAGAACCCAATACTACTACTGAACCATGCTGGAAGTATTCATAATTGTTGATATCTGTCTAATTGTGCTTGTCTTTCTAATTTGCCTTTTTTTTCCTTTTTTTTGGATGAAGACTTGGTCTGTGCTCCTGAAGCACTGGAATTGCTGTTAAACAAACTTGCTTTGCATGTGTTTTCTGGAAGATGACCTCTGTTTCTAACTCTAACATTTTTTGAAATTATAGTGATAGTGGGTGTTGCAAATACTGCCTTTACTGTATGAATATATTATCACTGTTGTTAATGTTTTTTTCTTATTTTCAAACATTAGAAGTAGTGTTTTAAGAGTAGTGTTTGTGCTAAAGAGATAGAAATACTACCTAGGTATTTTCAGCTTGTGATGCAAACCAGACATCAGTAAACATTTCAGAGTAAGATAAAATCATGGCAAAAACATATTTGATTATAAAATTACAAATATTATACAGAGAAAAACAAATGGGCAAGTAAGGGTTTTTTTTTTTAATAACTATTAATGCTGTAGAATATTTTTTATGTACTCAAAGCATAAAATATACCAAGAAGAATAAAGTAGGGTTTCATCTTGCAGAAATTATGCAGCAAGTTACAGAAGTAGAACCCGGATTGCTGGTCACATCAGGCCAGCTTAGGGAGTAGTGTAAGCAGATACTGCTTCCTTTCACTGAGCACATCAGTCTGGACTCATCTTGTTGCTGATGAATCACTTTTATTTACTCAAACATAAAATTTCATTCCTCTGTTCTGTGAGGTTAAAATTAAGATTTAAGTTTCACCAAAAAAATGTATCTTGATAAAATAATCTTTGGCCAAATATACGTCCTAGGAAGGATAGTGAAGTCAGACAAGACAGGCATCAAATATTTTTTATTTGTTCCAGTGTTAAGACTAAACCTAGCTGGTTTTCAAATGTTGGGTTTTTTTTTTCCTTCCCACCTAAAGAAAGACTTTTTAATGCTAGTATTTAAACAATATTTACTGAAAAGTAGTTCATGTAATTTTGTAATTGGATCATGTTCTTGCAAGGATGATGTTAATCATCTGAAGCCTACTAAACATGGCGAACGAAGAACAGTTTTAATTGTCATGCAAAAATGGACAATGAGAATGATTCTGTTAATTGAGGAAAGCAAACGTCTGTGTGTGGTTTTAATAAGCAACACTGTTTTTTGCTGATTAGTTCTGTGAACAAATATGAAGACCAAATATGCAATAAATGTAGAATTTGAGAGTGCCTTTGCTCAAAAGCAGAATTACTCTGAGGCACCCTGCCAATCACACTCTCAGTTCGTCATGGGACGTCAGTGGCTTGGCACCACAGCTGTGCTGGGACGTGGTAAGGGAAGAGACCTGAGGGAACTAACACCAACCTGGTAAGAGAAGGCAGGAATAATGAAATCAAATTGATTGACTCAGGCTGTGTTTGGAAGTTTCTCTTATGTTGGGGCTAACATCTCTGTTCCGTGCTGGTAAAGGTTTCTGTCAAAGAAATAAGCCCTTCATGTACCTCTGCTCCGTTGCTTCCCAGCATGGCAGACATTCCTCCCTTCTTCTAGACAAGTGTGAAGTAGTCTTAGTTATACAACTAGCATTTCATAGCAGTGCTTAACTGAACAGGTAATTTTACCTTTTTGAAGGTCAATCTTTTATTCATGTCTTTTAATGGGACTTTCAAGCACAAAAATTTCTTGCCATAAGTTGATGTTTGTGCTTAGATATTTGCAAATTTTTTGGAGCAATTTTTGCAATGAAAAAGGATTACATTTATCTCCAGTTGGGCATCTTTTCCTATATAACTTTCCTCAGTGGAATGTCATAGTAACAAGGCTGATGTTCAAATTTCTTTTCTGAACAATGTAGAAATACATATTAATACTGACATTAATATTTAAAAAATCCAACTTTCTCTCCAGGAGGACTTCTACTTTGCAAAGCAAAGCAGCTCTCTGTTGCAGAACTGTTTCTAAATAACATCACAGTTTAAAAATAAAAGTAAAACCTTAAAGCCCTTATTACTGGAAACTTTACCCATAATGAGTAATAACCAACTATCTTAAGACATAGGTTAATATTTTCTCAGGACAAATAGGTTGGTTTTTTTTTTTTTTTTTTTTTGGTAGGCCCTAATAACATATCTGCTCATTAAAATAACATTTTATGTTGAACATGCAGGATTAGTTTAATAAAGAGAAAAACCATTTTCAAATAAAAGTTTGCTTTATTAAAACTGTAAGATGTTTTGAAGGCAGAAACAGGCAAAAAGAATGCTATTAGAAAATGTTTTGATCCTAATAGCTATGTCCTCTTTTAACAGAAAAGATTAATGCCTCAATGTCATTGACAGGAGAAATAAGCTGTGATAGACAATTCATTATTTTTCTCAGACATTGTATTTTTTAAGGAAACATCTTTATTCTCTTTCTGTTTAGGGATGAAAAATACAACCAAAAGTATTTTCACAGATCAAACAGTCCTGACTATCTTAAAAAAAAAAGAACATTTATGGAAAATGTGTTTAATTTAAATTCACTATAATTGAAAACAGTATGAAAGGGAAAGCTTATTTTTTGAGGTTGTGAGCCCTTTTACCAATGATTTAATTTGGAATCTCAAGTAAATAATGAACTGGGAAGCAATGAAGACCCCCTTTTAAAGTTTCTTACCTTATTACTCTCTTCTAATCTCTGCTGTGCAGCCAAGGCTTTATCTTCTCTTCTGCTTTGTACAACTAGTTTCTTCTGCCTCTATTCAGCCACAAAGTTCACATGCAGCCTTCATAGTCTATTTCTTTGCTTTCTTCCTCTTCCATAAAATACAGGCTGTGACAGTGATAAATGTCTGGTGGCTCTGTTCAATGGCTGAGCACTACACTGGCATCAAACTTCTCCATGAGTCCCCTAGCTGTGCTTCTCACACTTGGGCTGCAGGGAGCCCAGATTTCAAGGGGTTCATGGGAACATCAGTGCCAATGTTGGCTCTGGCAGCCTTGCACATTGGAATGAGGATGCTTATTTCATCCTACACTGGCTCCTGTGTTATTGCTGCTGAGATGAGCAACAGGCATTGCAAGACAGAACCGCTAACACTGAAGAAAAGAAGTTTCTTTTAATTTTATAGAGTGCTGACACTTGCAGAGCTTTCATGTAGATTGCAATACATTTAAATAGCATTATGATCATGCTTTTAAGGTTTGCATGAGTTTGATTTCCCTTGTCACTGTGTGGTCATTATCCTTCTCTTTACTGTGAAGCTTATGACCGCACAGTACAAATAATCTTTTTAGTCATGTTTGTGTGAGACAGTGACAAGGAGCAGATGCTTAGGGAAACTGTGAAGAAAAATGGCATTTTGGAGTGATCCTAATGCTAGCATATCCTAGCTCTTTCTGGTAATTAGTGAATTAATAACTTCCTGAGTTAATAGTGAAAGGCCAACTATGATGCATAATCACCTCCTACAGACTTCTACTATAGATCTATGGATCTTTCAGATCTTTCCTGTGTTTTTCACATCCTATGTCCTCTGCATGTTTGTTTTGGAAATTGTGAGGGTAAGATATTGTGGATATTGTGTAGGTAAGAGAACTGCTTTCTTTTGGTTTAAACCAAAGGCAGGTTAAGTGTCATTCCCAGCTCTACATGCTTTCTGTATGACCTTGGCAAGTCAGTGTGAACATGAGATACAAAATAGAACTTGAATGGCTTAGTTTTAGACACCATAGGTTTTGACTTTCTGGCTTCTGTGTATCAGGGTAATCTAGAGGTGTGTGTAATGTTATTACATTTTCAGGAAATGCCCATTTTTCTAACCAGTGAAACAAACAAAAAATCATTTAAAAGATGATGAAATCTCTCCAGCTGTCTAATGGGTAGTTCTCATTTAGAAATGTAAATATTATGGCAACAGACTAATAATATGTCTGCAGACAGAAGAGTTTTATGAATCCAGCTCTATCAAAATGTTCCATATTCCTGGATTTTCTTCCCGGTTGGGAATTCCAAATTGACTTCAATGAGCCTGAGACATGTGGTGTCTGATCAGCAACATACGAAAAAATGTTTGAAAGATACAATATTTCTTTAACTGCAGGTCTAATATTTATGTAGAGATCTGAAGTCAGCTCTAGCATTAGTTGGGGAATTATGAAAACTTCAATAGTCCACCAAAGCATTTACTTCCACTTGTCCTCTACAGACAAAATTAACATGAATATAAAATGAACAGACTGTGGAATGAAACTTGTGTGTTTGATTTGAATTTAGCTTTTATTACTAAAAAGCATGGGGGTTCTGTTTCTCAGAATCTCCCAGTTACTTTGCTCAGAAATCCTCCAGGCTCTTCAGCAGAGTGAATCAGTTGTGCAATAAAACTCATCATTCTGCACCTTATTTGACTGTACTCAAACTGTCTTTACCTGTTTTACTTGTTTGTTTGCTCCCCGACCTCTTCCCAATCTTTGTGCTTCCATTTTTGTAGCTAAAGAAGTTTCTTTACTGTCGTAGTTCTGCCCAGGCTCACCATGCAGTGCAGCCCTTTGGGCACTCTCTGGGTTTTTGTACCTGTGATGATTATCTAAGAGAGGTCAATCACTCCCCTCTTGGGTCTGCATCCAGTTCTGTCTTTCTGTCAGCCAATTTCTACTTTGCAATGCAGCAATTGATTGTATCTGGGAACTAAATTTGTTGTGAGGTCCAGACAGCAATATTGTTAGATCTGGATAACTTTTTATAGAGCAAGAAAGATCTGTCTGTAGATGTTAGGCTTTAGGTGCTGCCAGAAGTATTTTTCCTAATGTTTTCTTAACCATGTCTAACACTGAGCAAGTCTTTCATGGGCAAGTATCACTCTTATGAATGAGGTTTTATTTTGTTACTTTTTTTTTAATCTTTTTTGGTTTTTTTTATTCCTGATGGGAATATCATCATCAAAACTATGAATAAAGGAGTGTGAGAAGAAAGGAAACACTTGCTGAAGATGGACTGTGACAATTTAATCTCTCTTTTGAGTAGAGGACGATGATGAAATAATTTCCTTTTGATTGTCATTAAAATGTCCTGAACTTCTGCATAAATTCAAAGTTATTTCCTGCATTTTATTTTCTCTTCTTCATCCCTCCCTGCCTCCCTCCCTTTCCTTCCCAGCTTTTCCCATTAGGCTGGGAGGTGGCACTCAGAAACATTTCTGTGGCAGGAAGAGTTTTGAGTGTAGCACAATTCTAGAATTCTGGTAGGAAAACCTGGAAAATCAAAATAGACTAGAAATGTGTAATGCTGCTTGTATGCAAATAACTTTGTTATGGTTAATTCTACATGCTCAATTCTTTCCTTATAAGCCCAGCTGTATCAAAAGTGTAAGCAAACAAACAAACAAAAACCCAAATAAAAAAAATCTTTTGAAAATTAACTTTCTGTCTGAGAATATTGCCCAGATGAAAATTTTTTGGACTAAATATCAGTAGTTATCTTGGCAGACAACAAGGAAGGTAGAAGTCTTGTGCCTTAATGCAATGTGAACATGATGTCCAGACAAGCAGTCAATGTTGGGTTGTTTTAGGGAACCTGCAGACCTAGTGAAGTTAGCATGTATGCTTATGTATGAATTAAACCCATGGGGGCATCTTTTAAATGGGATGTATTTATTGGTATAGATATGATTTTTTTAAAAAAAAATATTGTAGCCTGGTAATTGGCTGAATTTTGATAAGAGTGATGACACTTTTTTTGTTTGTTTTTATAAATTTTTTGTTATTTATTTAAATCTGTGTGCCACATCTCTTCCTCTTTGACTTGAATTTTAGAAAGGCAGATGACAGAAAATTTCCAAAACACAGAATTTCCTGTTAGACTTCATCCACATCTGCCAGACTGCACTTCATAATTACTCAAGAGGATATATGTGTTCAACCCTCCAAGGCATTTTCTGAATAATTAATATGTGCAATGACTTCTGAGCTACAGGAATGTCATATCTGTTCATGGATGATTGTGCTGGTGACAAAAGGTGCTATTGATCCTGGAGGTTGTTTTGTAGATGCCACTATGATACAACTCCTTTTTCCCATTGTTTTTTGTGACAGATGTCTGACTTCACCTTGAAGAAAATTGCAAGCTGAAAGAATAGGTGACTTTAAAAAAATGGGCCATTTCTGATTGATTTCAAATTTAGGAAGATGTGCTTGCTGCAGTTCAGAATTATCCATATTTGTATATAAGAAAATTCAAGAAACTCATCAAAAATGTATTGCAGTGGATATTACCTTTTATTGAAGTGGCTTCACTTAGAAAAAACCAAACCAAATCAGAACATTGTTCTGATTTTATCTTTTCTTGTTAAAACTACGTCCTTCATCATGAGTGTGGCCTCATGTTAAACAAATTACTTACACTTTCTGTTTTCAAACTGAAATAACTTGCACAAATTTAATAAATCATGAACTGCCACCATAGCAAGCAGGCTAGCCTTGTCTAAAACTTCTCCCTACTGACCCCTTGTCCTGGGGTGACATTATTTTCTTCCAAATTTGGCCAAACTGGCACACCCCTATGCAGAGACATGCTTTCTCCATAAACTACCAATTATAGTTAATTCAGGGAATACTCCTGCAAGCCTCCAATGTGTATATAAAGATTTTGATGGAAAAGTGTAAAAATGAATAGGAGGCTCAATTTTTTTTTTGTAAAATTGAAAGGCATGTGCTGATTAAAAAGCAATGCAGTTCAAATTAAAAAAACAATGCATATCAAATGCATTTGTAGGACTTATGACCTTAGAGGTAGAAAGGGATTTTACTTTCAATGTATATTCAGATTTTTCAAAAGTGTGGAAGAGTTGCACAGTTGCTGTCCACAGTGTAATAAAGTTAGTGTCCATTGTTAAAGTGTTTCTAAAAATCTGACATGCTGCTAATTTAAGTTCATAAGCTTTTAATTCTATGCAGCACATTTGCACACTATAAATTCAGAAACCATCTTTATATTCTGTGTAAAAGAAATAGATATAAATGTCCACAGAGAAAAATCCAGCCATATGATAAAAGATCTTATTGGGTCTTATTTAACTAGTTTCTATTTGGAAAAACAATGATGATTTAGTATTATTTGAAGATACTTACCCAAGGTGCAACATACTTTTGTCATGCTTATTCACTTGAGCACATAGGGGACATTAAGAATTGTGAAGTTAAAGTGCATTTTTTTTCATTAAGCTCTTATGAAGTAACCAGAGCTTAGTTGTTTAAAATTTGTAATTATTATCAGTAATTAGAGAAAAATTTAGTTGTATTCCCTTTCTTTCCATGAATGTGTGTGCATATAAACACACATACATACTCTGTCATTTTTTTCCCCCAGGAAGCCTTTAAGATTATTTGATCTTATCTGCAGGAAATCAGGATGAGAAGCAGTGAAGATTTTAAAGAGTGAAGGTGAGAAATTTCGATACTGTACCATTTTTATGTCCTCCCCTGGCAGTTGTCTTCCTTCTTTCTCTTCCCATCTTTCCTCTACAGCAACTCCTGTCCACCCAGAATGATTATGTGAAAAATTGTGGAATTTCTAATGATAATGTAAACCTGTGGCATTGTATATTTTCAATGCTCTAAAGTTTTACAGCTCAGGATGTAGTTCTGTTTGACCTTTTAGCTATATATGTTTATCAGAAACTCTGAACATGGTAAGGCCATATTGGCAAGCCAAATACATAGAATGAAGAAGTGAAATTATTTTCTGATGTGATTATATCACCACATTTACAATCTTCTAGACTGTGGTACAAGATTTTTATTGAGGGCACTTATTAGTGATTTACTTCAAAATGTCGGTTCTTATTGGTAAACTGCTTTGGAAACAAATAACTTTGTGTGTAAGAAGATGAGAAGCAGTGAAGAAGTAAAGAATAAGGTTTCAAAATTTAGTTTTTGCTCTCACTTTAATTTTTCTACCCTGCTTGAAGATATAATAATAATAATGTACCTGTGTGTCAGTGGATGGACAAAAATAATGTCCAAATTTCTTAAGTTAGTTTTCATATGTATTTGATAACAATATACATTTTTTTCCATAGTATGTTTATAAATATCACTACTCAAGTCTCTATTGGCTAGGTAGGCATCTTCATTGTCTTTCATATGCTGTACTTTGTGATTTGTAATAATGACTTTCAACTACATTATTTGTTTAAAAAAATCTTTCTACTTCACAGCAATGTGATCTCTGTTTCCATGCTGACTAAAATACCAGTCTTTTCTCTGACTGAAAGATTTGTTAAATTATGTATTTATTTTGAACCAGTGTCTTCTTTTCTTCCTTAGTTATGAAATGAAAGTTAGTAAAGTAAATAAGAAAGAAAAAGGACTGCCAAGACACCACAGTATACTTGAAAATAATGTGTTCTCTTAAGTCTGTTGTGTTAAGCTGCAATTGTGTGTGATTTTTGTTTAACTATTAGGAGGCTCAATGGAAAAAGTTCTCCATTGGTGAAATTTAAAGCGTCCTCCACACTTTTTACTACTGTTAAAACCTCTATAGTTTCAAGCAATTTCTAAGGACCAGACTCATTTTAGACTTGGCATCCCTCCATCTGTGCTAATCAGCCTTTAGTCTTGAACTCCCCCCAGACAAGTAGATCTGGATTTAAGTGTAGAGCTAAAGCCAACTAAAGCATCACAGGGCTCCTCCTATGAATTTTTCATCTCTTGAGATAGTAAGTGAAATGTCTACTGTCTGCTTGTCCCTAAGCAGATTCCCTGTCAGCAATTGTTTAAATTAGAAGATTAACTGAAGGCCACAGAAAGAAATGCTGTTGTTTCAGTGGTTTAGGGGTAAAGATTTCACCTAGAGAAACTGTCATTAAGGGAGATGCAGTCAGATTGGATTTGTATTGAAAAATACCCAGGCATAAATGACAAAATTATTATTTCATTCCTGACAGGGAGAGGAGAAGAAAAGGCTGTGGTCTAGGTTGCTGATGAGTTTACAATGTAAGATAATAGAAGTTTTCTGTTTTTGGTTTTGGGCCTTTCAAAGTCTTTTGGTGTACAGAAAAATATATTTTAAATTGTCAGTTATGTAACGCTCCTCTGGTTTTGCTTCTTAAGAGCTGCTGAGTTTCACCTACTGAATTTTTTTTTTTTGTCTCTGAAACAGCTTATCTAACAGATACAAGAAGCAAAAATTATATAAATATTACAAGGAAAATTATACAAGAAGAATTTAGTGAGTTTTTGTACCTATTTATTGAACAATTAATAAGAAAATTTCACCGTAAACTTTGAATAATTGCCTAAAATCTGTTTTTGGTGCTTGGCTTTCCTTCAGTTTCAGGTTTTCTTTTAGAAAAAGGTGTTCTGTAGTTACAGTATCATTAAAACTGTTTTTTTAGATGTCGTGTTAGAGAAAAGAAATTGCCTGATATGTCCAAGAGTCTGATGAAGGAAAATGCTTTCCAAGTACAGTGTTACTAATATAACACTTCCAGTCCAGTAGAGGGAGCTGGAATGCTGTTCTACTTTCTCGGTGTTGGTACTAGAGATAGTTGTTTATCTAACAGAACTATATTGAATTTCAACATGATTTTTGTCTTTAGAACACCAAATTATTTTCATTAAAAATGTCGTTTAGAAAAACTAGACAGACAGAGTTGCCTTTCTTATACCTTTTTTTTCTGTGTCAAAGAATCACAGAGTGGGTGAGTTTGGAAGAGACCACAGTGGTCATCTGGTCCAGTTCCCCTGCTCAAGCAGGGTCATCCCAGAGCACAGGGCACAGGGTGGTGTCCAGATGAATATCTCTAGTGCAGGAGATTTTGCAGCCTCTGTGGCCAATCTGTTCTAGTGCTTGGCACTCACACAGTAAAGAAGTTCTTCCTCTTCAGGTGGAATTTCCTGTGCATCGGTTTCTGCCCACTGCCTCTTCTGCTGGGCACCATCTGGAAGACTCTGTCTCCATCCTCTCAGTACCCTCCCATCAGATCTTATAGATGTGGACGAGATAATTTCTCAGCCTCCTCTTCCCTGGACAGGCACAGCTCCCTCAGCCTTCCCTCCTTAGAGAGATGCTCCAGTCCCTTAACCAACTCTGTTGCCCTCGCTGGACCTGCTCCAGGAGCTCCGTGTCTCTCTTGTCCTAAGGAATCTTTAATGTTAGTTTTCTTTTGTAATTAATTCTTTTTATCCCTTCATAAGGATTATGAAAAAAAAACCTGTAAGGATTAGTAACCTACAAAATTGGTTCCTAATCTATGTACCTAATTCATGGGTGCATGTACACACTATATCCACAGAAGAATATATATTGAGTAGAATGCTCTGAAACAAGTATTAAACCAGTGATACAAATGACACACTGGTAGGTCTGTTGTCTCACAAATTTGAGATATTTATTAAGCTCAGTTGTTATGGTTTGTAGATGTTCCATTCTGGGTTTTGCTTGGTTTTGTGTCTTGGCAGATTACCTGTGTATGTCAATTAGCTTACTGTTTGCAAAAATCCTTTAGTAAGGAATTTAGATCTAGTCTTTAGTCTTAACATCAAACAATGATAAAGACTGAAGTTTTCATTACCAGTACATGTTCTCCAGATTGCTTTCTTTCCCCAGAACATTTATGCTTAGTATCACAGGCTGTTTTACGTGCAGCTTGGGATGGAAGGGAGAAAATTCATACTCTTCCTAAAATTGCTCAGCTCTTTTGGACAATGTCCTGATGAAAAGTATTTCAATTATAACTAGAAATACAATGAGAAAAGTCTTTTGCATTTTTAATATTAAAATAAGAAATATTTTTGATAGTGTCATGGAGAGCACCTGTCTTAGAACGGATGAGGTTGGAAGGGACCTCTTGACCTCAGACAGGGTCACTGGCTGTGTCCAGTTCTCAGGACACTCCACACCCTCTCAGGACAAATAGAATATGTGAAACAGGACATAAAGGGATGAATAAAAGGTAGCCCGTGGTACTCTAAGGCTTGTAGCACTAAATAATCTTCCACAGTAACATCTAATGCCTCAACAGGTTAGACAGCTTAGTGTGGAGTTGCAGCTGATGAAGTCATTGAGAAAAGTGAATGTTCTGTCACTTAAGTTTTGCATAATGGCACTTTAAAAAATGATGCATTGGAGTGAATTTTTTAAGCACTAAAGCAAAAAATAAAACCCCAAACCTGTAGAAGTCTAGTATCATATTGGATAAAGCATAAAAAGTGATATAAGAGATTTTTCTCTATATTGTAGGAGCAAGGAATTTGCTTCTTCCATTTGTTTAGAAAGCAAACAGTCCATGGAAAGGTATGATTTTAACTAAGAGATTTTATTTCCACCTTAAAGTCATAAGAACTATGCTCATTTTATATTTTTCTTCTTACTTTTTTCCTTTATTTTCTCTGTTGATAGGTTTCTAAAAGATAATCCTCCTAATCAGGATTAAACACTTTTTAAAAGTAGAGTTCTTTCCCTCTTGAAGGAGCTTGTGCACTGGCAGGGGGAACAGCTTACTTCTAGAGGTGCAAGCCTGCCTGCAATTCATGTTATGATGCCTTAAGCTTTAAAAATGTGGCAAACTAATATGACACTGTGATAAACTGACAAATTTGGTTCTTAAGTTGCAGGAACTGTTCAGTCTCTTGGTGTTTTGCTGTGATATTATTACGGTGGTAGGTATTTTATATTGGAAAGTTCGACATTGAGGGTCTTGCAAGGACTACAGGTGGGCATGAAAGTAGTCTTTGATTTGCTGTTTTTCAAAGCACTCTTGTTATCTGGGAAATTGGCAGCAATGTCGAAGCAAAACCTTAAAAGTCAGGGTTATCTTTCTTTTATTTCACTACTTCTATTCCAGGGATATTGAGTAATAAATGCAGATATGAATTTAACTTGCAGGGTACCCAGACATCATCCTCCTCACTCATTTCTACTGAGGATCTCTGCTGTGATCATGTTGTGACTACTGTCCCTCTGCAGAATTGTGATGCTGGACTTGAAAGTAGGTCAGGTTTCTGATTTTTTTGTACCAAGAAATTGAATTGAGCCGAAGCTACAGAATAAAGGCCAGCAAGTGCAGAATCAATTCTGCAACTTTGTGGCACACCTCTCAAATTTAAATTTTGGGAACAAGGTGAGATCAAAGTAGAAGATGCCTAAGTCTATTCTTCTTTTTTTATGAGAACACTGAGAAGGACTCTACCCTGCTGTTATTTTATCTTTCTGTAATGCTTCCATCTTTGGAGCCATTTGGAGATTTTATGTGCAGTTTTACATTTGCTCTGATTAAAAATAAAGTTACCCAGAGCAGAGTGTCCTGTACTCTGATCTGAGTTTTGATTTATAGGCTCTCCCTAACAAATCATAATAATCAATAAAAGTTATTTAATATTATACTGTACACAAAAGATGTAATTACATAAACAATGCAATATTATTTTGGAGAACTGTAGACTGAGTACAAAAAACATTGGATAATATATTTATTGAAGCTCTGAGGACTATTGACAAATGAATTCAAATCCACTGGAAGCATGGCCATCAATTCTTCATACCATGACCACTTACGTCAAAAAGCTGCTAGCAATTACAGAATAAGTCAAAGAGCAGCATTTTCCAGATCAAAAGCAATGAGTCATTGTTGGACCTTTGTTTAGCCTGAATTCAATAACTTATTAGATTTCAAACAATTCAAAACTAGTGACAAAATCATGCTTTCTACTTATGGAATAAAGGCCTTATGGATCAATTTAAAAAGCACCTGAATGTTGAAAATCTGGATTTAACAAAAGTTCTTAAAATACTGTTTAATGAAGAAGTTGAATCTTTGAATAAATAATAGTTTAGTAATATGAGCAGGAAGAAAAGAACCTATGATTCCAATCCAGAATGTATGTTTTTATAGTTCTGTAACAGAGCTTATTTACCCAAAATTTTATTATTTTTCTTTTCCAAGCAAATAAGGGACAGGGTATAACAGAGAAATTTATTGCATTTAAAATACAAGAAATAAAGAATTGACTTTTCTTTCTGCAATACTGTTTTAGACTGAAGCACAAGCATTTATGTCTCCCTGTATACAAAATATCACAAAACCACAAATTTCAGTTTTACTTTCTGTACAAAATCCACATTAAAATACGCTCCTGATAATATTTTAGAATTGATATTCCACAGACTTATTGTTATTTGAGGAAATCTTGTAGCCAAAGGATTGTAATTCATCTCCAGCCCTTTGAGACAGGCTACGAGTAAGTGAGCATAGTCCTTGCACATATGTGCCATTGCCCTGGGCTTGGTTAAAAAGTTTAGGGAGGAAGGTGGGTGTCAGAATAAAAAATAAAACAAAAGAGAAATGCTCAGTTTTGGATTTTTGCTAACGGCTGGTTCTCTGATCGTCTCCAGTAGATGAAAGTACTGAATATGTACAGCTATATGTGGCTTCTTTCCTCAATGCATTTTTATGGCTTTCTACACCTCAAGTCTGACATTCATGGGAGAGAGGAGGAAACATTCCAATAATCGTAGCACTGTACTCAGCCATGGAGAAAGGCTGATGTGATGCAGGTGAAATTGCTTCTGTCCTTGTGGATAGATTTTGTGCCTGTATAGTTCAAAATGGAGATGCTTTCAATGTTGGGAGATAGAGATATGTGATATAGTATTAAAGAACTTTTCTCAAAGTCTTAAACTTGGAAAAAGCTGGTACTTCATGGCTCTCAATAACATTGGAAGACTTTTGTTTTCGATTTGGCCAAGTAGTGAATTATTTTAGTATATATTTCAATATACTGAAATACGGGTTAGAAAAAATGCTTGCCTTTCCCTTTTATGGGGAATAGTTTCTATTGACAGAATGATTTTTGTAAAAGTTAAGTATGTTTGTATTTCATGTGGATTTAATCAAGAGGAATTTTTCTAACTATCATGACTTTAAATTTTAGAAGATGAATTAGTTAATAACATTTAATTTCTAAAGTGGAAAGGTTACTGCTATTGCTCTGCTTGCAAGAATGAAGAATTATTTACCTTATGAGGAAAAACAGAAGACAAAGGATACTTTCATTTATTTTTATCTGCCTGGTTTTGTTGCACTAGAATTTTTCCCTTGGGCTATTTTTCTATTATTATTACTGCTGTTTTTTATACCTCTATACCTTCTCCTTTCTTTCACTTATGCCTGAACAGGAGTGGTTTGTGTTTTAAAACACTCTGTAAATATACTACCTAAAACTTCTTCAGATTCATTTCTAATACTTCCTGTCAATATCAGGGTGAAAAACATACCTGGATTGGGTTCTAATTGCAGACAAAGCAGGGTGTGAACTTTGCAGGTGACAATATGGTGGGAAAGGACATGTCTATATTTATGGCATGTTTATTTATGTTTATGTTTCAGGTGTTGCATATGCAAAATGTGCTGTTAGCACATACACTTCCAGCTGCAATAGATTTTAACATACTTCCATATCTAAAAAAGGTGTTCAGTTCTGCTTGCTTGCTTGCATTTTAATTCATCCTTTCTGTTTTTTTTGTGCTTTCTTATTCCATGAAGAGTTAGCACAGCTATACTACATAAACAAAGACAAGAAAAAAATCAGTTGATAGAAATCTCTCTTTGATTCTGGATATATTTATTCCTTGTGCATGGAAAGAGACAAGAAAATAAATTTTTAACAAAAATTTGTCTCACAGTTTGTAGGAAAGGCTTCATAAGTAGTTTTGCAGAACTCTGTGAAGTCCCTGCTGCTACTTGCTTGTAGAAGTATTGTCATATATGAAGACCCAGTCTTAGGTGTATCCCAAACTGTGCACATGGTGACCTGGTGTTCTGTAAGGCTGGGGCCATTTGAGACTGCCTTTTCACCTTTACCTTCAGAAGTTTCTGTTTTACATAAAACTCTTCTGTTGCATGTGGCGTGACTAGATGCCTTGGAGTATGCTACAGAGGAAGTCTTCCTGTCATCCAGGAGTCTTGAGTTGGGTAAATGACAACCAAATAGGCATCTATATATAGATGAACTTTCGTCACTCATTGTTGTCTTGTGCTTTCACTTAGTATGAGTCAGAAGCAATTATAGATCCAGTCATTGATATGCTGTTAGGAGCTCTCATGTCCAAAATGTTGCAAGATTTGTTGGAATTTATACCTAAATCTTTGCTGAACTTATAATCCAACTCCTTGGATTTCAGATCAGGCTCTTCTATTTCAGTTGGCATTGTTTAAAAACTTTAAGTTGAGTAGTTCTCATGTTGCTTGGGATGTTGAAAGGGAGAAGAAATAAGACTGTGGGAACTGTGATTGTAATATTCATGTAGTCCTGTCACTCTCTCTATATAAACATATAATGTCTATGTAAGAACTTGACTTTTCTTTGAGAAAGAAGATTTCTGACCTTTAATTTTATCATTTATTATTTAGATACTCACCTCTGACTACAAAGGTAAGAGTAAGCTATTCTGAATTCAAGCTGTTCTTGTCATCTGTAAAAAAGCAAAGTGCCTCGTGACAGATGTCAACGCAGATGGGAAGTTGAGGAAATGAAGTTATTGGAGCAAACTTGAACTAATTCAGCACAGAATTGAGGAATTGAGGTCAGGTCAGTGTCTGGTATATATTATTTCCTTGGATATGGACAATTGTGACTACTTACTTATTTTGACAATTTTTCTCACACTTAATGCTTCTTTTTTGGATTTCAGTAGCCTGGCTCATTTTTACAAACTTGGACTACGTTTCAAAGTGGTACATCTATGTCCCACTAGTGGGACATCTATTACTTTACTACTGGTTATTAGATAGGGTAGATTAAAACCATGGGTTTCTCAACATTCTTCTTATTAAAAATTTCTATTTCTGTACACGTTTTCATACTTTGCTTTTAGTTAATTCTAGTACTTTGTCTGAAACCCAGTTTAGTTTTGATCTTATAACGATGGTTTCTGTAAAAAAAATTCTAAAATAAAATGTTAGAAATCTCTTTTCAGATTGTAAAACTCCCCGATGGAACCTTGCTGCCATGTAGGCTACATAGAGAGGAAGATTTCCAGTTCTAGGCAATTTCAGTGCTATGCTTTTCCTCAAATTAATTTTTTCCCTTGTCTAAGTTCCTCCCTGAAACCTGCTCTAGATATAATGAGTCCAATCCTTAGATGTGAGAGCTGATTTGATGTGTGTTGACTCCAATGGAAAAGCAAATTGATTTTTTTAAAGAAGGAAGTCTAGTATCAGGCCAGCAAGTTGGTTTTATACTATTGAAGTTTTTCGATTTCAAGGAAAACTCTCATTCCTTCACACTACTCAGCCAAATTTGTGTTTTTCTGATCTGTAGAAGCTCATGCATCCGTGCACATGGTATACAATCTTCAAATAGAATTCTTTTCTGTTTTATTCCCCTTCTGCATTGACATAGGACTGTGCATGCTGCCTTTCTTGCAAGGTGATCATTGCATCTTCTCTCTTCCTGGTAAAGGAGTTATGCTTTTTGTTACTTCTGAAACAATGGAGGTACTTTAATTTCCCAATACTGAAATGTCTGGTCAGGCAGACAGGTGCAGGTTCTCTTGCTTTGGTTGCACAGAATATCTGCAAAACCGAATCTTGCATTTCTTCCCACTGTCCTCTGGTCCTACACCCTTGCTCTGACACTGTTTTTTTACAGATTATGATGTTCCTCTCCTTATGACACTGAAATAACTGAGAACATTCTCTCTACTCTGAACTTCTTATAAACCCAATATGGCAGTGCCTGAGTAGCTACTTTTCTGTTACAAATAGGTTCTGTGTTTTTTTGCTGCATAGATATTCAGAAAATGCAAAGTGCTTAAATCTGTAGAATACAGCCATGTTTTCCAATAGCAACATTTCTTTTTGGAAGTGTTTTTCATTTGCCTTACTAATTATCTACTTATCCTTCAGAGAGTAGAAAATACTGGAGTCTATTGTGATTTATATTTCCTTTGCTCTACTTTGTTAACTACTTTTGCCATTAAAATGATGGGATCCAAAAGTATGACCTTGGAGGCTCAGGGCTTCCAAACTTAAGTGGGATGTTTTGTTTTCCTAAGTGAAATGTAAGTACCCGCAATTTATCTACTTTAAATTTGAATTTTCTTATTCCTTTGAGTTCTTTAGGATGCAGTACTTCTAGCTATAATTCAGCATTTTAATAAAAAAAAGGAAGAGGTTGCTGGGGAGAGTGGAAATAAAGCTGCTTAGCCAGATACCATTCTATATCCCTGAATATCTTTCCTTATTTCAGATGTGTCATTTTGGTCCTAATTTTTCCCCCACTTAACATTAGTGAGGCTGTGCTACTTCATGACATTCTTGCAGTTCAATATTCTGGTGCTGCATGTTTAATATGATATTAATTAAATATTAATATTTAATATTTATTTTTATCTGATTTTGGTAAATGTGAGTGGCAGGAAAACATACCATAGAAAAAAGGATTTGGGTCATTAAAGGGAAAAGTGCTCCTAATATAAACAGTGTTATCTTCTGTCAGTCCCCATAATGGTCCCAGCGCCCTCATTCACATGGGAAGCCAGTAGTGTCATTTCAAAACACGTTGTCTTTTTCCCCTGCCAAAAAATCTACCAATTTTATTTTCTAAAGGTATTTTGCTCATCATACAGATTGATTCATGTTTACTTGCTCACAAAAAGTTACTCCTAAATGAATATGAAACAGGAAAACCCTAGGAAATCACCATATCTTATGATATCCTCCATCAGTTGCTCAAACCTTCTAACCTGGAAATTTGTTTTACTTTACCTCACCTGTTGCATGGAATTGATAAAAGATGCTCTGTCAAAGTTGTCAAGGTGAGAGGGATTCCAGGATAAGCTACGTGAATAAGACTGTTGTTTGGTTTATTTAGTATTTAATATATCTTGTGTTTATGAGGTTTTATTTTAAATTAGATTGGATGGCATGTTTCTAAGCTTGGAGTGAATTCAGATTTTGAGTTATCACAAACATATTACTGGATCTTGTGGGAATTTCTTGTCAAACAAATGTATAAAATTTTGCAGAGTTTAGAAGGAAAATCAAAACTGAACAGAACAAATAATTGAGAGCAATAGGCCTGGAAATCATGGGCTTCTGATTATTTACTGCAGATAATCTTCTACAACTGTGAAGCTCAATTTCAGTAGTAATATCAACATACATCCACCAGAATGGCTGAAGGTTTGATTTCAGTTTTTATATTTTCAGTCTGTCTGCTATTTTCATCAAACTTTTGCAAAATAGGTTTATACATCTAATGTCTAGCTTGTGTGAGCACCAACATCATGTCAAGATTTTCCCCATTGTCCAAAGGAACAGTAATTCTGAAACATGATGTGCCCACACAAAATAGGAGGTGGCTTAAGGCTGATGACCAAATAAATCACGTAAGATCGATGTGTGATTGTAGACAGAAACATGAATGGCTAGAGAAGATACTCTGAGCCAACTCCTGCTTATGTTTAATAGATGGTGCCTTTTAAATTGCTGTTTCTTGGTTTTCAATATCAATTTCCATATGTTGCCATATAACCTCACTCTTACCACCTCATTACTAAGAACTATATGAGAAATGCAAGGTGGGGTCCTTCTGTTGAGGTATAGCTCTCCACCCAGGAGGAAGATACTTTGTCTATGAAATTGTCCCAAACTTGCATATCTTGCTTTTATTGCCCTGGTGTCAGCTACAAAGCACAGGGTTCTATTGAATCTTCCTGAGCTCTTTTTTTTAATGTTTTATCAACTTAATTTTTCATTTATAATTTTTCACTCCAAAAGTACTTGGAGCACAGGTTATTTTTTTCAAATTAACAGGTTATAAAATCTGAATATGAAATTTATTACCCAGATATTAATATAATATTTAGTGGTGTTGGAACAAAAATGGATCAAAACTACTCTCTCTATATGTCCTTTCAGGTAACTGAATACATAAGGACTAAAGAGATGACTGCCTGTTTGAAACTAGATTCATACAATTGTTACCCTTCTTGCCTATGGAAATATCATGTGTGAGTGCTTAAAAAAATCTGCAGATAAAAAGATATCCCCCATTTGCTGCCTCTCTTCCATTGGGTCAGGAATTTAGGCTGGTTTGATCTCAGTGTTGTTAATCATTAAGACTAGTTTTCATACCAGTTTGTATGTCTGAGTAAAGATCTCCTAAAGAAGCAGTGGCCCTTTCAGGGAATCAGACACTGCTTTGGAATCTCAGAAGCATGTGTGAGCATCTTGGGCTTCTTATTAGTACTTGATTAGGCCTATCTTGATCTATCTCTCACCCACCAATTTCCCCCTTGATTCCTCCCTAAAAATCGTGGTGTCTATTACTTGCCACTTCTCTTCAAACAGCTTATACAACTGATGGGTTTTTTTTCCTCTCTAAAAAGAAATTTGTCTGTAAATTTATCTCTGTCCTTTTGTGGGCTAATGAAATCTTTCAAATCCTCTTTAGACTCTTTTCTGTGAGTTTGTTGAAGGCAATATGCTCAGGATTGAGAAGAGAATTTCATTAAGCTATAAGAACCTTAAGCTATCCTGACTTTATTTAGTTCTTTTCTTTTCTTTTTCTATTTGTTGTTGCAGCCAGGCCAAAGCTGTCTGCTAGATTTTGGTCTCAAAGGACACATCCACTCCTTTTACCTCCCTCCCCTCCAGCTTATGCACAGTTTTGATAACAAAGTAGAATTAGAGATTAAAAAAATCAGCTACTTTATTTTCCTGTACATCACAGGCATGTCATCAAGCTTGTGTCTTGTGCTTCACTGAAATGCAAGGTACCCCTAAGGAAATTTCTTGTGTACTGGCACTCCTAGAGATGTGGGTTATCTGCAGAGGCATTGGATGATACACTGAAACCTGGCCACTGGCTTGACCTTCCCTTTGTACTGGCCAGCAGAAGTTGATAGCTACTGAGGTCTGGGAAGAAAATAGACTTCTTTTCCATGAAAAAACAAAGTGCATTTTTGATGTTTAAAGTCTTCTTAATGACTACTTTGAAATCTCTATTTCCTTGTGTAATTCCATATCCTCTCTGGCATGGGAAAAGTGTATTGTTTGCTTAGTGAATTTCTATTTCCTCTAAGTTTTTCCCCTCCTTGTTTGTCTTCAAATGCATGGGTACATAAGCAAATACTAGAATTTAAAACCAAACCATGTTTAATGAGGGTATTAATTATTTCAGTTGAAGGATAAAGCTATCAAACACGTGAATAATTCTGATCTGTAAAATTGGAAGACACATGTACTGAGTGCACATTTTAGCTCCTGTTGTGTAAAATTTGCCTCATAGGATATTGAATTCATAAAGTGGTCATCCTCCATAATGTTCAGCATATAGTTTTTTATATGGAATTTTTAACAGGAATTTTAAAATTGAAACCCATAAATAATGTAATAATTATCAAGAATATGAATATAAGCTCAGCTAAAATTTCAGCTATATTAAGTCCAATAATTATAAGTCCTGTTGCAATACAACAAACAGTCAGAAAGCTCAGATTAAAATTCTTTGAGGACTAAAAAGAGAAATATACTGCGACTAGAGTTAGAAGTTTAGAGTGAAGTTTTGAGGTTTATCAATTATTAATACAGAGTATGAGCAATGAAAACTTCATAAGGAAACTATAAACTTTTTTTCCAGCTGGAGATTCCTTGGGGTGAGCTGCTGGTGAGTCTCTAAATATTATTGATGCTTGGAAAGAGGAATGTGCTATAACACTGAGAAATACCACTGGGACAACAAAAAAATGGCTTGGAAAGGCTTTTGTTGTAAGTGCTGTTTCTGATCCAGTGCGTGTTCCTGCTTGGGTCCAGGAGGACACTGAGCACTAGAGATTGCACAAGCTTAAACAAACCACATGTTATTATGTCTAGCACTCTGCTTACTTGATTTTTTTTTTTTCTTCTCTCCCTTCTGGACCTCCACAAAATTCCTAACAGACAGAATTGAAAATGAATGTTAAAGCTGTGAACCAAATACAGACTGTAGATATATGGCTTCTGTATCATAACAACTTTTCGAGACTTTTTTCCTTATTCATAGAATAAATATTTTCCAAAAGTACAGGATTCAGAAAAGAAATTTAATGTGAGGTACAATTGTTCAATTAATACAATGAGAGAAAGTTCTTAATTCAAGTATATGAACTCTACTTAAGGTGGGCTACAGAAAAGAAACAGAACATTACTACCTGAACTGATTTTTATTTAAAAAGTTACCTGGAAGGGTTAGTCAGTGAGCTGTTTTTCGACTGTTCATTGTCTTTCCAGACAATAGTAGAAAAAAATTGTATATATTCTATGAACAAAATTACTATTATGTTCTTACTTTTTTTCCTCCTCTATTTAAGACTGACTTTATATCTCAACCTTGTATATGCATGAAAAAATTCTAATTCTTATTACAGTAATAAATCTACAAATTCATGGCTTCTCTGCCCTCCTAGTCTTGAAATAAAAAAGAATTTTTACACTTACTATTTTTCAAATATTTTCAATGGAATTCCAACAGTAGAATAAACTGAATACTCGGTATAAAAAACTTTCTTGAGAACAGATTTCTGTATTGTCAATGTGTATTGGGAGACCTTGCTTTACCGAGTCTCTTGTTTCTGAAAGTAATTTCACAAAACAAATACTACTTCTATTTGTCAATTTCCAGAGAGTGCACCATGCGTTGAAAGACTAGGACTTATGTCAGGTTATACAAAAAAAATACTGCAGAGACTGGAAAATGAAAGCAGCAGCATTAGTCAGATTGTGAAGCAAAGGGTCATTAAGGAAATAGTTTGCTGAAAGGGCCGTCTCCAGTCTATTACCCACAAACTGCTGCCAGGCACTCAGCAGCTCTCTGTGCAAAGAAGGCAAATCACTCACACAGAATTTTTAGGAGAAATTAATCTTTAGTTCTTTAACAAAATTAGGTAAACCAAGGAGGCGGTGTTGCTTAAGATGAAAGACATGAAAAATACCTACCTTTCTATTCTGCCCCAAACTGGTTTTTTTCCATCTGCAAATAGTTTTGTGAAATGTCCCATTTTACGAGACAATCTGTCTACATTCTCACCCAAAGCACTCTTTCCATTGCTTGCAAAGATTAATCTTACATAGTTTTGATGTACTTATACTACATTATGACTTTTTTTGTAGGGTGACATATATTTATATAGATGCAAGGTACATTTAATTTTTGAATATGGTTAGTCTTTCACATTTGGCCAGCTTTTCAAGCCATATTAATTCCTTCTCTTAGGATGTGAACAAAAAGTTTAAGTATGGTTTATGCCTTGCTGAATGCCATGAAGAATGCTGTGATCATTGTGCAACTTAATGAAACTAAAATAGGTATAATGTGCTGGATCCTGGTAAAAACTGACTTGAGCCTGGTGTCTGATTTTTCATATGTAGTTGCAAAATGCTTTTTCACATTTTTTGATAGCTACATTCTTTTTGCTTTTTCTGACAGAGCAGTACAATGGGAACTCTAATTTGAATATCTTTTGAATAAACTCACCAGTCAGGGAAATTTACATGAATAACTTCATTAACCTGGGAAAAAGAGATGGAGGAAACCACTCAATTTTATACCCAACTTTGTATGTAAACAAATAAAAAATCCCCTGTTTTATATATGTATATATATATATATATGGAGGGCTTGGTCCATTCTTCAAGTATCTAGCAATGCTTGTTTGTGGGTAGGGTAGATAATGCATGTTCAGGTAACTTTCACCTGATGATATTCACTGAGTTTATAGGAAGTTTATCCTGGATCCGCAGGTTTTAAGACTTTCGCACCTCAAGAAATTCATATGTGAAAAAACTCATAAGTTGTAACAGCAGAGGAAGGAAGAATTTCTGAAATTTCATAGCTTTTTAAAGCATCAGTTTCTTCACAGATTATCAAACTTAAGTTTTCTCAGAAAAATGTGTGAGCAGCATGCAGTGTATACTTGATTAATTCATTCTTTCTGGATTATGCATATATTCTGTGCCCAAAGCCTATTAATCTTTG
>VXAC01002197.1:0-16083 GCA_013399225.1 Rhipidura dahli
CCTCTCCTCTCCTCTCCTCTTCCACTGGACTCTGGAAGGGCGGAGATGTGTGATCACAGAATATTTAAGCTTGGAAAAGACCTCAAAGGTCATCAAGTCTGTCCTTTGATGGGACACCCCCGTGCCCACTAAGCCATGTCATGCAGTGCCACATCTGCTTGTTTTTGAACGCCTCCAGGGATGGGGATTCCACTTCTCTGGAGAGCCCCTTCCAATGCCTGACCACTCTTCCAGGGAAGAAATGTTCCCTAATATATGACCTGAACCTCCCCTGGTGCCATTTGAGGCCGTTTCCCCTTGTCCTGTCACTGTTACCTGGAAGAAGAGCCCAACCCACACCTGGCCATAGCTTCCAAGGACTTGCAGGGAGCCAGAAGCTCCTCCAACTTGCTGATATTCGGGTCAGCCTTGGAAACAACAGCAGCTCCCCTCATTTTATTTTATCTCACCATGTGGCTGTTAACATGAAGATAAAGAACAGCATCTGAGCCAACAGTTGGTCCCAACTCCAGCTTCCCTGATTTTCACCCCAGGAGCAGCACAGGGACATGCCGGAGTGTGAGTTTAGTGTTCATTCACCCAGTCCCGATGAATGTACAACTTGGAGCTGTACAGGTTGTTTTTTTATTCCTTTTACATCCATTGATGTGCTCCCTGCCTTCAGTGGGAGTGACGTGCCTTGCTGAGGGAAGCAGATCCCGGTGTATTAATTCTGACACATTCCATGGCTCAGGGGTCTCTGAAAGCGCTGCAGCCGAGCTCAGGTTCAAGGAGGGTGGGCAGAGCTCTCCAACAGCCTCCCAGGTGGGATCCTCAGCTTGAGGGCTGAGCTGGGGGAGCTGCTCCCTGTGCCCCCAGTGGGGCAGGGCAGTCGGAATAGCTCGGGCGCAGCTCGAGCAGGAGATGCCTCGTGGAAGAATGGAGACCGAACAATTCTGTAGCTGCTTGTCTTACTGTTGTGCCAGGGAGAGCTGATGGTGATAAATCACTGCAGAACGTTGTAAATGATGTGTGGAAGGGGAAAAGGCAAAAATAATCCCTTCTTCATGCAGGGAAATCTGTGCTGGGGGCAATTTACGGCAGAGGTTTCCTGTAATGGCGGGGCAGGCAAACCTTCTGCTCTAAGGGGGTGAAAAAATCCCCCCTTTGTTTTTATTTCCATTTTAGGGTTTGTTTTTTTTTTTTTTTTAATATCTTGTTTCCCTGCAAACCACCCTCCCAAAATACTCCTGGGCCTCCCCAGCCAGTACTTGGGTCAGCCACACTTTTCATGCACTGCCTTGGTTTCACTCCCCCACTTTCCCTGCTGCTGAGGTTTTAGAGAGGTGTCAAAGCCAATTCCATTTTCCCTCTGGTGTTTTGGGATTTTTCTTTGTTTGTTTTGGGCTGGTTGGGGTGTTTGGGTGTTTTTATGGGTTTTTTTTTTTGGTTTTTTTNGTCTTCTGTCAAGAACTAATGGGTTTTTTTTGGTTTTTTTTTTTTTTTTTAATTTGGCAAGGCCATGCAGTTCCCATGCCTGTAACTCAGTCTCTTGTGCCTTTCTGGGGTGGTCTGGAAGCAGCTGAGCACAGAAAGCAGGAGAACAGCACTAACAGCCTTGGACATGCCAAAAACTGCTGCAAAGCAGAGGGGAACCATGCCTGAGCACAGTGGGGAAGGGTCACAGTCCCATATTTAAATTGCAGTGGGGACGTTCAGCTTAAGCATCTGGAAAATCCTTTTCTCTGTGAGGAGAGAGAACCCTGGAGGGGTTGGGGGCAGCTCAGACACACAGGAGCTGTTTTTATTGGGGGCAGAGCTCCTCCTGGTACTGGAGAAATGTAGAGCAAGAAGAGTGGCTTGAGAGGAGCTGGAGGGTTCACACAACTCATCCTTTTTCCTCCAAGTCCAGGGATTAGGGACCATCTCACTGGAAGGAGGATTTGGTTATGGCAGGTGGAGATGCCCATTTCGGAGGCTGATGAATGGATGCTCTTCCACTGTCCTGGGCTGCTCCAAGCCCCGTCCAGCCTGGCCTTGGACACTCCCAGGGTTCCAGGGGCAGCCACAGCTGCTCTGGACAACCTGTACCAATGCCTAATACACAACTGGTGCCTTCATCTACCGCCCTCCCTTGTCTACCTCCCTCCTTCCAACAGCCCTTTCCAGGGCTGGCTGCTGCCTGGCAGCATCACCAACCCTTCAGCAGTTGCCTCAGAAGAAAGGAGAGGACTTTGACTATTCCTTGGCATGGGTTCAGATCATCTGAGACTGGCCCAAGCGGGAGCTGCAGCCCAGACACGGCCCCAGGCCCGCGGAGCAAAGCTGCTGTTGCGGAAGGCGAGGGAAGGCGAGGCTCTATCGGGGATCTGTCAGGGCAGGCGAGCCGGGAGATGAGAGGTAGTCAATGACATTAGAGATGTCAGGGTTTATTTCCAGTAAGAGCCAGTGAAGCTGGGAAAATTGCTCATTAATGCTTTATTGATATTCATGTTCCTATTGAAGAAGTCTGGGGTGGGAGGTGGAGCGGCGGGGCCGTGCCCCTGTTAATGGGGCCAGGCTGAAAATAGGTTCTTTTATGCCTGGGCAAAGGGGATGCGCTGACCACGGGAGCTTTGCCTGTGTCAGTCTCTCTAAATAGAGTCTGGATCGGTGCTGTGGCTGAGCCAAAAGCTTTGGAGGAAAAAACCAATAACTCAGGTCAAACCATGCCAGGAGCACTGGAGTTGTTGCTCGCTTTTTTTTTCCACAAAGGAAAATTTAAAGCAGATTCTTGTAAAACTATGCAAAATGTTCGTCTGTGGGGCTTGGGACTATTTAACCCTCATGTTTGCTTTAGCGTTCTGTTTTTAGAGTAATTTGAATTTAAAATGCTCTATCAAAAGGAATTTATTTCCAAAATGTCAAATTACTTTATTTCAGAAGTGCTGACGGTAAAACGTTTGGCTTTTAGAAAACAAAGCAAACTCCATTAGCATTGGTGACATTCACAAATATTTTCTGTTTCTCTCAAAGTCTTTCTTCTGTACATTTCCTACATCCTGCCCGGTTTTGTAGCCAGGAACCAGGCTGAGCACTGCAGCTCCACGAGGAATGTCCCCAAACCAAGCACTTCCCAGCATGGTGGCAGCTTTTGGGGCTCACTGGAAATGGCATTTCACAGAAACATAGAATCCCAGAATGATTTGGGTTGGAAGAGACCTTAAAGCTCTTGTTCCACCCCCTGCCATGGGCAGGGACACCTCCCACTGTCCCAGGCTGCTCCAAGCCCCGTCCATCCTGGCCTTGGACACTTCCAGGGATCCGGGGCAGTCACAGCTGTGCCTGGTGCTCATCCCCTGCACGCTCATCCTCTCAGCCAGCTCAGGCTCCACCTGCAGTGGCCAAATCGCTTCCCCAGCCCTTCCCAGATTGCTGTGGCTTTGCTGGATGCCTCATGCCTCACCTGAGCAGGGAATGGAGCAGGAGCGTCCCTGGGGGAAAGGCAGTGCAGGAGCTACTGCCATAGCTCAGTAACTGGGGCAGTCCAGGAGGTAAAACATCTCCTGGTATCCTGCTTGATAAAGCTCTGCCTCTCACCTGCTCTGCCCCTCACCTGCTCTGCCCCTCATTTCCTGGGCTGTGGATCAGCAGGGAGCAGCCGATTGCTGGAGCCCTGTTGGCACATCTCCGAGGTCTGCCATGCATAATTCCCATTTTTTTGAGTTTTGGTTTTTCTTTTTTGTTCTTTTTGCTGTTCCCCTGCCTGTTCACATGTTTGATCACAGCAGGGTTTGTGGAGGGCAGGATGTAACATCCCAAATGCTGAGCCAGATCCCAGTCTCCTTGCTGAACCATGAACTGCTCCTTTTGGATGTTATTTTAAGCTCAGTACATTCCCTGCTCTCCTGCATCCTGTCTGATCCTCTCTGTCTGCTGGGACGTTGTTTTAATGGAGCACTGGGCCTTCCACAGGTGGTAAGAAGCTTATCCGTGTTGTTCCTGGCACAGAAAAGCAGAATCACTCTTCTTGTTTTATAGGTAGGGAACATTTTCCCTGGTGATGTCTCTCTGCTTTCCCGAGGCAGGACGACTTCCCACCACAGCTGTGCTTCCTGGAGCAACGGCTGGGGCAGGGCTGGGTATTCCCTCTTTGGGAGATGCCTGCTGGGGCACCCAGAAGATGGAAAGCTGCTTTAAATGCCTTCCCCCGTGTGAGAGAAGGGAGTGATGAATGTTTATGGGTGCTGGGATGATGGAAGACGCTCCCGTCAGGGTTATGGCACTGCTGCTCCCAGACCTGAGGCCATGGAAGCAATAACAGGCAGGATATCGCTCTCCATGGTTTTATGGTCCTTTTCATCACCAGAAAGGTGCTTGGTTCAGTTGGAAGTTGATTAAACTTGCAGGGAAGGATGGTGATTTATGCCTGACCAGTCCTCCCAACCACTCTGTAGCCACAGTGTGAATTAAAGCTGATTAAAATCGAGGGAAGGTTCCCTTCTGCCTCACGCCGGGTTTTTGGATTGGGATGTCGGGAGCATCCGTCCCTGCCTGGGCTCCACCAGGTCCCTGTCTGCCAGGCATTGATGGGAGAGGAGGGCACGGGCCAAAACACAAGAGCAGGACACTTATTATTCCAAATGAAAAGCTGCTCTTCTCATTAAAGCTGAAAATTATGGTCCACAGATAACTCTGGTGATGGTTCATGGAATCAATAAACCTCCAGTTTGTTTTGAAAGCCAAGTTGCCGAAATGCCAAAATACATATTTTGCAAATTGCTTCATTTCCATTTGAAAAGATCGAACCTTATTTGTTCTGAAAGCTGAGAGGTGGGGTGAGGGAGGTGACACAAACACACAGCAATTCCAGTCGCTCTTTTTCCTGAAAGATCATCATCTGATGGAACCTGAGAGCAGTGGAGAAACTGCTTCCTTTTGTTTTATTTCGCTTCTTAAACAACCACCATGCAGGGAAGCTGATGGCCAGAGTTATCAGGGAGCCTGGGCTAATTCCAGAGCAGCCACAGCTAATTTTTGGAAGCAACATTTCTGGCTGTCAGGGCATCTTCCCTTGGCAGCTGCTGCCTTTTGGAGGCATGATGGTCACCAGGGCTCTCGTGGATGTTCCTTGCTTCCTGAAACCCTTGTTTACACTGGGAATGTAGGATGTTCCTGTCAGGGCTGCAGACTCACAGGAATGCTGTGGAACCACTGAGCAGGGGCTGCAGGGGAGCTGCAGGGTGGATGAGGACCCGGAATGCTGAGCCTGGAGATTTCCAAGGAGTTTTATCCTGAGCTGAGCACGCAGGCAGGCGTGGAGCAGCACTGGGGAAGCAGCACTGGGGCAGCAGCACTCAGGCAGCAGAACTCAGGCAGCAGCACTGAGGCAGCAGCACTGAAGCAGCAGCACTCAAGCAGCAGCACTGAGGCAGCAGCACTGAAGCAGCAGCAGTCAAGCAGCAGCACGGAGGCAGTAGCACTCAGGCAGCAGCACTGAGGCAGTAGCACTCAGGCAGCAGCACTCAGGGAGCAGCACTCAGGGAGCAGCACGGAGGCAGCAGCACTGAAGCAGCAGCACTCATGCAGCAGCACTGACGCAGCAGTACTCAGGTAGCAGCACTCATGCAGCAGCACTCAGGCAGCAGCACTCATGCATCAGCACTCATGCATCAGCACTCAGGCAGCAGCACTCAGGCAGCACTGAGGCAGCAGCATTGAGGCAGCAGCACTCAGGCAGCAGCACTCAGGCAGCAGCACTCAGCGTCAGGGGCTCACTTGGCACGGGGGGTCCGTATCAGCCCAGCTGTGGGATCCGTGGAGCTGAGCATCCTTCAGCCCCTCCAGAGTGTCAGTAACATTTACAGCACTCAGCTTCTGACTGCTCGGGAAGGGAGAAGCAGTGCAGGGGGGAGAGGAGAAGCTGGAAGAATAATCCACCTCAGAGGTGCCCATGGCACACACGGCCCTGCCCTGCACCTCCACACCCAGGGACTTCTCTTTCTTTCCCATAACCACTTGAAAAATAAAGATGTATGATGCCTACTTGAGCAGAATAGATTGTTTTCGATTGCTATTCATCTATTATTTTAGAAAGTAAAATGAATAAAACTTATGCAGGTCACAGACATTAAAGAGCATTTTTATATCAGTTTGGGAGCGCTTGTCAGCTTTGATTTATTAAGTAACGTTCCCCAACTGGCTACTGGTGTGTGTTGTCAGTCTCTTGATAATGGATAGACCTCACAGCTGAATGCTCTGTGATTAGACTTCTCAACTATATATTTTTAAATAAAGGCATTGCTTTTTTGGGTTTGCTCATTTCCCTCTCTTAGGCGATTTCATTCATCTTCCCTCGCCCTCCCTTTCTCCGCTGTAAATTTGTTGTTGTTGGAAGCTATGAGGATGCTCAATGGGACACATCTTAGAGGGTTTGGATTGGGATTTTTTTTCTGTTTCCCCCCTCCCAAGCTTGCTTCCAACTTAGCTTGATGGATTAAATGTCATGGGGGGACAAAAGTGGGCAAGAGAAGCTGTAGAAAGAGTTTTCCAGAGGGAACACGGCACGTGCTGCTCTCTTACTACGGCTGCGTCAGCGTTTTTGCTGTCACGCTGCTCTTCCCTGGGGCTTAGGGGTGGAATTACCAGGGCTGCACAGAGAGGTGGCTGTGGGAGCCCTCGACCTCCAAAGGGAGAAGGGACTGAGCAAACCCAGTACTGCCAGCCCTGCTCCCTCCTCCAAGAGGTTGCTGGAAGTTAATACCGATGTGAAGCTGTGCCTGGCTGCTGAGCAGTGACACGCGGGGAAGTTCAGCGGTGCTCTTGTATCTCCTCTCACCACAACAGTTTGTTTTCCCTTTGGAGGATGGCCCTGTGCTGCCTGGCCAAACTCAAATCCCACTGCTGGAAGCCTCTCCAAGGGTGGCTCAGGAGCCCCTCAGCCACCAAGGGCAGGGATTTGCAGTGCTGGCTCTGAGCTGCTGTTATCAGGCACGTGCTGGGAGCTTCTCCTGGGAACGGCAGCAAATGGGACTGAAGATGAGTATCCTGGGCTGAAATCCTCAGCTAGAACTGTAATTATGCTTTCATAAAGAGCTGAGCTGGAACAAGGATGAGATTGTTTCCCCAGGGGCTGCAGGAGCACTGGGACTGACTCATTAGCGTGGAATTGCAACAGCGCAGGTGGGAGGCTACCAAGTGCCTTTGTAAATGAGTCTTGCAGATCCTTCAGGAAGGGCAAAACTCCACAACTTCCCTGGGATGCTGGGATGAGGCAGCGACCTCTGCTTTTGTTATCTAAGGCTTTGGTCTCAGACCAAAACTGATCCATCTAACTTGGGAATATGCAGAATGCACTGATAAGAAAAAAAATATTGCACTTATTTCATAAGCCTTTTTACTCCTGTAGGACTCCAAAAATTGCTTTTGATTTAAAGGTTAAGATCTGACAAGCCAACAGGCCTTAAAGATATTTTCTTTCCCCTCCTCTTTTCTTCCCCAACTCTTTCAAAATGGGAAAGATGAGAAAATCTGTGTAGGAACATCTGTATGGGGAGGGGGGGCAGCAATTCCTTTGGGGAAGTGCCTCCTGCTGCCCTTCCACTGCCGGCTGGGGACGCATTGGTCACACAAGGACTTGGTTTCCCCAGGCTGCATCAGCCTCTGGTCCCTCTCACAGCAAGATCCAGGCCTGGTGATGAGGGGGTGAGTGACACCATGGGGGAAGGGTTGGGGGGGCGAGGAAGAGGAGTGCCAGGAAAGGACAGAGCAGGGTTTGGAGCCGCGGTTTTGGAAGGACAAGTGACGCATCCGTAGTGATTCGATGTGATGGTTGGCTGCAGGAGGCCCCTCTCGGGAGCCGGGGTGTGCTCCCAGCAATGTCTTTGCAGTTCATTAAGTGTCTCCTGTTGCTGTTTCTCAGCCTGAAATGGCCTTAGTGGCTTTGCATGTTGCAGTGGCACTGCTATTATCTCCTCATAACACACACATTCATCGTGAGGCCAGATTGTTCATTTGCACCTTGAAATGATAATGCCACTGCTCACTTCAATCCAACCTTACTGTGCTCTGAAAAGGTTCACTGGGGGCATTTTTGGTTTGTGCCGGCTGACTGTTGTTTCTTAAGCTGCCCTGGTGACAGGCAGGCAGGAATGTCATGGACAGATATGTGCCAGTGGGATCCTGCTCTTGGGGAGGTGGATTTGCCATCAGGGAGAGGGATCGGCTGCCAGGCCCCCCAGGGGTGAAGGGAAGGGTCTGCCCTGAGATGGGGCAACAGATTGGGGCCAAACTCCCTGGGGGTCAGTGGAGTTGGTGGGGAAGCACCGACGGAATTCCACTGACGTGTCCCAACCGTGGCATTGGAGGAAGGAGCTCTTGTTGTGGCTCTCGGCACCAGCAGCTGGGTCGGTTGTGCCACCTTTGGCTCCATGAGCAGCTCCCTGCCAGGCTCATCCTGGGGACAGGGGATGCTGTGTTTCAGGTGGGAGGCAGGGCCGAAATCTCCCAGAGTATTTCCCATGACCTGAGGGCCAACACCTGCAGCCCTTCATTGCTTTAGACCCAACATCAACGCGGAAAAACCTCCATGTCCTACAGCAACCTATCCAGGTTCTTTATTCCTCTTCTTCTCTTTTTCTTCCTCCAAATACAAATGTCTACTCCTTCTCCAATTTACCCAGTAAAAACCCAGAGCATTTCTCCCTGGGAATGTGTAAAGCAGTATTGTCCCATTCCCCTGTGCCAGTGGTGGTTCTCCTCCCAGCTGAACGTCCTCTGCGTGCCCTCCTCCATCCTTGGAGCCCTGTGGGGAATCCATGGATTTCCAGGAGGAGTTAGGACTTCCAGGTTAAGGACAGTAGGGAATATGGACATGCCAGCGGCGGTTGCTAAAGGGAAGCTGCTGCCTTGCCCCCCAGCCCTCCCGATTCCCGCACGGCTCCTGCTGGAGCTCCAGATGGGCTTTAATCGGGACCGCCGCGGCGCCGCAGGGTTATTATTGAGAGACATCTAGTTCTGGATGAGAGAAGATTATCCAGGGTTTATTTCCAGCTGATAACACTCTGCCCTTCCATAACACCTTTTATCTGAGGATCTCTGAGCTCTTCACAGACTCTGTTAATTAAACCTCCCGTTGCCCCCTGGAGCTGCGGGTGAGACCCAGGCGAGGAGCGCTGGAGCTGCAATTAGGAGGGATGGGCTCTGGCAGGCAGATAAGACACATGATCTCCTGCCTCGTCTCTGACATCTTATTTGCATGTTTATCTCCCCGGTGCAGTTGAGAGCAGTGAGCCCGGAGGTTGCACTGCCAGCCCAAAGTTCTCAGAAGGTGTCACACCCGGCTGAAAAGCTGTGGATGCCCTTTTCTAGTCCCAGAACGTGCTGGGTGCAGTGGTGCACGGTGCTGACTTTGTCCTTCAAGTCTCCCTTTTCTCCTTTCCCAGCGCTGGTTTTCCATGGGCTCCATGCCTTGGCTCCGCTGGAGTTTCCTTTCTGACAACCCAACCTCCAAGTCTTCCTTTGCTAGAAAATAACAACAAAACCCCTCGCAGGCCTCCAAAAAAAGAGAGCTTTTGCTGCCTCTCCCCACAGGACCAGATTCCTCAATAGTGATTTCTCTGGAGAATAGCTGGGCCTGAGGTTTCCTTCCCCTTCTCTTTTCTTTTCTTTACTTTCCCCTAACTAAAAATCAGGAAGCTCTAAAATCCTCTTTGAAGTAACACTGTATGAAGAGGATTTATCCTTGTCCACTTAAATATTCATGACAGCTCGCATTTCTGTTCAAAAAGACACTTGTTTATTTAGATAAGATTTAATTTATTCATAATTTACCTAAATTTGCAGGAGCGTGCATGTACATTTTAGCTTATAAGTAGCGTAATACATAAAACATTATTGAGGCATGCAAATTACACAAATACAGCATTGGAAAGTGCCTGCTTGTTTTAGGCAGATAACTAATTTCTTACCCTGAGTAGAGACACAAACACAATTGCCTGGGCTTGTTGCCTGGGATTTGGCGACTCTGAATTATGCTTCCCTTAATGCAAGAGGCAGAGCTTTTGAGCAGGGCCGTGGCAAAGCCCACTTTCCTTGGACTGCGAACCACAGTGATGCCAAAGCCCTTTGCTGGAATTTTTTTTTGTCCAGTCCTCTCCCCAGGGACTCAATTTGGGTTTGTCTCAAATCTCTCCGTTCCTTTATTTTGCTTGGGATGGGGTTAGAATTTGTAGCAGGGCGTTGTCTCACCAGTACCTGGGGGTATGATGGAAGGAGGGGGTGTCCCTGTTCCACACCACCCTCTGCCCCGAGGCTGCCAGAGCTCCAGAAGCATTTGGACAGCGCTGCCAGGGATGCCCAGGGTGGGGTTGGTGGGGTGGCTGTGTCAGGAGCTGCGCTGGATGATCCTGGTGGGTCCCTCCCAGCTCAGGGTATTCTGTGAACCCTCCTGGACGCCTGCAAGTGTTGCTTTGACTCCCTCCTGCCCTTTCAGTACCTTCAGTGTGTGTTCCCAGTAGTACAAAGACAGCTTGGCAGGAGGCTCATGCTGAGAGCAGCACCCGGGTTCCATCTCAGCTGCCCCTCACACCCTCTGGCAGTGTGGGATCTGCTTTTCCTGGGATGGACCTCCTTTGAGCGAACAATGGAGCCACTTGCCCCTAATTCATCCCTGCAACCCTCCGGGTGATGTGGCCACTTGTTGCTTTCCTTAGGGCAGAGCAACAAATGGCCCAAAATGTCCTTGTAGCCCCCAAATATCCCATTTTCCTATGTGCTCCCAGTTAACAATTGCACAAATCAGCAACCACGCAGTGTGCTAGGCTGGGGAAAGCAAGCTGGGCTTCCTCCCAAATCTCCAACCCCCTGTGCCATAAGACAGCAGCCCAAGGGCTGAGGCTGAAGGCGCAGCAGGAATTTTTGGGCTCTGGGTTTGGCAGCTGGGCAACAGGCACTGACTGAGCACCATCAGTGCCCTCAGCATTGTTAGAAATTGTTCCTAACAGGAGCAGTACCGGTCAGGAATTAGGGGTTTGCAGTTGTTATATGAAATATGGGGTTTGTGAGTGTGAGACCTGTGGGAGTCCTCTCAAGGACGTGCATATTGGGCAGATCCCGCTGTGCAGGGCTGTGTTACCCACAACCTGTAATTGAGGCTCTGTGACACCTCCCCTGGGCTTCTGCCTTGCCTTGCCTCTGACTGTGCCAGGCTGCAACTGTTTGGGCTGGAATTCCCAGGGCCAGATGTCCTCCCGGGCTCACAGGCTTTGTTTGTTTGTTCTGCGGGGATGGACGAGGAGGGATGGGGACAGCAGGGCTGGTTGGTGCTTTTGCTTTTTTCTAGCTGAAATCAGAGCCAACATTTTCCATCGTTTCCAAGACTGAGTTTAATGGGGAAAATACATTTTTCCCTGGGTTTGCCTGCTGCAGAAATCACTAATGAGCATCTCCAAAGACTGAGCACTTCAGGGAGGGAGTCCCTCCACTGAGGGACTGGTGCTTTTGGTGGCATCACAAAAATGCCTTATTTTAATCATGGAAAAGGCCTTGCACTTTGGGAAGAAAACCTCTTCCTGGCATTGGGAACAGCCTTGAGTGTACAGGTGGATGGGGAGGGTAGAAACTGCTGGGGAAATCACCCCAGGGAGCAGGTTATGGTGGCACTGTCCCCTCTTGTCCCTCATCCCACAGCCTCAAGGCTGCCAGGTAAACCAGAGCAGGCCCAGCCTTATTTCCATGGTCCTGCTGGGCCGTGCAGCGAGGAGGAGGAGGTGGCTCTGCTGCGTTTGCTTTGTAAGAGAATTTAATTACAGAGGTTTAATTACACAGCCACAGCAAATTTGGTTTTGTGGCCGGTCGTGCCCTCAGCGGGTGGACAGAACTCACCCAAGGAGCTGAGCTGGGTATGATGAGCTGCAGGAGACAAACCCTGTCTCAGAGTGATGGGAAGCAAAAGAAGACATGAGGAGAGATGCTGGTATTAAACACTTGCTGTGAAAGGAGCTCTGCCTCCTGTGTGGGCTGGAGATCCTGGAATGAAGCACAAGGAAGGCTTTAGTGGCCTTAACTTGGCAATGCTTAATTTAGTCAGAGATGGTGTTATCTGACCACAGTCTTCCAATTTCTCTATCCGTGTCTGCAGAGAGGTTTCACAGGAGGATCAGAGGTGTTTTTGTAGAGCCACAATCCCCATTTTGTCCTTTTTTCCCTGGGCCTTGGCTGGAACTTCTGCATAGGCTGTGCTTTTAAGTGAGAATTTGATGATGGAGTGGGCAGACTCCAAATTTTGACTTTTGTTGGGGCCTGTTGGAGCTGTAGAAATGCAGCGGAATTCTCCATGTGGCAGCCAGGCTGGTGGGAATCACGGAATCCCAGAAGGGATTGGGTGGGAAGGGACCCTAAAGCGCACCCAGTGCCACCCCCTGCCATGGGCAGGGACATCTCCCACTGTCCCAGGCTGCTCCCAGCCCCAATGTCTAGCCTGGCCTTGGGCACTGCCAGGGATCCAGGGGCAGCCACAGCTGCTCTGGGCACCCTGTGCCAGGGCCTCCCCACCCTCCCAGGGAATAATTCCTGCCCAATATTTAGATCACTCCACTTTTAATTTATTTCAGCTTATAGTAATTCTCATTTTTATTTATTTATTAATTAATTAATGCCACACAGGTGAAGAAAAACACTCCTCAAAAATCTGTGCTCAAGAAAATGTTGGCCTTCCCCATGATTTTGGAGGGAGCTGAGATGAGGGAGTTTGTTTAGGAGTGGGAAGTGTGAAAAGTGCCTGAGCAAAAACTTCAGGTTTCAAATCATTTCACTAAAATAGCTCATAACTGTGTGAGTTTGACCACCTTGGGGCCTGCCCTGTGCAGAAAGGGGAGATGTAGTGCTGGGCTGTTGCTGAACACACATCAGTTAAAGGAAGAGATGAATATTTACTGCCCAGCACCGAGCAGGGTGTATCGGAAAAGAACACGGCATCGATCGGAGTGAAAAATAAATAAATAATAGAAATGTCCCCCCCAACACCACCTGTAGATGTATTAGGGAGAAAATATTGAACTGGGCTCTCCTGGCTCCCATGCAATTGATGCAATTTATTTTCAATTTGTCAAACGTGGCACTGGAGCAGCAATTGGTTTTGGTGATTTATTAGGAATTTTCTAACCAGGGCACTCTGTCATTGGAGTTACTTCACTTGTGTTCAAGTAGATTTTTGTCTTTCTGCAAGCTCAAGCTGTGAAGCCAAGAAGGTGAGTTTTCCTATATTTTCCCTTTTTTTTTTTTTTCTTTAACCAAAAGGGAAAACTGAGAGAAACTCATCCAAAAAGGGAAATGGGAGAAAAGTAGCAGAATTGACATATTTTAAACATCATGACAGGATGGGCTGTTTAAATTGCCTCTGTGAATTGATTTAAAAGCTGTTGGTAGGCATCTCTATTTCATTAGCTGTCTTTCTCCTTCATTTCAGTCACTGGAGTCATTGCCTCTTATTACCTTCCAGGTTTGTGATATCCATCCACATGGTTATTTTAGTTATTACAATCTGTATACAGAAAATGGGAGAGGCAATTTTGGGACAGAAGCAGCTTGGGAGGGATGTGGGGAAAGGGAAATAAATAATTTGATTTCTGTGTGACACCCATGATTTAAAGCCATGAGGATTACGGGAGTGTTTGTGCTGGGTGTGCATTTTGGTCAGAACCTGGGGGAAAAGCCTGGGGGTTTCTGGTAGCAGATCTGGATCTGGTTATGAATAACCAAGAATGACCCCACAGCACATTTTCTCCTGGGAATTCGGTGCCCCAGCTTGCTCATGGTGTCTTTCAGCCCTTCTGACAGGAGTTTGGTGAGTTCAAAGTTCACTTACCTCCCACTCCGAGGTGGAGCTTGGGGAGCAGGAGAGCCCTTTCCTTTTCCTTGAGGCCACTGATGATCCTGTCCCTCAGGGAACATCAGTGCTCCCCTTATTCAACAGGTGAAAATGTGGGTGTGGTGCCTGCAGAGGCTGCTGAATGTTACCAAGGTCTGTGCCAGGAATAGCTGTGGCTGGGCAGGGGGAAGAGGAAAGCTTTTGGGATGTCCTTCCCAAAGCTTTTCTTCTCAGCCCTAAACAACACAGCGAGCTCCAGATTATTTTCACATTTTCAGAAACACTGGAGCTTCCAGTCTGTTTTCCCAGAGCTCCATGGAGTCATTAGCTGCTTACAGCACTTAAAAGAAAAATGTGGTGCTTCGGAGACTTTGCTTCTGTTTGCTGTCTTTACCACCAACTAATTGGTTGGATAACGAGCAAATATTTTTCCTCTGTTCCTCAATTTCCAAGCTTTTTGACTTGCAGGCAGGAAGAGCAAAAGCTGCTCATGGTTGGCAGGCAGTGAGAGGAGCACAAGTTGTGGGGAGGCTGCAGGAGCCACGCTCGGCATGGGATTGCAGGGCCTGGTTCCAGCTGCCCCCACAGTTTGTGCCTCTTCTCCCAGGCTTTTCCATCCTTCAGAGCCGGTGGGGAAGGGAAGGGAAGNGAAGGGAAGGGAAGGGAAGGGAAGGGAAGGGAAGGGAAGGGAAGGGAAGAAGCTCTGCTGGGCAGGGTGACCAATAGCTCCCATTTGGTGGGAACAAAGCATCCAGGAGCCTGGACAGGAGGACTTGAATGATCCTATTACCAGGGTGACTGTGGCGAGGAGAGGCAGCTGCTGGCTGCATGAACCAGCATTACCTTGATGTAAAGGCAGCGTTTGTGGCTTTAAATGGAATCCTCTGGCCTGGCTGGGTTTGACTCAGCCCCAAACAAAGCACCAGGCTCTCGATGAGGTTCCCCAGAGCTCTGGGGACAGCAGGGTTTAACGGCAGCAGCTGTGGAGGGCTGAGTGCCCCGAGGGAGCAGAGACAGGGCAGAGCCAACCTCTCCAAGGAACTGATCCCCGGCACGAGGATGCTCCTGGAAGGAACAGCAAAGCTCCCTGTGCGGGTGGCCATGGGCAACACTCGCCAATTGCTCCTAGACCGGAACCTTCACCCAAATTTTGGGACTTGGGAGAGGCGACTTTGCCCTGGGGATGAATCACGCAGGCCAGGCACCCAGGAGCATCAGGTGCCAGGGTTTTACCCCCATCCTCTGCTGCTGCTGAAGTGAAGCCACCCCAAAGCACAGCTGAGTCTGAGATGGTGAAGGATCTCAAGGGGCTGTGTGAGTGAGGAAACTTGGTTTGTTCAGCTGGAGGAGACTGAGGGCAGACATCACCCAGGGCTGCAGCTCCTCCTGAGGGGCAGCACTGACCTCTGCTTTGTGGTCAGGGACAGGACCTGGGGAATGGCTGGAGCTGGGACAGGGGAGTTTAGACTGGCTATCAGGGAAAGGTTCTTCCCCCAGAGGGTGCTGGGCACTGCCCAGGCTCCCCAGGGAATGGTCCTGGCCCCGAGGCTGCCGGAGCTCCAGGAGCTGCCAGGGATGCCCAGGGTGGGGGTGTTGGGGTGTCAGTGCAGGGCCAGGGGCTGGACTGGATGATCCTGGTGATCCCTTCCAACTCAGGATGTTCTGTGAACCCTCCTGGCTGCCTGCAAGTGTTGCTTTGACTCCCTCCCAGCCTTTCAGTGCCTTGAATCTGTGTTCCCAGCAGTACAAAGGCACCTTGGCAGGAGGCTCAGGCTAAGAGCAGCAGCCGGGTTCCATCTCAGCTGCCCCTCACACCCAGTTTTGGGAACGGCAGAGGGAGAATGATCTGTGCTGCTTTAGCTGTTTCCCACTGTCTCCATCTGATCTGTTTGGGATAACCTTGTTTATCTGGTCCGTGCTCTGTGTCTCTGCATGAAGGGAATACCAAACTCTGGGAATTGGCAGGAGCAGTCTGGCGTTCCGGGGCCGCAGAGCTCCCAGCTTGAGGAGAGCCAGGTGCTGCCCACGGCCCCTCTCAGGCTCACCCCTCACACCCAGTCACCCCACACCACCCCATGGGCAGCAGATGTGACCCCATTTCCCACCACCCGTGGAAGGACCCCAGTAGCTGTGAACACATCCCTTGCACATTGCAGTTTCCAAGGCCCATCACTGGGAAATGATGCTGTTTCCTGGAGCACGTGCTGGATAATGGCATCCCCCAACTTCTGTTTGCATTAAAAATTCCCAGGCCTTTT
>VXAC01002197.1:22427-286505 GCA_013399225.1 Rhipidura dahli
GGGGGGGGGGGAACCTGGATCCTTCATAACTCTCCAACTGGGCAATTATCTCCATACTGTATGTGCTGCTTTTCTATAAATGTTGAAATTCAGTAATTACCACTAGAGCCAGCCGTGACATTTCGAAAGCAGATACATAACAAATAGGGATGCCATGGAGTCATTAAAATTCAGATATCAAAACAGCTCTCCCTATTCTTCGTTGCATGAATCCATCTCTTTGTTTCATGAGGAATTCAGTTGCCAATTAAATACCTTTTCTTTCCTTTTTCTTCTTTGTTTTTTTCTTTATTTATTTTTTCCCCATTTTCTTTTTCCTTTTGCAAATGAATTCTAATCTCCATGAAAGGAGCTGAATTGACAGTCGTGACAGTTGGTGCATTAGGAAAAAAACATGGACGAGTTTAGTCCTTCCTGAGGAACCCAGCCAGCACCTCCCCGGCTTTGGAAATGGTGAGGTTGTATCAAAAATCTAGGAAAGGGGGATGTTTTTCCAAGCAATTCTCCCTTTTTCCTTCTGGCAACATTTTTTCCTGCTCATCCTAAAAGGAAATCATCATCCAAGGTGACCAATAACTTTGGGAAACCTCTTTTCGCCTGTCCCGCCAGAGCTGCGGTTTCACGCCAACAGGAATAGCTCATTTATCTCCCAAATTGTCATTCCTGCTGCAGTCTCGTAGCAATCCCTGGCATCTGGCAGTCGGAGGATTTTATTTCATTGTTTTTTTTAGTAGTTTGGGTTTTGGTTTTTTTTTTATTTTATTTTATTTTTTAACAATGTTGTCTTGTTTACGGGTTTGACTCTTGGAAGACAGGATGTGATGCCTCCCAATCACTCGCTAATGAAACAGGGGGATTGACAGGCTGGAATTGATCCTTCCTTTGTAATCTGGGAGCAGGCAGACAGCTCTGTCTGTGAACCTGTCAGGGGTTGTGTGTAAGACAGGTGTGATGAGGAGCCTGGGCGCTGAAAACAAGGAGAACAGCGTCTCCTGAAACCTCACAAGCAGGAAAACCTGTAGGGTTTCAACTCCTCCTCCCTCCCCATATCTGAGGGGAGTGCTGCTCGTGTGCTTTGCCAGGAATGTCTTTTGGAGACAGCAGGATGGATTTGCTTGGAGAGGGTCTGGCACGGGGAGGGACTCCTGGTCCTTAAGCGTGGGAAATTGCCATGAGCCTAAACAGTCACAGTGCCAGAGTCGTGGAATGCTTTGGGCTGGGAGGGAACTCAAAGCTCATCCAGTGCCACCCCCTGCCATGGCAGGGACCCCTCCCACTGTCCCAGGTTGCCCCAAGCACCTGGCACATTTCCAGGGATCCAGGGGCAACCTCAGCTGCTCTGGGCACCCTGTGCCAGGGCCTACCCACCCTCCCAGGGAACAATTCCTTCCCAATATCCCATCCAGCCCTGCCCTCTGGCACTGGGAAGCCACTCCCTGTGTTCTGTCCCTCCAGGCCTTGTAAAGAGTCTCCTTCCATCTTTCTTGTCAGCTCCTTCAGGCACTGGAAGGATGATAAAGGGTTTTGAAGAAGTCCCCGCTCCTAAAACCCAATGGTTTTTGTCTTTTTTTGCTTCACTCCACACTTTCTGTGTAGTTTGCCCACAGCAAAGATCTCCTCATGTCTTGACACACATCAGGACGTCAGGATGTCTCCTCATGTCGGGATAACGCCCTGACCTCTCTATTTCAGGCAAATTATTTATTGTGTCCTTCCTCTGGAAAATCATTCCTCTGGGACTGAAAGATCTTCTTTTGCATGGCATTAACGGAGGAGCTGCAGTAGCCTGCATACTTTAAGGAGGCCTCCAGTCCATCCTTTGGTTTCCCAGCAGTGGCCAGCTTTGCTTCTCCTCCACCAGCTCCTCTCTGGGAGCAAAACCTTGGATGAGCCCTCTCAGGGGGAGCTTGGCTAAGGTTTATCCCTGAGCCTGGTGCTTATATGTTAAGGTGAATAGGAATAATATTCACTTCAAGGAGAGATGAGGCCCTTGTGTTGACTACATTATCATTTATACGAACAAAAAGAGCTTAAAATGTTAGCATATCCTTTTGAAAACGGAGCTTTGCATCCTATTAAGAGGAAGGAAACAACCTGCGGCGCATTATATTTCCAAGCTCCTGTCAAGAAGCACTTACGGCTGTCGCCTGCTTACGGAGCATCCAGCCTGAGGAATAAATTGGGAATAGCTCCCCAAGAGCTGATCACCCAGCAGAGGGATGGGAGACTGTGGATACTGAAAAAGCTTCAGCAGTGAATTTCTTCAGCTCTCTTCACCATTTTCTGAGAGCTCTGTCTTTCCCACCCAAGCTGTCTAAAACAAAGGTACCGTTTTGTAAACACTTGCACCTGCAGATTGTTTTGCCGGATCGTTATGGCTCTAACCAGCAAAATATTTGGGAATGGATGTCTTAGAATTTGGCCAATCCCCTCAAGAGGTGGATGGCCAGAGGACCAATTACCTGATGCCATTTAACACATTTTTTGTGAACTATATATAAAAGCCTTGGGAAAAACCATTAAAGGGCTTGCTGCCATTAATACCTGAGCCTGGACTCTGTGTGGTTTCTCTGCCCGTCCGTGGTGTGACAGCGACAGGAGATGCCACTCAGTTAAAATCCAGCCAAATGCAAGGCTTGGACCTGCGTCGGACTCAGGGAACTTGGGGGACTGTCACTGTTGTAACATGGACAGGTAGAAAAACCACACGAGTCCAAAACAGTAGGAAGCGGAAAACCGAGCCGAGTTTAATAATTTTCCGAGGTTTTTATACGTTACTTTGCAGAGTGAGCTAGATGGCATAAAGTAATTGGTTCTTCTGGCCAGCCACCCACTGAGGGGCTGACCCAACTTCTAGCACGTAGCAGGCAAGTGTTTTTCTAACTGAAATCATAACAATCTCGGAAAAACATGAACAGGTGTGGATATTGATAAAGACTGGTAACTTTGTTTTGGTTAGCATGCAGGAGAAAGACAGAGTTCTCAAAAAACACTAGAGAGCTGAAGAATTTCACTGCTAAAGCTCTGTCAAGCATCAGCAGGGGACTGAGAGCTGCTAACGTTTACTGGTGCGGAGGCGTGGGTAGGAACACATCTCCCAGCTTGGCTTTGGAGGGTGGGGGGATTTGGGTGAGATTCCCCCATTTTGTTACACTGTGGATTTCAGCAGGGTGGTTTTCAGCCCGGCTGGAATAGAGAGGAAAAACAAACTTAATTTGTGACCCCTGTGATTTGGAAAAAAAACATTTCAGCATCAAGATTGCATCCTGCTGGTATCAGGTGGCTGGGGGATTTCCAGAGAATAAGCTCCAGCCGGAGAGAGGTGTGCAATTTACAGCACGTGGCTCATGCAGGTGTGTCACACCTGAACTTCCCATTGGGATTGTGCCTCCCAGTCCCTAAATCTGCTCCTCCATCCCCTGCACAAGGCAGTCACTTCTGCCTGCAGTGCAAGCAGGGTCTTTGTTTTAAGGAAAAACTGGGAGAAACCCTAAATCCCAACCAGAAAACCTCCAAAAGCCTTTCCCCAAGCAGGGCTTTTGGAGAGAAGCTGCTCTTTGGCAATTTGCAAATGTGAACCCTCAGCCCCCGCTGGAGTCTATATAGAGCCAAAATCCATCTTGGGGGGGAGAGCATGGATATTCAGGTGAAGAATTGCTTTGTCAGGATGCTGAGTCTGGTGCTTGGAGCCTTCTGGAGTTGCATCTTCTGCTGTGGAAGGAAACCCCTCCTGTGCCCTTCCCACTCTCTGCCGAGCTGCACAGGGACGGTGGATGCTCTTCCCGTGCCAACTCAGGTGTACTTTGGGGCTGGGAGGGGATGTGTTTGGTCTGCTGAGCTTGAGTTCATTTCCCACAGGAGCCCTCCCAGTGCTGTGCTCACCCTGGGAGCTGGAGAGGTGTTTATGGCACCTCCCTGTTCTGGTTTGGGCACGGCTGACACAGCCTCAGCACCACCTCTCAACATTCCCCACATCCAGGGGTGGGCAAGATCCCAGGAGGACACAGCCAGGCCAGCTGACCCCAGCTGACCAGAGAGATATTCCAGACCCCCAGCTCAGATAAAAAAGCTACAGAAGGGAGGAGGAACAGGGTGCACTCATTATTTGTATTTGTCTCCTGGAGCAGCCACTCCATGCTCTGGTGCCTTAGGAATAAACATGGATGAGTTTAGTCCTTCCTGAGGAGCCCAGGCAGCACCTCCCCAGCTTTGGAAATGGTGAGGTTGTATTGAAAATGAAGCCCAGCTTCCCTGGAAGTGGCTGAGCATCCCTCACTGCTTGGAAGGAGAGAATTAAACCACTTTTTTCTGTTTGCTTGTGCACTCAAACTTTGGCTTTTGCTTTAGTAAACTGCCTTATCTCAACCTGTGAGTTGTTTTCCATCTTACTTTATCTCCCCAGTCCAGCTGGGAAGACGGAGCAGCTCTGTGAGCACCTGGTGTCCAGCCAAGGTCAGCCCACCACAGTGGATTGTGAAATCATGGAATCCAGGAATGGTTTGGGTTGGAAGGGACCTTAAAGCTCATCTCATGCCCTGGGCAGGGGCACCTCCCACTGTCCCAGGCTGCTCCCAGCCCCGGTGTCCAGCCTGGCCTTGGGCACTGCCAGGGATCCAGGGGCAGCCACAGCTACTCTGGGCACCCTGTGCCAGGGCCTGCCCACCCTCCCAGGGAACAATTCCTGCCCAATATCCCATCCAGCCCTGCCCTCTGGCACTGGGAAGCCATTCCCTGTGTCCTGTCCCACCAGCCCTTGTCCCCAGTCCCTCTCCAGCTCACCTGGAGCCCCTTTAGGCCCTGGAAGGGGCTCTGAGCTCTCCCTGGAGAGCTTGCAAACCTTCTCCTCTCCAGGCTGAACACCCCCAGCTCTCCCAGCCTGTCCCAGCCCCAGCTGTCTCATCCTGACTGAATATTTCCATTCAGGCCGTGGCTCATCCCAAACATCCTCACAGAACAACTTTCTGAGCTGCAAATCCGGAAAAAGCTTTTAGAAAAAACAATTTTCATTTCAGTGAAGGCCCTGTGTGTCCCTGGCTGCTGCTGAGCAGGGCCTGGGCATCTCCGGTTGCTGTGGTGTGTTGCTGCAGGGTGTGGCTGCCAGCAGGTCCTGGGTGGAGCAGTGGGCATGGATGGGTCCTTCCAGAGCTCCAGCGTGCACAGGGTGCAGGAGGTGAGCCAAGGAATTGGTGACAGACTGGGAGCATCTCCCTGGGGATCCGTGCCCCCGGCGCTGGCCATGGGCACACACCCCGGCTGCCTCCACGAGGGATCCCGTCAAATGAAGATGTCTCACTGTCCTTTCTCATCAACACTGGTACATCCAAGATCCCACTGATAGGCAGAGCACTGTTCCCTCACCTGTCCACTTTGATTAATTCGGTGCCTCGTTCCTGGGCTCTGCGAATTTGTCTTGGTTCTGCTCTTCCCTTGAGGCAGAAGTTTCTCCCCCTCCTTTTAATCAGGCTCTGCTACAAAGCCCTACCCAGGCTACACAGAGAGACCTGCAGGAGATGATGTGCAAAGCCCCTGTGCATTCCAGAGCACAAATCCAGCCGTGAACCCTCTTTACAAGCCTCCAGAAAGCGCTGCTAACACCAACGCTCCGGTCGCAGAGCTGGGAAAAGCGCTGCAGCTCCCAGGCACTTCAAACCCAGCGCTGTCGGGAGGGCTCTGGGCTCACACAAAGTACTCCCAGCTTCAACACAGAGCAGGGAATAAAAGCTCAGCAACAGTGGAGTCCGCTGGAAAGGTTTCTTGTGTGTGCAGGAAGATAATTTATGGTAATGAGGATAGCACCGAGTTGCTGTAAGTTACAAGAACTTATCACTGCTCTCTGCTGTTGCGGCACATTCCCAGGATTTGGTCTCGCCAAAGCAGCGTGAATAGATTTATTTTGCATTGTTAGACTGTCAAGTCACTGCAGAGCAACAACTTCCAAATGATAACTTCTGCAGCATGCAGGAGTTGGGAATTACACGCCTTTAGTCCCCGCAAAGAGCCAGGGTGGGCTGCCAGCTGCTCGGCAGGAGCCTCTTCCCAATCCTGCTTCCTGCTCCCTCTCCGTGCTCGGTGCATGTGGTCAGCAGCAACTCCGTGAGGCTGCCTTTAAGGATTATATCAATTTATTTCAAGTGAAGAGCATCCTGAGCAGCTGAGATGGAACCACAGAGAAGAGGGGAGCACCTTTTGCTGATCCCTCTCTGCTGTTGGCGGGGCTGGGCTGGGGCTGCTGGGGTTTGGAGCAGGGGAGGAGGGCCAGGCAAGGGCCTCCCTTGTGGTGGGACATCTGGAACATAAACCCCAGGAGGAGCGGCTGAGGGGCTGGGGTTCTTCATGCTGAAGAAAAGAAGGCTCAGGGGGGACCTTCTGATTCTCACAACTCCCTGACAGGAGGGAGCAGCCGGGGGGTTGTTGGGCTCTGCTCCCACGGAATAAGCGACAGGACAAGCGGAAACGGCCTCAGTTGCACCAAGGGAGATTCAGGGTCGCTATTAGGAAAAATGTCTTCATAGGAAGAGTGGCTAAGCATCAGAGCAGGGAAGTGGAGGAGTCATCACCCCTAGAAGTGCTCAGAAGAACGAGTGGATGCATCATTTCAAGATATGGTTTAGTGGGCCTGGAAGTCAACTTCGTCAAAGGTTGGACCCGATGATCTTGGAGGTCTTTTCCAGCCTTAATGATTCAATAATTCTGTGATCTCCTTTCCTTGCTTGATGGATCAATTCCTGGTCTTCAGCTCCTGTAGCTGTCCCTGCTAATGGAGATTTGAGTTTAATGGTGCCAGGGGTGACTTCAGCGTGGGAACCACCCAGCTCTGACCCCACAGCCCCGGGAGCTGGGGGTGTGGATGTGGGTGGTGTTTAGTGGTGTCACTGGCCACAGCTCTGGGTGGCACCCTGGAAGTGTCCCCTCACAGGGTGTCCTGCAGCAGGGTGCATGGCTTTGCACAAAGCCCAAGGGCATGGAGAGCGTTCCTGTAGGAGCAGGAGCTCCTCTGGATGTGGAATGAAAGGGAAAGAGTGACACGAGTCATGGAGATGAAACACAAAAGGAGACTGGGAGGAGAGCTCAGACTTGCACATAATTGCTCTTGAGCTTTCATTTGGTCCTGAAAAGGTAAAAATAACAGCTGGTCCTGCTTGGTTGTGACTGAGTTGCCTTTTTTTTTCCTTTTGCTTCAGCACTTCTGAATATCTACACAAGTTTATTTCTTCTTGTGGTGGGTGTTGCGCACCAGGTCTGGTCTGAACCTTTTTTTCTGGATTTCTGCAATCGTTGGGTAGGGTGTAACTTCATAGAAATTGGTGTTGCAGTGCCGCCTGCCTCGTGCTAGGGAGGTACAGGCACCAGCTTGGGAATGCAGAGCACCCTGCAATAGCCTTCAGGCTGGAATATTTTGCCATTATTTTTTTAATATTCCACTGGAGTTTGAGACTGTATCAAGAAGCTTCTTTTGAAAAGGAAATAAACCCATAAATTATAGCATAGTCTTTGCAGAAAGGCAAAAGGAATACAAGATTGTTTAAACGTATTATTTGCTGACCTTGACAGTTTACTTGTAGTGTTATTTAAACATTTGGGTTTGCAGGGCGGGGGTTCTTATTTATTTATTTAATAAGCTGCCAGCTTACAAATTGCAAAACTTTCGCGGCTCCTCTTATCTTCTACAGAACCACTGAGATGGCAAAATATATTCTGTGTCTCAACAATTCCGCCTGCATTTGCATGAGGAAATTGGAAAGCGAGTTGTTTTCCCTCGTCTGCATGACAATACCCCGAGCACAGTGCAATTCACCCTTTAATTTGGGATAGTTAGCGTGGGAGAAGAATGAGCCCAGCAGTTTGACTCCATTCTGTTGCTGATGTTGTCATCGTAATTAAAATTGATTTATAAGTAAAGGCAACAAAATCTGTGCTTACCTGTTTATTCAGCACCTTGTCAACCTGCGGAGCACAATAGCCGGGGTCACCGAGATCAAATCTGCTGCAGAGCTGGAGGAGTTTTGCCAAATTGAGTTTTCAGGGCAAGCCTTTAATTAGTGAAACATTTCCAGATGGTTGATGGTGAAAATACCAGACTCAAATTGGGACCAGGACCTCCACTGGCTGTGCAGGAGCATGACCTGGACTCCATCAGGACATCCTTACCTGGATGCACGCACAGGTTTTTGTAGGATAAAACATTCCAGGAGCGACTTAATCCTCGTTGCGTTAATTTGGCAGCAGCAGCACATCTCTGCTGATAAGAGCTCAGGGCAGTTAATGAGCACTTGATTGGATTGAGGAGTCTCTGGAATGCAGGGAAAACAGCTGAAATGAGGCTGGGATGGGAGGCAGCCCCTGTGGTTTGTTAGGATTTTGTGTCACGCTGGTGTTTCCGAGGATGGTTTAATGTTCCAGGTGGAGGCTCCAAGCATGAGCTGTGTGCTCCCAGATTCGTGGGATTTTAGTCAATGGAAAGAGGCAACCTCAGGTTTGATTTGTCTCAGCTGAAAATGGGCATCTGAGGAGACCTGCCTGCTAAAAGTGCTCGTTCCTCTCCCCTGGCTGTAAAAGAAATATCAGGTGACGGACTCATCCCTCAGTGTCTGACTCGAGCTATCTGCCCTGCTTGCTCCAAACAACATCGAAGCTTTTTGATGCTTTCTGAGTGTTTTGAGAGGAATTGAATTCCCTGAGTTTGGCTGTACGTCACTGGACTAATCCTGGAGCTGGAAACAATCTGTTTGGAGTGAGACAGCACCATTGGAATTATGAAGCTGTTGAGACAATGAGGAATGTGTTGGACAACTGCTTTGGTCACAAAGGAGCTTTGAAAGGCAGATTTAGGCCGATGCCAAATAGGCTTTCAAAATCCCCCTATTTACTCTTCAAAATGTGCAGAAGCAGAGATTTTAGGAGTAATCCTTGTACTTCTTCAACACAAAGAAATATTAATATTAGATAGGGCCCCTCTGACTTTGTAAAAGGATAAATAAGGGCAGAAAGATTGAATGGTTGGAGAGAACTGTGCAGCAAATGAAAATCCATTTCACTTGCCCTCAACAAGCACAGGCCAAGGTTGGAAAAAGGCTGGAGTTTTGGAATGCTTTAAATAAGGGTCACTGAGGAGGAGCTGGAGGAAATAAGTGTTCACATCCTTAATGGCTGCAGTTACCTCGAGTGTGTTTTTTTCTTGGTGTTCAAGTACTAGGGGTGGCATAGATTGAAAGTTATATTTTGAGGGGTTGAAGTTTATGATGTGAAAGAGAAAAGATACAGCAATAAAAAATAAAACACTCCTGCAGTGCTGCTGCAGGACCAAGACTCATAAAAAATACTAATAATCCTTGATAAGAATTCCCTTTAAAGAAGGGATTTCTCCAGCCACAGAGTGGCATCCCTGCCCATGGTGGGGGACTGGAACTGGACCATCTTTAAGGCTCCTTCGGACCCAGAGCACTCTGTGACTCTGTAATGGTGCCAGTAGAATGGCTGCAAGACATCCATTTTCTGCTTCCATGAAAAAGCAACCTTTGGGGACACCGGGAGTGTCGGGAAGGGGTGGGAAACTCCTCCCCTCCATCCCAGGAAGCTGGGAGACGCTGCCCACCAGACCCAGCCTGGAGAGGGGAGCTCCCAGTGGAGCTCAGGTGCTGGAAATATCCAATATTTTTTGCATATCTCTATGTAGTGAGCAACGTTTGCCATTTATGATATTTCAGGGGAGACCTGACTTTATAAAGCATTCATGAGCTTGGCCTCCTGGAATGTATTTTTTTTTTCCCCTGGTTATTAGGAAATATTCAAATACTGCAAACAAATGTCAGTCTGTAGAATATTCATGAAGTCTCCTGTTCAAGTGGGTCCCCCAAGTCGCTGCTGGCTGGAATACATCAACCTAATGCTGATTGCGTACATTTAGGGTTGAATAAAGATATTCCACTAAATAAGTGTGGAATGGCTTTTTCAAGTTCTGGGACTGTGGGAATTGAAAAGGCTCTCACAGGTCCCGGTGCCAGGGAGCTGCTAATGGAGGTTGTTTTTCTGTGTGCGTGGCAGTCGCTTGGAATCAGGGGTGGGATTTAGCCCCTCTGGCTCCAGCCTCCTGAAATTCCTGCCATAAGGTTTTAACCGGGCTCCTCCCCTCTTTAGTCGAGAATGGCAATTTCAGCCTGAAATGGGACAAAATGACAACATTTTGAAACATTGTGAAAACATGATTTAAAACCAAATGAAAAGCGTCAAAGCCCACCCATACAAACCCCTTCCTTCAAATGGTTGATTCTTTCATTCAGCATTATGCAAACTGATGGTCTGATGGTGCTCTGATGGTCTTTGCTTACTTTTGAAATAGCAGTTAATTCCAAATGAAGTACTTGGAAATACTTTTACTTATTTCTGTAATACTTCTAAAATACCATTTCATTTCAAAAGAACACGGGCCTGATACGAAATTGCCAGAACAGGATATGCCACCTCTTTGAAAGTGACATTGTAAATGCTTTTTGGTTTGGTCAAGCTGAAAACAGCTTTTTTTAAAAAAAAAAGTTTCAGAAAAAATAATGTTACAAGGTGGGAAAATGCTTAGGGGAAAAAAGGAAAAGTTTAGGGCTTGGTCTACCCCTAATTTTTCTCTCTCCTCTGGGTTTGGATAATGTACAGGGAGGTGAGAGACAGGGATAGCCTGATCCCAGGAGAGCATTAGGAAGGTGATTTGGTTGGCCATCAGAGAGGCACTAAAACCCAGTAGCTGGCAGATGAAGCCTCCAAACAAATTCAGGCTAGAAAATAAGCAACACTTTTAACACGAGCCGAATTAGCTCCTGGCACAGGGTGCCAGGGGTTACAGCAGATCTTTTGTTCCTGGCAGAGTTTCAGTGCAAACCTGATATTCTGCTCACACCCAGGCATTGCAGTTCAGCCAGGTGTTGGCAGGGGAAGCCCTTGGGGTTTGGTGTTTCCTCAGGTCCCTTCTACCCCAGACTATCCCTGTTGAGCCCAGAGGTAGAAATAACTCATCCCAGCGGTCCTGCTGATGCTTTTTCCTGGTGTTAAAATCAGGAGTCAAACATGGTTAGAAGGGAAAAGGGATTTTACCTTGGGATTTATTATAAGGATCCTTAGGTGCACCACGTCCAGGTCGAATGCCCCTCCATGCACCCTGCAGTGCACACCCACCAAAGCTCTGGTATGACATTGTAGGTGTCACTAATTAGCACATCTATCAAAGATTCCCCAATGAGAGGCTCCCGTGAGCGCCCCTCCCCAAGGAACCTTCCCCTGGATGGTTCTGTCTCAGTTTCCAAAATGTGTTCTGGAGAGGCCCTTGGGCTCTGGGCACACTGATCCCTCCCTGCGAAGCTTCTCAAATGTTCAGTGTCCCAGCTTGGCAAACAAGCCCCAGAATGGAGGCAAAAAGCACCAAGAATACGGAAACTGTAAAAAAGTATAACAGGGTATAAAAGAAAAGACAAAAATCATCCAGGCATCACTGCACACCTCCAAAACCTGCGGGTCCGGTCTCAGGTAGTCATGAGTGCTGCTGCAAAGCACATGGATTGTAAAAGAGTTTTGTGCTTCCTTCCTGCAGCAGCCACTTGCTTTTAGTGCCCATCTTTAGCATGCAAGCCGCAGGGAGAAATAATTACATTTAATAGAAACGGTGGGTTCCCAATGAAGATGTACAGTGCTGTACGCAGCATGCTCCTAATGAACAGAAATTTCAGGCCAAAATAAGAGATGAGAAGGATTAAATTCTCCGAGGTGGGATGTGTGATTACCCTGCCTTTGTGTGAGGCTGTCTGGAGCCACCGCGCTGCAGCTGGAGGCAGGTGTTGGATGGGAAAGACCAACGAGTTGATCAAAAAGGAAGGGAATCCTACAATGCTTTTGAGAGCTGCTAATTAAAGGGTTTAATCTCAGGTTGTTTGCTGAGAGGCACAAGAATGGGCTGATAGGGGAAATGCCACAGTCCCGAGTGGAGATGGGCAGGACAAGCTCTCCTGAGGCTCAGGTAGGACCTGCAGGTGGAGATGGGCAGGACAAGCTCTCCTGGGGCTCCTGGCTGGTGGGAAGGCAGGGCAGGTCTCCATTGCTGTACACCTCACCTCCCCTTTTTACCACCGTGGCCTCCCTCAGCTCTGGGAGCTCCCTGGAGCCTGCAGTGGGACTGGGAGAAGCTCTTTGCAGTCCCTGTGTTTCCTCCTCCTGCTGGTACTGAAATTCCTCACACAGCCACAGCTTGTGACCCCGTCCTGCTGAATTTTCATGAGGTGCTTGGCAAGCTGCTGTTCTTCAGCCAGTGCACCTACTCGGAATAAAATCCAAGAGACCTTAAACCTTGCTCTTAATTTTTCACTCCCTGTTAAAATTGCTACATAAGGATATTTGAAGAAGTCATTGCCCCCTGCGGGTATTATCGCTTAATCTTTTTTTCCTTCTTAATAAAAGCCTGGCACAAAAGTCACTCGCTGAAAACAACCGCGTCCTGTGCTGCTGGTGCCTCGCTACAGTATTTTTTAAGATCATAGCTCATAACCACAGGGAGAGGTCTCTGCGGAGGGAGTGAGGAGTAACTTTCTGTTTATAGCCATTTACCTTCGACTGTAATGTATTTAAGAAGGAAAATTGCCACTTAGACTTGCAAAGCAAATTGGCTTGTGCTCAGTAATGGCTTTCTAGTGTCTGTCTAGGAAAGGTCATCCTGGAGACTTCTGCACTGCTCAGCTCGGCGCTGGTGGCCGGAGGGACATGGCGTGGCCCCAGGCTGGCATTTTCTCCAGCTATAAAGACCTCAGCACCACCCCTCTCAGGTCTGCCAGGTTTCTCCACGCTCTCCATCCTGGCCGGGATGCAGAGCTCTCCTTGGTGTCTCCCTGGGGGCACAGGAGCCTCCCAGCATGGAACCCCCCAGCGAGGGGCAGCTCTGTGTCCCCTCTTGTCCCCCACTTTGCAGAGGCATCAGCCGCCGTGTCCCGCTGCAGAAAGGGCCCGGCTTCCTTTTTAATGTTATTAACCATCGCCTTGGCAACAAATACAGACGTTGTGTTTGCAGTAGCACCGTTTCACAGGTCCCCGAGGAGTCTTTACCCTTGAGTGCGTTTAGTTGATAGCGAAACCAAAGCGAATGTAAAACAAGCAGGTTGGAAAAGAGGCGCTGGCCTTTCTGGCTCCAGCCGGGCTCCCGAGTGCCAATTACCAGCTGTGGGAATGCGGCCGAGTGTCAGCCCGGGTGTAAATCTTCCCCACTTACCCGTCCCCACAAGTGTAAAACAGGCAGCGTTACCAGCTCATCGCAGCCGCTGTTGTGGCGAGGCTGGCACAGCAATTATCGTAATAACTGCAATAGCGACAGCAGTAATGGGAAATGCAGCTCCGTGTGCATCTCAGGCATTCTCACCTTTATCGGGGATCAGGCTGGGGCAGCAGCAGGAGACTGGAGAGAGGGTTTGTTATCACTGTGTGAAGCAAAACCAGCTCGGGTAATTGTGGTTTGGACTGTGGGAATCGGCCTCCAAATGCAATCCAGAAATATCTGCTCGGTGCCAGGTGCCTGGTTTTGGACACCTTGGAGAAGAGGCTAAAACCTCCCCGAGGGCTGGCAGGCAAGGACAGGAGGGTGATGAGGGTGCTCAAACCCAGACTGTGGCAGAGTAATCCTGGAAACAGGGACCGAGTCACGGGGGCAGTGGTAAGAGCTCGGATTTACCAGGAGCACATTAACTGGACAGGAGAAACTTCCAGTGGTCCAGCAATCCATCTCTGCCTCGGGAGACAGCATCCTGCCTCTGTTTCTCCCTCACCTTAAAGCTGCTTTGCATCCCCCCAGTCCTTCCCCGAGTTTTCCTCTCATCCTGTGCTGTCTACTTAAACCTGATGAAGCAAAAACTGGCATTACCTCACATTTCCATCATTTTCCTTGCAGTGATGCCCTGATGCCATCTGTCCATCTCAGCCCAAACGGCAGCCAAAGTACATTTCCTGCCCTGGCAAACTGTGGGATGGCCCCTTCCTTCTTCCATCAATCCATCGTTCACAGCTCCATAAAATCATCCCCCTGGTCTCTGGAGCCCGTGGCATCATTGAACTTGAGCACAGGCAGACCTGTGCAGCTGAATTTGGGCAGGGAAGGGGAGATTTGTGAATGATCCCTGGAAAACACGGAGGAAATGCCCTTGTCATCAGCCAGGGGGAGGAATGTCACAGCAGGGGCTGCTCATGGGTCCTGCTAAAGGGGTGCCTGGGGTTCATTGCAGGGGGAGTGAAGCTTGGAGGTCAAAGTGCCACGGGGGTGTTTTGGGCTTAAGGGAGAAAAGAAGGAGTAAAATGTATTGGAATTGTCTTTTGTCTCTGGAGATCCCAGGCACTGCAGGCTCTGAGGGCAAACTCCTTATGGGAGGCATCCCCTGATCCCCCAGTGCAGCAGAATCCTACTGGAGCTGTGTTTGCCCCCCTGGCACATGTCCCTGTCTGTGGTACACATTTCAAACAAACATCCTGATCAAAGTTCTCCGTTTACTGCAGTTAAACTTTCCTGGGCTCTGTCTCATGACCTGCGCTGGGGTTTTTTAGGAGGAGAGCGTTGCCTTCCCCTTCCCTGCGGCACAGGAATGAGGAGCTTGTGCTGAGGGGGGAAGAAGTTTTGTATTTTATGTTTTATATTCTCTGCCTCCAGAGAGAGAGGGCATTTCCCTTTACCCAGCCTCTTTTAACATCTTGCTTTTTTGTTGCTGTTATTTTTGGGTTTTTTCATGTTCCTTTTTGCCTTTGACAGTGAAGTCTCATCATCCCTTGTCAAGTTTTGTTGAGATTCACCAGGAAATTCAAAAGTACTTACAAGACACTTGATTGATGGACCAACAAGGCTGTCAAAACAGCTTAAGGAAATGAGGGTGAAACTAAAGATAATAATTAATGAAACGGATAAGAAGGAGAGAGGCTGGAAGGTTTTCCAGCTGCTAGATCCAGTGGGGATCATAAAGGATCCAGCACCTGGAGTAGAGACTGTAGAGAATGAGCTGAGAAGTCTTCTGCTAAGAACTGTGAGGCAGACAAAGTCTGACATTGTTTTCATCAACTGCCAAATACATTTTTTAGGGAAAAAAGGCAGAATATTCCCCTAGAAGACATTTTGATTGATGTACCTGGAGAGCTGTTACACCTTGGTTTCCTCTGCAAATGGGTCTTGGCTGCTGGCACCTCTTTTCTCTGATGCAGAGGCTGTCAGAGCTTTTAGGAAGGTGACACAGAGGCTGAGGGAGCCCCAAATGCCCCAGGGATTCCTGGAGTAGTGTGGGAGGCTGACAGGTACAGTCCTGAGGATGGTTAAAAGCAAAGGTGGTTTGATGTCAGATTTTTTTTCCCTGCAATTGATTACCTTCTGATCAAGGATGAAGGGCTCTGAGATAGCCAAAGGCAATACAGGCTGTGCTGGCCCCTGCAAGCCGATGGATCTGAGGTCTGGGGAGACCCCGGGGGGCTGCAGCGGGGCCCTCCCAGGCAATCCCTGCCTTGGCCAGAGCCTCCCCTGCTCTGCGTGGGAGGCAGCAAAGGGCTGAGCCTGCCTTGTACAGCTTAAAAGAAACCAGAATGTTTTCTCAGCACGTGAAAAGACGTGGAGCTGCTGGAGAGGGTCCAGAGAGGCCATGGAGATTCTCCAGGGCTGGAGCCCCTCTGCTCTGGAGTCAGTCTGGGAGAGCTGGGGGTGCTCACCTGGAGAGGAGAAGGCTCCAGGGAGCGCTCAGAGCCCCTTCCAAGGGCCTAAAGGGGCTCCAGGAGAGCTGGAGAGGGACTGGGGACAAGGCGTGGAGGGACAGGACACAGGGAATGGCTTCCCAGTGCCAGAGGGCAGGGCTGGATGGGATATTGGGAAGGACCTGTTCCCGGTGAGGGTGGGGAAGCCCTGGCACAGGGTGCCCAGAGCAGCTGTGGCTGCCCCTGGATCCCTGGCAGTGCCCAAGGCCAGGCTGGACGGGGTTTGGAGCAGCCTGGGACAGTGGAAATTGTCCCTGAGATGGAACAAGATGATTTTTAGGGTCCCTTCCAACCCAAACCACTCTGGGATTCTGTGATTTGTACGTGTCCCGAGGGCTGGGCACTGAGGACTCTCGTGAGCAGGGAGGTGAAGCAGCAGAGCTCAGGTAAACAAAGGAGTGAAGCAGTGACATGGAGTGGCTGGGGACAGCACAGGAAGGTGCCAGAACCAGGACAGGCCTGGTTTGGGGCTTGGATCACACGTGGGAGTGTTCTGCTCTGGCTGTTTTGGCTTTGCTGTTTCCCTGAAACGCTGATGAATTCCTTTGGTTTCTGGGAGACCAGATGGGAATCCCAAAGCCTTGGCTGAGTTTTGCAGGAGGAGCCTCCTGCCCTGGCTGTGCTGCCCAGCCCTGCCTGGTGCTGCCTGACGAGCGTGACAGGCCCTTTACACCCGGCACCTGTGTTTATAAATATGGAGGAATTGTCTCAAGCTGGTCAAAACACAATTATTTCATTTCCTTGCCCGTTCAGGATTGTTGTTGTTTAGGAATAAATTGCCGCTGCTGATTTACAGGAGCAACAAGGACAGCATGAAATGGGCTCAGTGAAGTGATTTTGAATTTCCACTACAATTACTCTTCTCTTCAACCATATGATTCCCTTTTGCTCACATGCACCAGCCAAGGCCGGGTTTGTTTCCTCGCTGCTGTCCTGGGAGCTCTGCCCACCCTCGCTGCGCAGCAGCCTCAGGCTGAGCCTGCACGAACCAACCTGAAGTGCTAAATTGCACTTTACTCAGGAAGCTGGCAGAGAAGCTGCATCCCCAAATCCCACTGCACTGGCGCCAGGGGATGGTGATTCTCTGGCTCTGGCAGTGAAGTCAAGAGTGAAGACCCTGGATTTGTTATGCCAGTGTTGTACCTACTGGGTAAATTCCTCCTCTCCTTGTCCCTCAGTTCCTCTCCCAGTGCACCCTGGGTGAGGTCTTCTGGCTCCACACAGAGCTCCTCACCAAGCCCACGTGCTTTGCAAGCTCCCACAGATGGGTGATATTTGTGTGTCACCATTAAAACTCTTCGTGGCCCAAAGGACCCCAGGGAAGGGGCCACAGACTTGGCAGAAATTCATCTTCCAGGGCCCTGTGTGGCCTCCTCCAGCTCATTCAGTGTGCCCAGGGTCACACCAGGACAAGGGCTAAAAAATTCCCTGTTCAGGTTGGCGAGTGAGGAATCCTCTCAGGGATCTGTGCATCACTCAGAGTAAAGGGGCAGCTTAAGTGAGCAGAGGAATAATTTGTAGGAATTCATCTTTCCCTGCTGTTTCTTGGATTAGTTTGGTGTTGGAGAGGGGAGCAAGTGTTTGTTCCTTTGCATCTCTTACCCCCCTTGAGTCTTTCTTTCACCTTTACCAATGGATGCAGGAGCTCTGCAGAATCCCAGAATGGTTTGGGTTGGTTGGAAACTTGAAACTCATCCAATCCCTGGATTGGATTGTCCCTGCCATGGGCAGGGACACCTTCCACTATCCCAGGGTGCTCCAAGCCCTGTCCAACCTGGCCCTGAAGTGCAAAGCTGCTCTCCTGACCCTCCCTGACACTAGGATGTTTGGATGGCATTGCTAATTCAGGACTATTTTCCCCTCTTGCATTGTTTAATGAAAGGTGTGTGCTGGGGACCCGAAGTTATTAACAAACCCTGAGCTCGGGTAACAGCACGAGCACAAAGCCACGCCAGCGCCGCTGAGCTCTAAATAGTCTGATGAATGTGAACATCTCGGGTAATGTGATTTATTATTGTGAATAGGAAAATAATAAAACAATATAATGACTCTGCAAGAAAAGTGAGAGGGTTTTAGTATTATTCACCCTTGGAAGGGTGTTTACAAGGCAGGAATGAGGTCAGGCTTTCCAAGGGAGCCCACGGAGGCCAGATCTCCACCCCGTGCATGCGAGGAGATGCGATCCCCTCTTCCCGCAGGTTCATTTGCGTGGGGAATTGGGCTCCCCAGTTTCATTAGCACTGACAGACCCTGCCTGGCTCAAGTGGCTCCATGAATATTGGAATGCTGGCTGTGATGGAGGGGCTGCAGCTGCACAGCTTGACAAGGAAGTGGCTTTTCCACTCCCGGCAAAGGGAGTGATGGGGGTTGGGAGTCGGATTTGTTGGTTTAACTCGGGCTAAGAGATGGGGCTTGGCGGGGCTGGGCTTGGAAAAAAGGGGTATCCCAAATGCTGCAGTGGTTTTAGTGAGAGGGAAACTGAGGCACAAAGGGCACTGCAGCCAGTCTGGGATGGGGCTGCTGGTGGGAGCTCATGCTCCATCCAGGGATCCATCAGGACACAGCCTGGCACGGGTGTTAGCAGGGCACTGCTATTGGCACTGGCACCCCAACACCCCCTTTTCCTTCCCTGCCAGTTACCCCTGCGAGTTTCCAAGATCCTGCTGTTTTCCCAGGGATAACTGAACCCATCATCTTCCCTCTGTAGTGCCTGGTGCATCCAGAAATGGCTGGAGGTGTGTCAGGGCAGAGTTAGGTGGGATATCAGGAAAGGTTCTTCCCCCAGAGGGTGCTGGGCACTGCCCAGGCTCCCCAGGGAATGGGCCCAGCCCCGAGGCTGCCAGAGCTCCAGGAGCGTTTGGGCAGCACTGCCAGGGATGCCCAGGGTGGGGTTGTTGGGGTGTCTGGGCAGGGCCAGGAGCTGCACTGGATGATCCCTGTGCATCCCTTTCCAGCTCAGGATATTCCATGATTCTGTGCTTCCCAAGAAACGTTCCATCTGTGGTTTTATTTAGCATTCTGTTTCTTGCCCCATACAGCAGCACTTCCCGCAGGCAGGACTAAACATCCCTCATTTTCCTCTTTATTTTACATCAGCCCAGCTCCACTCCAAGCCCAATTGGATTTTTCATTACCATGGCAGGTTACGATCCTTTGGTTACTTTTCCTGTAATTTTCATGTTTTCCTTTTAATATTTCTCATGAGATTGAAAGCTTGGGATAAGAGGTGGGAAGCTTTCACTCAGCACGTTAGAGAGGAACCTCTGGAATTTGAATGAGGTGAGAGATGCCGGCGGCTGGTGGCTGTGGAGATGAGGGGAGGTTATGGAGCTGAGCTGGGGAAGCATCCACAAAAGCTGCATTTCTTAAGGCCCAGCAGTGCTAAATCTCTGCGCCTCTCTGACAGCTTCTACTGCCATCAACATCTCCCGTGTTTTTCAGCAAAGTAATTCTTTTAGATGCTTCAAATATAGATAGATTTTTGTGTATAGAGGGGTTTTTTTATTATTTATATAAATATATATATATCTACTGTCAGCTGGCATTACAAAGAGCATAAAGCACATCTCCAGCTTCTGCACGTTCAGCCTGGCTGGGATCACGTCACGGGAATGAGAGGAGAAATGATCCAAACTCCAACATTTCCCCTCAGCAGGGGACACCTGGGGGGGTTCTGCTGTTTGAATGGCTGTGGGATGCTGCTGGTAGCTCTGGGATTTCAGGGAACCCCGGATGCTTTGGTAGGGAATATGTGTACCTGAGCATTTATGGCCCCTTATTTCTCTCTGAATGAGGAAAAAAAAGCTCTCTGGGCTTTTTTTCTCGAATTACTTTGCCTGGAGACTGCCAGCTTCTCTGCTTGCATCCCTCTGGGAAGCAAGGGCTTGTGGAACTCCTTTTTATCAGCAAATTAGATAATGGCAATTATCTTGATGATCTTTAAGGTCCCAGCCCAGCCCATTCCACGGTTCTACGATCTTACTTTTGTGTCATTAAATGCTGGCAATGACTCTCAGCTTCCCCCCTCTCCCGTGGCAGAGAACATAATTTCACTTGGCTGCAGAGCCCGAGCCACAGAGGGATACGGTGTCGGTCCACAGGAAATCTCAGCCATGGGACCCAGATATTGCATTTAGATGTAGTTGCTTTCATTAACTCCCCATTTTATAGCACTCATCAGTCTTTCTCCCCTGCCAGAAAGTCTCAAATGTACTGAGGAATATTCAGGCCTCTTTTGGCAAGCGTCAGAGATAAGTGGATAATAAAACACACCTTGAAAATATTCTCCATCCTATTATTAGCCACTTTCTTATTATACTTGCAAAGAAAAATTTCCAGTTATAAAGCAGCGCACTCCTCTGTATTGTCAGTCCATCGTGCTCAGACACTCGCAGAGAAAGTCTTTCAATAATATTCTCACTATTGTTTGTTGATTGGCTCCATTAATCACTTTTCACAGCCTCAGCTACACATTTCCATGAGCGTGCACAGTTTAAGCCCTCCTCCCTCCCTGCAGCCTCCTTTTATGCTCCCATGGAACTTTGAGGATGCCTAAAGCCCTGCTTCAGCAGGAATGAGAGGAGACAGATCTGCAAAGCTGCCTGCTCTCCTTTTAGCGAGAACAAAAGCTCCCTGGAATAGCAACTGTTATTTACTCATCTCTCATCAGCAGATTTGACCTAATTTTGCTCTTCCCATGCCTTTGTTTCAAACACCTGGCTGCGGCATCGCCGGCGGATCCGGCTCTTTTACCACGGCTGGATGTACTTGCTGGGGGAGGCCGGCACCTCCTGGAAAAGCTGAGCCTGCTGGCCTGGATGAGCCTTGCAAAACAGCCCCCAGCACTTCGCTTTCAGGGAGCCCACAAGAGCCTTTCCTTAGCACCCCGAGGTGCCCACGGTGGGTGCTGTACCTGGTGGGCAGCGGTGCCTGCTCAGCCTCTGGCACGACTCTTCAAGCTCAGTTTGTCTCAGGTGAGGGCACCTGGCTGCCCACCCGCTCCTAAAAATACACCCAGACTGCGATTTGGAGTGATCCCAGATAAGGGCTGCTGGTGGGCACCCACCAGGTCGTGTTTGCAGCAAGCCCCCAGGGCAGGAGCTCTGACTTCACCTCGGAAGCTGCCCAGAGGAGCTCAGCCACAGATTTGTCCTGGCTTTCTATTTAAAATAGCCTCCAGCCCTCCTGTGCCAGCGAGGAGGCAGCGGGAAGGGAGACGCACTGATGAGAAATGCAGGGGCCCGAAATTCATTTTTCAAAGATGGCAGCAAAGCCAGTGATTTATCTGCTGTCACCACGGTCCGAGCGAACCTTCCCCACCAGGTGAGCGATGCAGGAAAGGTAACTCAGCAAACACAAAATACAACGAAGCCCTGTTAGGCTTTTAGATGACTTTTATTTTGAGCCCTGAATGTAATTAACAGCACTGACTTGAGAAAAGTAATGAACTCTCTCCCACGTGCTCTCTGGGATCTCTTAGCCAACTTCCCGTGCTCTTTGCCTCATGCATTCCCCATCAGTTTTCCCTCTGTCATCTCTGATTTATTACCTTCAGAGCAGGATCTTCATCCCCAGGGCTCAGCAGCTTGGAACTGGCTAAGAGAGACCTTCAGTGTCATTGGGACAGACCCGTTAGCTCAGACAGTGTTACAGTTCTGGAAGTTTTGGGTCCCTTGAGGCACTCATCCATCCTTTAGGCAGCCTTCTCCAGGACTAGCTGGCCACAAACGTTTCCAGCAGATGTTTTGGCTCTTCTAGAAAAGTCCTGTGCCATGGAAGCCACCTCTCCCTCCCTCCCTCCCTCCCATGGGAGCCATGGGACATTCCAGCTGGCACACCGGCGATAACCGTGCTTCACGTCCCGTTCACGCGGGGCAGCCAGAGCCCTGCCTGCCCACAGCCAGTCAGCTGGGCCCAGCACCACTGGGTGAGAACAGGAATCTGGGAAAGCAGCACGCCCAGGGTGCAGAGAGGAGACACTGTCCTTTCAAACCATAGGGTTTTAGGTGGTTGTGAAGCTGAGGATTTAAAAGGAGCTGCACAGATGGGAAGGGGGATGCTCATGGAGGGTGGAGAGGGACCCGGCTCCACAGTTTGCATGTGCACATCAATCATGTGGTGCAGTCCTTTGGGAGGCTTAATTCTGCCTCACTGGTTTGGGATCTGCAGGGGTTGTGCTAATGGTAAGCTCGACACAGGCTTTGTCCTCTCTCCCCATGGTCCTTCCAGTAGCATGAAAGCTTTCTGCAAGGCATTCCCAGGAACGGCGTGTCCAGGAGGTGAGGGAGGCGAGCCTGGCTGGGAGGAGGTTGGCACATCTAATGCACAGCCCTGGCCAGGAGGGAAGTCCAAGGTGTGACTGTGCTCTTGTCAAGTTGTAGGAAGCATGGAGAGACCCAGGGTGTTTGGAGGTCATGGCCATGGAGTGTGAAATGTTTTAGTATTAAAAGGTCTTTTTCAGTTCATTCCCAGCTGCTGGAATTGGGATCTGGCACTCAGAAATCCAGGTTAGTGGCTCCTGTTGGCTGCATCTTCTATGCCCCAGGAGGTCATGGAGTCTCTGGAGAGACTTAAAACCCACCTGGATGTGTTCCTGTGTCACCTGCTCGCTGTGACTCTGCCTTAGCAGGCAGGTTGGGCTGGATGATGTCCAGAGATCCCTTCCAACCCCAACTGTTCTGGGATTCTGTGATTCCCAGCACAGTGCAGATAAACCAGCTGAAAGTCTTGCTGGAAAATAAATTATTTAGTGCACCCTCAAATAAAACCAGGGGTCTTTGCTCTCATATTGTTACTGTTTTCTAATAAAGGTGCCAAGAAGCTGTTCTGCCTCCGGGGTCACTGCTGGTGCACGGAGATCATTCATTCTCCAGGCAGACTGGGAGGGAGCTGCACGAGCCGGGGCTGCCATCCTAGCTGGGTCATCCCTGGTCAACAGCTTAGCTGGGAAATCAATCAGAAAGCTCAAGATGCTGTCAAATAAGGCTGGTAATTCTCTCAATTGTACCCAGCAAATAATGGGAGTTTTTATACATCCATGTTGGGCTTTTTCAACCAAAATTGAGAAAGTAATCAACTGCCTATGTATGGCTTGAAGGAAACTTCCAGAAGCTTGAAGGTGCTGGCCTGTGGGCTCTGCTCAAATTTTAGATTATTTTAACCACAGTGCTTTTCCCTCAATCCCTTTATTTTGGAGGGGGGTGTGGTTTTGGATGGCTGAGTCATTCTTGACCTCCTGCCTTGAATTCTCATGGTTTGTTACCGTTCGTCGTTAAAGAGCCACTGTGCTCTACACCAGAATCGATGCAGTTCAGGCCCAGGGAAATGAATCCTGCAGCCAGTCAATTCTAATCACTTCGGGAGCCTTTTGAGTGCAGAGCAGTTCTGTAGGTGCCGGTGGGACAGTGAGATGCACAGGCTCTTTCCAGGTGCCCAGCAGGTGTGGAGAGGGATTGCTGTTGAAAACCTTCCACCTCAGGCTTGGCTTCATTACCAAAATTATTTCAGAGGTTCCCCAAGACCTCCTTTCTTCCACCTCAGTGGCAGCACAATCTGGGGTTGGGCTGGGCTCTTCTAATGCCAAAAATCTGGTTATTCCATTTAATTGCATCTGCTGAGAGGTGCCTGTGGAAGGAGCAGGTCCATGTACACCCCTTTTGCCTGAATTTAATGGAAACTGTACTTTTGAGGCCTGATGATCTCTGTTTTCCTCTTTTCTCACCGTGTTGGGTGCAAAGCTTGCACTGCAGGTTGGGTTCCCTAAGCTGATTTTGGGTCTTTATTGCCCTACTCAGTCAAAAATCTGGAACAACTCTGCAGTGCCCCATTACCTTTGACATAAAGGGCCTGAAGTGACAGGACGAGAGGGAATGGCTTTAAGATGAAAGAGGGTCAGGTGGAATTTTGGGAAGAAATTCTTTCCTGTGAGGGTGGGGAGGCCCTGGCACAGGGTGCCCAGAGCAGCTGTGGCTACCCCTGGATCCCTGGAAGTATTCAAAGCCAGGCTGGAGGGGGTTGGAGCAGCCTGGGACAGTGGGAGGTGTCCCTGCCATTGCAGGGGTGTGGAACGAGATGTCCTTTAAGGTCCCTTCCACCCCAAATCATTCTGGGATTCTGTGCTGAAGTTTGGGAGGTACCTGCTAATTAATTAAAGCTCCACTCACTTTTATTAGTGCTCTTAATGTGCCACTGACAGAGCCAGGACTTTGGGAGAGGGGATTGTTTTTGTCTAAAGGAAAGGTGATATTTTACTCTGAAAAGCAACACAAACCAGTGCGAGACTCACGACAAATCTTGTGTTCAACATCACCCGGCTGCGACGGAAATTAATGGGAGTTGCAAGGCAAAATTCCCCATCATCTCTTGCAAATCTCGACTGGAGTTTGTGTTCTCAGCCCTGCTGCTGTGTGCAGCCCGTGCTCCCACGCTCGTTCTTCACGGGAAAAGGGCCCTCCAGCAGCCTGTAAAGTTGATGACATGACGGAACCAACCGGAGCTAAACTGTGAGCTTTTTGTCACCGCCAAACGCAGCCACTCCGGGGCTCGCCGGGGACTGTGGGCTGCGAGGGGGAAGCAGAGAAAAAGCAGCAGAGCCTTCAGTCACTCACAAAATATGCAGAGCTGGTTGGGAGCGAGGCAATAACCTTGGAGTTGCTCTCCCGACTCTAATAACCCAAATGTTCGAGGCACTGGGTTGTAGCTCATCAGGAATGGAGCTGCTCCAGCCCAGCGTGCTCAGCACTGCGCCGGAGCACCAGAGTTGGGAAAGGTCCTTAATGAAGCATTAATTCACCCAGCAGTGCCTGCCGGGCCTGATGCTCACAGAGGAGGCCACATGGTGTGTCTCTGCTGGGGGAACTTCTCCTGCTTTTCCTTTTCCTGCTCTTTTATCCCTTCCAGGAAGATACCATCTTTGCAGGTAACAAATTGAGCGCAGGTGGCAAATCACCAGATCCTGCCATGCCCATGGCTGCTGTAAAAAATTTAAGACGTCAAGTTCTGTGAAACTGCCTGTAATGAACCATCCCCTCGTTATCTGCAAGGAACACGACGTGGGAGGCTCCTCTCCGTGGCACACGTGTGCACTCCCTCTGGGGTCATCCCACAGTGGTGATGGGGCTCTTAAAACCTCTTTGATTTCTTCTCTCAGAACGCAGCTTCTGCTCAGATGTCTTAAAACTTGAAGAGGACGTAAGGGACCTTACCCCCAGGAGCACCACAGCTCAAAGGCCATGGAGTGTTTTCCTATTTATCGTATTTTCCTGTGGGCTTTTTGAACCCTGGTGGTACAGCAGACAAGAGGCCAAGCAAAAATGCCTAGAAATAAAGAGAGGAGAAGTCATAGAATCATTGAATTGATTTGGGTGAGAACAGAACTTAAAGCTCATCCAGTGGCAGGGACACTTTTCACTATCTCAGGTTGCTCCAAGCCCCGTCCAGCCTGGCCTGGGACAGTGCCAGAGATCCAGGGGCAGCCACAGCTGCTCTGGGCACCCTGTGCCAGGGCCTGCCCACCCTTCCAGGGAACAATTCCGACCCAATATCCCATCCAGCCCTGCCCTCTGGCAGTGGGAAGCCATTCCCTGTGTCCTGTCCCTCCATCCCTTGTCCCCAGTTTCTCTCCCTCTTTCTTGTCAGCTCCTTCAGGCACTGAGAGGCCACAGTTCAGCCGCCCCAAAGCTTCTCTTCTCCAGGTGAACAATCCCAGCTCTCCCAGTCTTTCCTCCCAGCAGAGCTGCTCCATCCCTCTGATCATCCTGGAGCCTCCTCTGGACTTCCCAGTTTTCTCTTCCCGGGGTTTCTTTTCTCATCTCTCCTCTGTAAGGACACAGTGTCCATGTGGTGGAGATCGTTCAGTAAACGGCAGCATATGGGATTAGGATTTCTCCCTTTAATAATGGTTGAGCTGATAGCAGATTGTGTTCTCTTTTTTTTTTTTCTCTCTCCCACAGAAAGTAAGCTGGGGTTTTTTTTAGCATGGGCTTTTCAGCAGGAGCTGTCTGTTTTCCATCAAACATTTGAGTGTAGCAAAGAAAGAACATATTGCTAATTTTGGCCAAAATGTAATGGCTTGTTTTTAGACCAAGCATTCCTTGCTCTTCAGACCCACCAGCTTGGAGCATAAAAAGGGGATGTGGTGAAATCCTTGGTGCCTCCATTGTGTTCTGCTGCACTTTCTCATGGAAGTGAATTTCCCAGTTATCTGTAACCCTCCGTTCCTTCTCCCCTCCATGAATTATCCGGTGCTATTGCAGTGCCTCGTGGCAGAGCACAGGCAGTGAAAAGGCTCTGTCATTAAACACTCCAGAGCTGCAATTAATACCTGAACCTGCAGAAAGAGTTTAAATTTAGAGCTGCAAACTCTTGTGATGCTCTGCCTGGAGCAGGGACTTCTCCCCGTGTCTGCTGGGTGACCTGTGCCGTGCAGCTTGGCTTTTCTTCAGGATAAACATTTGGGCCAACTCACAGCCAGAGAATGGCAAGGAATTCCATTCAGATTCAAGGAATATGGGGATTTTAAAAAGGAGCAGCCAGGAATGTGTTGCTGTGATTCCAGGGTGGAAATCAGGAGGGTGAGGGGACACAGGGATACAAGACAGTTTCTGCTTTATTGTGTTGGGAAAATGAACCGGTTTTCCCAAGAGCTGGGAAGGGGCCACACTGGGAAGGGCCTGTAGACCCATCAAACACAACTCTCCTGGGTCAGAGATGTGGTGTCTCACCTGGGCCAGCCTCATCCTCAGCCCCAGCCCAGCCCATGTCCCCACAGAGTGAGGAGCTGTCCCTGCTTCTGGCTCTGGTTTTTGCACCATGAGAGCAGCAAGGAGATAAAAATGCCTGGTGTTTTTTTGGGAGGTGGTGTGTGGAGCCCAGAGACCCATTCCACAGAAGGAAATGATAAATCCCAGCTCTGGGAGCTTGCTGGAGCACGCCTGGGTTGCTGTCACCTCCTCACGCTTTGCACTGGCCCCATCCCCGTTATCTGCTTGTCCGGAATTGCACAGGAAACATTCATGTGGGAAAATAATCCTTTCACCAGGCCAGCTGAGAAAAACAGCTATAATTAAAAACAATGATGCACTGGGTTTCGAGCAGTGGTCTTTATTTCCCATCAGGCTGCCAAGGACCAGGCCAATTAATCTGTTACAGGTGGGAGTTTATTTTAATATCGTGTTGAAAGTCAACCAGGCTGTTTGGCTTCGTTTTCCACCATTTGACTTGGTCCTCCTGCCCTGTTGCCTTCATTAGTGGGAGACAGTAAAGAAAATTACAGTCTATCCCACTCAAGGCAGCTGTGCAGGGAGGGTTTTTAAAAAGACAGAAGTAAATACCAGTGACCTGGCAATTACTGGAGCATTGTTTATTCCAGTGCTAAATGCAGAAGCCACAAACCTGTTAAACTGTAGGAACATGGAAACCCATTATAAGGAAGATTAAAGCAGCTAGCCTTTGAAATAAGAGTTTGTTTTGTTTCAAGGTGATGCACACAGGATTGTTTCTTCCTTCCTGATGCTTTTAACTCTCCCCTCTGTAGTATCACATGTAATTCACACAGAGGGATGCAGATGCTTGATCTGTGGAGGGACATTCCCAGACAATTAGCTCGAAATAACCTTCCCTGGCTGCACCCTCAGCTTGGAATACACTGAACTGAATAACATTATCCGGTTTTACAAAGCAATTCATTAATGGGCAGATGCAGGGTGATGGTGGATCTGGTGGCCAGGAGAGATGGACCGAGGAGCAGGCTGTGTTTGCCTCTTGAATTCCCTTCAGCTGTGGGAGTGGGAGGTGAATCTTGGAAAACAATGAGGCGGAATTTATTCTGACTTAAGTACCTTTTTAATGCTTAAATGCATGAATTATCTTCCCCGTTAATTGGGGGATTTGAAATATCAGTGAGCATATGCACAGCCTTACCTCGGCTGTTCCCTGGGAAAGGGTAAAGGCAGGAAGGGCCTCGCAGGGAGATGGGGGATGCAGGGACAGCCAGGGATGCAGCAACAGCCAGGGCTGCCACCGTGGGAGGCTGGGCAAGGCGAGGCTGTGGCGTGGTGCCGCCCCAGTGGGCAGCAGTGCTCATGCTCTCGGCCTCCCCGGCTGGATCTCTCCACCAGGCTGGGAACCTCTGGGGCTGGGGAAATGCCTGGGAAAAGTCACCCCTTCCTCCAGGGCTGGGGGTGAGGTGAGGCAGGCGAGCAGCGACGTCTCCTGCGAGCTCCATCAGCGCAGCTGCAAGGGAAGCTCAGCTGCAGGTTCAGGGGGGCTTGTTTCTGAGAGAGAACAGCCGGGTTTGGCTCACCCTTACCTTACCTTTGTGGAGAAAGCCTTTCATTCCAGCTCCTGCTAAGGCTTTGTTGCTTTGTCTGCTGGGAGGAAACAGAGACCTGGGGCCCTCCCTGTGCATCCTCCTCAAAAAGCCCTGCTCCTCCTCCCTGCGAAAGGAGCTGGTTCCCATGGCCAGAGCTGATCCCTTCCCTCTGTTCCCTTTGCTGTGGATGTGCAGCACTCCCGCCTTTCCCTGATCTGGAGCCAGCCCAGAAGCATTTCCCCATCCACTCCGCTTTCATTACTCGATTTATCTGTTCAGTGGCTGCAGTGAAAATTAGTTATTAGCAGTGCCCTAATCCTCAGTAGCTCACTTGATTTGACTGGAGTCAGGGCCAGATTTTAATCTCGGTTGTAGTGGTGTAAATCCTCAGTCAGCTTCAGTGGAGTCGACCCAGGCTTTATAACAGTGGGAGCAAGATAAGAGTCCTCTGTGTCCCTTCCTCCACTGAGCCCTTGGAGGGACTCAGTCAATATCTACCCCCACCCTCATAAATCTGTATGAACTTGGCCAGTGTTCCCCTAGGGAATGCAAATAAAGATGGGATTTTTCCCCCCTTTCTATCTCAGGAAAATATAAATCTAAGTATTAACTTGAGCTGCCAGCCCAGAGGGTCATAAAATCAGGGAAAATAGTCCTGACATGCCCTGTTAACTGGGAGTGCTCCCCAAAAGATAGGAGGAGCTGAGGCTGGGGTGGGGGGAAACAGCTGGCAGTGGTGATAAGGCTGTGCTGGTGCCGGGGGTGTGCAGCTGCACCTACTGCTGCTGAGGCTGGCTGGAGTCATGGTTAAGATGCTGCTTTAACCAGCAGGAGGGATGCTTAGATGGGCTCTTCCTGCAGGAATCTGCCCGTGGGACACAGATGCGTCTCACAGGAGAGGGGTGGGGCAGGATGACACCTCCGGGTGTGGTGGCTCTCAAAGGGAAGCTCTCCCAAGGTCTGCTGGAGCCTGGAGTGGGATGGTGAGAGAGCACCTGGGCCCTCCTGGGAGAAAGGCACCCAGCAGCCGGGCAGATCTTTGCCTTGGCATTCATCAGGAGTGATTTTCCATCCTGGCTCAGCTGGAAGTCCCAGAGAAGAGCAGGATGCCTTAGGGGGAGAGCTGGAGGGCAGCTCGTGGAGCAGGGAGGGGAGAGACCATTGACAGCAAAGGCTTCCACAGATGGTCCTTCCAGTGAAGCTCTGCTGTCCTAAAACCCACAATAGCCCTGATCAGCTCTGTTATCCAATGCTGCCATCCACGTTTGGATTTAACAACACAGCAGGAATTCCCATGTCCAGGCAGAGCACTGCAAAGTTCCTTGGCTTGTTTATTAAAGGACCTGTTTCTCCCTGGATCACCAGGTGACAGAGCCCTTGAAAGGTTAAGCTCTTACATCCCAGTTCATATTTCCTTGCTTCTTGTAAAAAAAAAAATTACCCAATTCATTCAAGTCATGGATTTTTCTGCAGCTGAAGCAGTTTCCTGGAGGAAGTTGTCATGCAGGCTCACAGTTATGGAAATGCCAGAGTTATTTCTGACATCAGTAAATAATAGTTCTCTATGCACTGACACTGTTTTCTTACCTTACCAGGCTGGGGCTCAAACCATGATTTAGATGTTTGCAGCTGATTAGCATTTTGGGGACTGTGGTAAGCAATTTGTGCAGTGTGCTTCAATCTTATTTTATGCACAGGAAGGAGGAAAAAAGTGATTAGTGCTCTTTGGAAAGAAATGTCTGCTAAATTGTTCGGATCAAGGTAAATCAGGGCATCCCATGGAATGATCTGGGAGCCAGTCCTCCCCCAAAGCTAGTACCCCCTCAAAGGAGAATTAAGACCTTGTGGTTTTTTTTGTTGGGGTTTTTGTGCCATTTCTGCCAGGAAAAGATCATTCTGCAAAATCTCTTTTCCCAAACCAGGGAAAATAGGATCTTTTGCATTGGGAGATTTCAGTGCCTGTAGAAGGCTGAGGAAAGGCTGGGGAAAGCACTCGTGTCTCTGCCACGTTCAGATTGAACTTAACCCTGGGCAGAGGAGCTTTGCCCAGGAACACCTGACACAGGTGAGGAACAAGAGCTGGGGAGCCTGGGCTCTTTGTTTGGTTTCTTTGCCAGTGGATGCCCTTTTGTGCCAAGTTTTCCCTGCCCAACCATGGGGATGGTTGGAGTGCAGCACCAGCCCATCTGACAGGAGCGTCACACTTTGCCACACCTGGACTAGGTTTGTCTAAGCCATGCTTAAGAACCTGCAGCAGCTGAGACTGTGCAGAGCTGTATTTTTATTTTATTTCTTTTTTCAGGAAGCTGTTTCTAATGTCTCTCTTAACTTTTCCTTGCTGCAATTTAAGCTTATTATTTTTTATCCAATCTTCTGTGGGCACCGAGAGGAGCTTTCCTCCCTCCTGCTACTGGTTGTTTCTGTGTTGGAAGATTATTCCTGTGGCTTCCCTCAGTCATCTCTCATGCAGACAAAACAGCCCCAGTGGCTCTCACCTTTTTGGGGTGGTTTCCTGTCCCTGCTGCCACCTGGACCCTCATCCCAGTCCCTTCCATGGGCAGCGCTGCTGCTGTGTTGGAGCTGAGCAGAGTGCAGGGATCTTCTGAGTCTCCAACAGCTCCTGCTGGGCTTTGGGCAAAGGAAAACCCAAGGGCAGGGAGAGATAAACTGAATCCACTTCCAGCCGGAGCTGGGAAGCATCCCACGCCCAGGGGATGGCTGTGAGATTCTCCCAGCAGGCAGTGACAGGACAAGGGAAGCATTTCCCACTGATATGGGCAGGGTTAGGTTGGATGCTGGGAAAGAATTCCTCCCTGGGAGGGTGGGCAGGCCCTGGCACAGGGTGCCCAGAGCAGCTGTGGCTGCCCCTGGATCCCTGGCAGTGCCCAAGGCCAGGCTGGACAGGGCTTGGAGCAACCTGGTGATGCCTTTTCCTGGTCTTAAAGTCAGGAGTCAAACACGGTTAGAAGGGAAAAGGGATTTTACCTTGGGATTTATTTAAGGATCCTCAGGTGCACCACGTCCAGGTCGAATGCCCCTCCCTGCACCCTGCAGTGCACACCCACCAAAGCTCTGGGATCACATTGTAGGTGTCACTAATTAGCACATCTATCAAAGATTCCCCAATGAGAGGCTCCAGTGAGCCCCCTCCCCAAGGAACCTTCCCCTGGATGGTTCTGTCTCAGTTTACAAAATGTGTTCTGGAGAGGCCCTTGGGCTCTGGGCCACTGATCCCTCACTGTGAAGCTTCTCAAATGTTCAGTGTCCCAGCTTGACCAACAAGTCCCCAGAATGGAGGCAAAAAGCACCACAAATACAGAAACTGTAAAAAGGTATAACAGGGTATAAAAGAAAAGACAAAAATCATCCTGGCATCACTGGGATAGTGGAAGGAGTCCCTGATCATGGCAGGAGTGGGACTGGAGGAGCTTTAAAGTCCCTTCCTACCCAAACCATCCCAGGATTCCATGGCACTTCCAGCCCTCTCCTCTCACAGGCATCCCCATCTCAGGGCTGAGTTTGCAGAGGTACCAGAGTTTCGGCTACAGCTAATTCACTTTTTGCTGGCATCACCTGACAGTGCTCTCAAGATGCTCTTCCAGCACTTCACCCTTGTCACAGTTCAAATCCTGTCACGTTTCCCAGCTGAAATTCATTCCCAAGGCAGGATCAGTCCAGCCAGGGGTAGCTCACAAGCCCCACTGTTGTGCTGAAATTAAAGGACAGCGTGGTAATTAATGCCAGGACTCTGCATCCCGGGGCTGTTTGACCCTGCTGAGAGATGGGGATGTAAAATTAACTCGGAGCTCTGACTGGGCTCGTCTCCTGCTCTGGGAGGCTCCTCTCCAGCTGGAAAGGAGGAGCTTGGTGGTGACTGAGATGAGAGCTATTCCTGCAACCTGGCTGTCCTGTGAAGCTCAGCTCCATCCCCTGCCTCCCTCAAAGCACCCCCACCAGCTCTGGTGTTCGTTTTTGAGGCCCCCTGCTCCGTCCCTGAGGCAGTGAAGCTGTGGCTGCTGTGGCTCCCTTGGTGCCACGGGGGCTCCGTGCCCAGCACCCCTTTGCAATTATCTGCAACCCGACTGCTCATTTCCAGCAGAACTTTAAACATTGCTCCTTTTTATGTAGCACAGCTTTTTAATTTCCCTCCCTAACAGAAGCGATTGTTTATGTTGTAAATGCCACATTAGGCCCTGTGAAATGGAGATGGAATTGATTTTGGTTTCGGAGATTTCACAGCTTGCCCCAGAACTTTTCTGCTTCATTGCCGGTGCTCGGGGAGGCGCAGGGCTCCGCGAGCCGCGAGGGGAGCGTGTGCTGTGGGATGTACAAACACCACAGTCTTCCTCCAAATGTAGGTCATGGAATCATGGGATGGTTTGGGTGCCAAGGGACCTTAAAACTCATCCAGTTCCACCCCCTGCCACAGGCAGGGACACCTTCCACTCTCCCAGGGTGCTCCAAGCCCCAGTGTCCAGCCCGGCCTTGGGTACTGCCAGGGATCCAGGGGCAGCCACGGCTGCTCTGGGCACCCTGTGCCAGGGCCTGCCCACTGTCCCAGGGAACAATTCCTTCCCAATATCCCATCTAAATCCTCTCTCTTCCAGTTTGAAGCCATTCCCCCTTGTCCTGTCCCCGCAGCTCCTGATGAGATCCCCCTACTCACCCAGTTCAATCCAGGACTGTCACAGCTCCTGGGACTCAGTCCAGGAGCTGCCTGGTGATTTCTTCTTTCTTGACAGGGATGCTTGGATCAAACTCGCCCTTCCCAGCTTTGAGAATTGGATAGGGTGAGCCCAAGTCAGCCCACCCACATGACATCCAGCTCTTGGCATGCACCAAGGCCTTGCTCCTGGTTGTTCCATGTTCAAACGGGGCAAGGCTGAAGGGGGATACTCCTCTTTTAGGAAGGGATGTGATGGAAGCTCCATTTTCCTCTCCCACACTTGCAGGATCAGGACAAGCTCTGAGGTAAAGGAAGCTGCATGTGTCACCTTCCTGCTGAGGACAGCTGGGATCATCAGTCCCCACTGTTCAGTTCCTGTCACCGAGGCCGTGAACATACCCTGGAGGATCCTTGGGGATGTAAAAATCCCTCCTGCAGGGAGCAGAAGGAGCTCTGCCCAATTTACAGGGCTGCAAGGACATGATTCCCTGTCCTGTCTTAGCCCAAGCAGTGGGAGCTGTGGGGGTCAGGGGTGTTTTTGGGAAGTTGGTCCCCAAACCGAATGGAAGCTGCTCTCAGCTGCCGCAGCTCCTTCTCCTAACAAAGCACTCGCGTTTGATCACCCTGACCCCGATGGACCCCAGGCAGGAGGGAGCGTTGGGGCCCTCAGTGATTTCACAGTGAATCATCCCAGACACCCAAAGGCTGAAATGTGTTTGAGTCCCCCATTTCTCCAGGAATGCTACAGAAAGAATCAGCTCATAAATAATGAGGCTTGAGCACGGGAAGTTCATGAACATCAAGGCCCGTTGAACCATTTGCTGCCAATAATTCATTATTTTATAGAAAGCAAAGGGAAAAAATGCACAGTTCTCCTCCCTATCACCTTATAAATGAATTTTAAAAAGCTGCAGAATAATCTGTCCTCTTCCCAAAATGCATTTTTGGAGCAGACTTGCTCAATTTCCATGTAAACACAAACTCCCCTCTGGCACTGGAGCAGGATCCGCCGATGTGAGCGCAGAAGGGAGGCAGGAGGATCCGAGTAAGTGGCATGAAGACAATTTGCTTGGACCGGGGAGGAAGATGCACTCTGACAAGGATAGATGGAATGAGGTTGTTGCCAGAGAAAATCTCAAGGAATTGTGAGCCAAGTTGGGGGGAGCCTTGGATGCAGCCAGCATGCAAATCTACTTGTGTTTTCTGGTTTTGAAGTAGTAGCAGAGCAAGGGAGGGGAGGGAGGGGGGGTTAGAAAAATCCAAAGAAGCTTTGTCAAGTCTGACATTCCTTCTGCATCCAAAAGTGGGTATTGATTTTCCACCCGTGACTGCTCTAAATGAGAATTTCTGTGTCGCGGCTCAGGCCCGCGCTCCTTGTGTTTCTTATCTCTTTAAATATGATTACCTGCACTTCACGGCTTCGCGGGCAAAATCGGAATGAACTTTGCCAGCCCCGCATCGCCGGCGCCTCCGCGCGCGAGCGAATGAGTTCCACCCGTTCCTCCCGCTCTGTCTCCAGGCTACAGGTTTATTGACTTTCCGCTAATTTTCTTGTCAGGATAATTCTCCCAATCAAGATTTAAAACAAACTGGGAGGTTACTAAAGTGCTGGTGGTTCAAGTCCTAAAGCTTTTTGTTTTGTTTGAGAGACCTCGGAGCGTTTGTGTTGTAGGGGGGCAGGTGAGGGGAGGGGATGGGGTGAGGGGGCTGTGCTTGATTTTGGTCTGGTACAAAGCTTTTTGTGGAGGGAGTGGGTTGTTTGTTTAGAGCAAATCCCTTCTTCCATGCCAACATCTGCTGCTCTGTATTTGCTCGCAGGGGAAACTATAAAAAAATAGAAAAAAGAAAGAAAGAAATAGATTATTCCCACTGCATCAACCTACAGGCGTCTGCTGGCTGCAATTTTCTTCAATTTCTCGCCGTGAAAAGCAAGAGCGTTCATTTTGTAAGTGCTGCTTTTGTGTGTGACCTATATTTTGAAAACTGATGGGGTCACCACCTCCCTCCTCCCAACCTGTTGAACGAACGAGTCTCTGAGATGTGTCCCAGATTGTATTTATCTCGGAGATTATTTAAAAAGCAAGGTAGCTATTACTAATAAGACGGTGTTGTTCTGGTGAGGTTTGATTTTCGCTTTTTTTTTTCCCCTTCCCCTTTACTCTCCTTTGGAAATGGAAATCCCAGCCTGGCTGCACCTGAGCAGGAAAGCACTTCCCTTCTTGTCTCCATCCTTTAGAGCTGATTTAAAACCACCTAATCTTCCTCCACTCATCGTCTCCTGACCCTCTTTGATCCCCCTGTGGGTTGCTGTTCCGCTGCCTGGCAGGAGCAGGGAGGTGTTGGGTGCTGTCAGGGGGTTTTGAAGACGCCCCATCTGTGCATATGGACACCCCCATTTCTGCACTCCAGCTGCTTAATGACACCTCTGGTTCCCCTTGGATTGGAGCTGGGAACCAGCCCAGGCAGAGCCAGGTGAGCTGCAGCAGCCCAGACCCCTCCGTGTTCAGCACTTCTTCTGCTCTTTATCGACTTTGGGGTCTTTTTTTTTCCCCGTCAGAAGTTCCTTTTTTTTTTTCTTCCCCTTTAATCTCACTTTCTATTAAAAGTCTTCCCAGAGCTAATGTAATAAATTTAGATCCAAAGCCAGATGCATAGCAAAACTTTTGGCAGAGAATACTCTATCAGAAGACATTGCAAATGAAATATGCTTCCCCTTGGGGATTATTCTACAGTTTAATTTAATTTGATATTTCAAATTAAATTAATTCAAATGGTTATGCAGTTTCCAGGGAAAACAGACTTCATTTATGATGTTCTGCCACCAAATTGTTTTGCTCCTATCATATATCTTATATTGTTAACTGGGAATGATAAGTAGTGACAACGTAGGATTTTTTCATGCCCTTTGTTTTGCAATTCCCATCCTAAAGGGAATGGAAACATCTCCCTGTTCAGGGGTTTCTCTGTGGGGTTATTCCAACATTTCCACTGAAACCTTACTGTGGCTGAAAATTAGATTTTCATCAAAAGGTGGTGTGAAAAAAAAGGATGTGTTTGTTTTGAGAAGGTTTTGAGTTTGTGGGACTCCCACTTCTTGCCTGGCTTCTATTTAGAGAAGAAAAAATAATGGCTTTTTGATTGGAATTGGGGTTTGATCCACCAGGCTTTATGGCACGGGCAGGAAAAAAGTCTGGGCTGCTTTTCTGGCTTCTTTTTTTGGTTTGGGGCTGGTTTGGACACTCTTTGGGGTTCAAAAGCACCGTGGGAAGGAATTTGAGGGAGCTGATTCTGCCCCTGTGCCCCACTCAGGTGGGACCTCAGCTGCAGAGCTGCCTCCAGCTCAGGGGTCACAGGATAGGGAGGACCTGGAGCTGCTGGAGAGAGTCCAGAGGGAAATTACTGAAAGGAATACAGGGATGAAGCACCTCTGCTGCAAGGAAAAGCTGGGAAATCTGGGATTGTTCATCCTGGAGAAGAGAAGGCTCCAGGGAGACATAATTGTGGCCTTCCAGGACCTAAAGGGAGCCTGAAAGAGAGGTGGAGAGGGATGGGGGACAAGGCATGGAGGGACAGGACACAGGGATTGGCTTCCCAGTGCCAGAGGGCGGGGCTGGATGGGATATTGGGATGGAATTGTTCCCTGGGAGGGTGGGCAGGCCCTGGCACAGGGTGCCCAGAGCAGCTGTGGCTGCCCCTGGATCCCTGGCAGTGTCCAAGGCCAGGCTGGACGGAGCTTGGAGCAGTGGAAGGGGTCCCTGTCCATGGCAGGGAGTGGAATAAGAAGGACTTTAGGGTCTCTTCTAACCCAGGCCATTCTGTGGTTCTCGGGTTTTCAGCAAGAAGTAATTTTCTTTTATCAGGGCAAGTTGGGGCAATTTCTGCACCTCCCAAGCAGATCCACTTTCACCCCAGGCAGAACCGAGGGGGCTGTGTGGCACTTGAGGGGATCCATTCCCTTTCATCCTTCACCAACAGGGGATATCTTCTAAAAACAGCCCAAACCCCAAACCTGGATCGTTGTGCCTTTAGCATGCCCAGTATGGAGTGGGATCAGTGATGTTGTACCAGCCCTAAACCAGCTTCCCAAGACCTGTGTGGACTCCCAGGGGATTCCTTTGTCATCATCTTATCCCGCTTTTGCCGTGAGTGATTGATTTAACATGGCTTTTCTCCACAGGCTCTGATTATCCAGAGTCATCAAGGAGCTTGCTCCAAACTCTGAAGTACATTAAGACAAGGTAATTCAGGGAAGTCTTTGCATCTGGAAATCTCTGGGAGCACTTTCCTATCTGCTGGCCTGTAGAAAAGCCATTATTCTCGACAGGGGAAAAAAATATTGGTAATATCACAAGAGGCTTTGGAAGAGAACATAAAGCTGGTTTCATTTTCCAGTCAACTGAGATCTAATATTTCCTGTACAAGATGTTGAGATGTTTGAGAAAAAGGAGCAATGTTTATTTGTCTAAAGCACCACACACACACACACAAGTTCTATATAGTGCTCGTGGCTTTTTTCCATTGTAAATGGTTTTGCAGGGAGAAATCTCTTTCCCATCCATCACAGCCAGTAGATTAGAAAAATATAAATATCATCTAAAGAGAATGGAGCCGAGGCTCCTACAGAATGCACAGGAGAGAAATGCCAAATGCAGCATCCCTGGTGGTGGGGAAGGCTGGGGGCTGGGTTAGCAATAGCCTTGTTGTCTCCCAGGCTCCTGGGGATTTATTTCCTTACACTCTCCCAGGACAAGGCTCCCCGTGTGATATGTTTTACCAGACTTGTCTTTTGGGCTGGTCCAAACCCATTTCATTGAGCAATCTGCCATCAGCAAAGAAAGGTTGGTCAAAACATTTTTTTTTCCCCCTTAGAAATGCATCCACTGGGGGCTTTTCCTCATTATTTTTCAATTCCTGCAAGGATTTATTCCAAAGTAGCCCCAAAGCACTCCAGGGAGTGTTGGATTTTGATGCCCCTATGGTGCTGTTCCCAGCCAGGAGCCTGGTGCTCCAAGCTTTTGTCTTTCGAGCTGTGACTGTTCCCTAACCAGTTTTAGGCATGATGGGAGGCAAGTCTGTGCCCTGGAGAGCTCACGGATGGCTGGGTGTGTGTGATGAGAATAAAGCTGCAGTTACAGGGCCAGGCCTTGGAGTTGGAGAGGACCCTCCCTTATCCCTTGGGCCAGCTCATCCCCGTGGCTGGGAGCACTGGAATGTCTGACTGGTCTTTGAAGGTTTCAAGTGTTGGGATTTTCATCATTTTTTCTTTTCAAATTCCTCCTCCTCCTCTTATTATTATTATTATTATTATTATTATTAGACTGTGTTTCCCTCCTTGATGCTTCCCTGACAGCCAGGAATTCCTAATCCTGAAGTTCCCAGTGCTCTGGTCCGATGCTGTGCTGCCAGTGGTTTTGGTGTGGAAACACTGCTAGAGCTGAAGTGGCTCTTTGGACACAATCAGGGTAATCAGGGAAGGCTCCCCCAGCTGAATTAGCCCCAGGTTTAATTGGGTATGGAGAGCCCCCCAGCACTGGGGGTGTTGTGTCTTGGTGCTTCCTCTCCTCACGCAGAAACCAAATCCCTCCCAGCACAGATTTTGCTCTTCTCATCTCGATGATTCACCCTGCAGCCCACCTTCCCTTCCCCAAAACCTCTCCATCCCCCAAAACCCACCTGGGGGGTGAGCACCTTCTCCTCTGAGCACGAGCAGAGAGAGAAATGGGCAGCAAGGAACAGCCAGGCCATGGCTGCCTCTTTTGGCTTTGGCTTCCTCTCCTTGGAAGCCTTTTCTTTGGAGCGGTGCTGCCAGGACCTGTGGTCCCATGGGCCGTGTTTGCAGGGCCAGGCCCTGGAAGGTGATTCCTGTGAGGGGTCCATGTTGCACAGAGCCCAGGCTGGGAGCAGCTGTGCCCGGCGCCTGCTCAGCCACAGCACAAAGGGGCTGGAGATGAAGAAGGGCAGAGGGCTGCAGGCAGATGCTCTCCCACAGCCAAATCCCGCAGTCTGCTCAGGTACCTCTCTTCAGAAAGTTTCTCAGGGCACCGTGTGCTCTGTGACAACTCTGCTTTCATTATTTCATTCTTCTCTGCTGCAGCCTTTTGTCTCTCAGCACAGCCACCGTGTCACAAAGAGAGATTGCCCTGCCTGGTTCTGCTTTGGGCAGCTTTGTTTTCCCTCAGTGCCTGAGTGGCATCTGCAAGCAGCCCACAGTGAGCAGGCAGGGACAGAGCAGGGATTTCGGGAGAGCTGACCATGGAATCCTGGAATGCTTTGTGGGGGAAGGCACCTTAAAGCTCATCCAGTTTCACCTCCTGCCATGGGCAGGGACACCTTCCACAAGGCTGCTCCCCGCCCCAATGTCCAGCCTGGCCTTGGGCACTGCCGGGGATCCAGGGGCAGCCACAGCTGCTCTGGGCACCCTGTGCCAGGGCCTGCCCACCCTCCCAGGAAACAATTCCTGCCCAATATCCCATCCAGCCCTGCCCTTTGGCACTGGGAAGCCATTCCCTGTGTCCTGTCCCTCCATGCCTTGTCCCCATTTTCCTCTCCAGCTCTCCTGGAGCCCCTTTAGGCCCTGCAAGGGGCTCTGAGCTCTCCCTGGAGCCTTCTCCTCTCCAGGTGAGCACCCCCAGCTCTCCCAGCCTGGCTCCATGGCAGTATTCTCTTGAGGGGGCTCTGTTTGGGGGTCTGTAGATGGGAAATTTAGTCACGAGCTGCAGGATGGGTTTTTCAAGGCCACAGACGTGTGCTGGCTGCACTCAGAGCAAGGGGAGTTTGCCGTTGTCTGTAATTCCCTACAGAAAATCTCTGTTACGGGCTGGGTTTCCCAGGGAAGTGCCTCTCTGCTCCAGGGGGTGCCTGGTGTACCTGGGGAAAGGCAGCTCAGGTGAGGATATTGCTGCCAGATCCCATGGCCTGAGCAGCCCACAGTGCCTTCCTTGCCATCCCAGTTGTGGTACAGCCTGTCCCTCTGGCCCTTGGGGTGAATTTGGGGTGTCAGTGGGGTGCCTGCTTTGCTCCAGAGCCAGCTGGGTGCCACGGAGTTTAATGGCCACTCAGCCATTCAGGAGCCTTCAGGAGTGCAGAGTGTTTGTCCTGAGTGAGACCAAGCCAAGGAGAGGCTCCTGTGGACACCCAGCCCTCAGAGGTGGCTGAGGTGCTCGTGGGTGGCTGTGGGGGCCGGTGTCTCACACACAGCCCGGGCTGTGACACCTCTCCCTGACCTCAGGAGCATCATCTCTTTGTGTTAAATACATCAGTGCACCTAAAACCTGTGACCTAGGAGCCCTGGCTTCCAAACCTGTTGGGGCTGAGCCTGCTGCCCTTGAGGTGGTTTAGGAGTTACTGATGGAACAACCTTTGGGGACCGAGTCTCAGCTCTGACAGGGGCGACGGAGAAATCGTTGTTTAAACAATCCCCAGGGACTGGAACTGGTGGTGACCCAGAAACAGTTTATTTTTTTTATTGCTTTCCATAGCTTCCCCAGGCTAAAGCTGTCTCCAGTAAAGGAAAACCAGGTTGTTACTGGGGGAGTAAGCAAATTAGCAGACAAGGGCAAAAGCTGAGCAGAGTGGAGGACCCGGGAGCTGTGACAGCTGAACAGCACTTGTGCCTTTCTCTCTTCTCTTGCTTTCCATGTCCCACTGATCTGAAGCCCCTTCACCAAGTAATCCATTTTTTGTTTCATTTTTACACCTTTATCTCAGTATTTCAGGGTAAAACCAGACGTTGACTCTTCATGGAACGGCAATTCCAGTTTCAGCCTATGGGATGCTTGGCGAAAACCAAACTGATTTCATAATCACTGAAGGATGTTTTCAGGAGCTTTATTATTATTCTTTATCACTTCACCCACTCTGTGGGTGCTCACTGGCCAGGCAGAGCTCCCAGGCTGCTCCCTGCTATTTCAGGGAATGTTGGGGGTAGGAGCAGGAGGGGATAAATATATTCTCATTCACTCATCACTTGACCTGAATAGAGACCACCACCATCTCTATTATTGCAGGGTTGAATTTGGGATTGCATTGGATCAGTCTGTCCCTCAGCCAAGCCCTTCATGCCTGTTCTGTGGGAGCTGTTCATTCCCCGTGGGATGTTCCAGCTCCCAATCCCACCCCGACAGTGGCTTGGCCAGCACAAAGGGGTTTGTTCACTTGTTTGCTAATTGGATTTTGCACCGAAGGGAGCTCCAGAGAGCTGCACCTCTGGCCAAAATCAGCGTGGCGTTGACCCCGGGCCATCGGTACTAAAAGCACAAACCGTGGCTCGGCGGGCTCCAGGAGATCTCTTGTCATCTCAGATCAGTGTGAGCCCTCACACACTCCTGAGCACCCGCCACGAGCAGGAGCAGCACAAATGCACTGGTGGCACAGACAGAGAGAATAAACAAGTCTTTGCCCACGTTATTGGGCTGCTAATGAGGAGAGACCTCATCAACCTCCCAGCCATCTAATTTCTCTTGGCTACCATTTCAGCTGGTCAGGAACTGCATCAGGAACAGCATTTCCTGGCATGGAGCAGCTCTGCAAGGGGAATATTTCCAGCAGGAAAAAGAGCAATTCTCCCTTTACCCTGTCTCTGGTATCAGAAATGTCCTTCAGACCACACATCTTTTGAGAAAGACTAAAGTCCAGTCCCGACTGCCTCTCTCCATCGAGCTCCCGCATTTCCCACTGTGTGCCTCCAGCAGCATCCCAAGCCTCTGTAGGATGGAAGTGGGAGACTTTCCATCCTCCCCCTGCAGTTCTCATTCCAGATGCTGCTGCTCATGCCCAGAGCACTTGGGGATCATATTTTAACCATGACCTCACCTCCATGTAAGCAGCAATTGGAATTCAGCCATGGTGCTGAACTCACCCATGCCCCTTTTGGAGCTCAAACAGCTCCATCCCTCTGCCAGGAGTTTTCCTCCTCCCTGTACCACCTGGAAGCATTGGAGTCATCCCTCTCCCCAAATTGGACACAGCCCCCACAGCTCCACATGAGCTCCTGGCACTGGTCATGGTGCACCGATATCTCCCGCTCACCCAGCAGCATCTCGACTCACAAACTAATTAAAGTTCATGTCACACTGGGAAGATGCAAAATGCTCTCTGAGCACTAGATGTTATTATTTTAAGCTTCTCTTCTTTTTCCTGAGGCGCAACAACTCCCTGAATCCCAGCTGGCACACCACATCCCGCCACAAAACACCGCTAATTGGGTGTTTCTCCTGTTGACCTCATTTCTCCAGCATACTTTGGCTGGGTTTGTTTCCATGGGTTTTGGGGGATTTTTTTTCTTCAAGAGGGCCTAGAAACCAGGTAAACTTGCTGAGTGTCCTGCATAATCCTTGGACGTTCCCATTCTCCAGACCTTGCTCTGTTTCAAGGCGTGACAATGCTGCTCTTCCCCCATCATCATCCATTTTACACATCCAAGGAAATAAGAGGTAGAGAGAGATGGGAAGAAAGAGATCAAGGGCCAGGTGATGACTTTGGCAGAGGTTTCATTTGGAAGAGGTCACAGACCTCTTGTCTAGGCAGGACCTACTCTGTTGCTCCTTCCCATCACAAGGCATTGGCAGGCCTGTCATCCTGAAGTTTTCCTGGGACAGGATTTGGATACTGAAGGGCAGCTTTTGGACTGATTCCCCTTCAAAGGAGAAGGTGACTTGTGCTATAAACATTGTGTAGCTCAGCCAGGCTCTGGGACAACTCCTGTCTGATGAACGCGCCAAGTTCATTAGCGACGACTTTGTTCAAGTGTCACCTCCCAAAGAATTGAGGAGCCTCCCATTAATTCCTTAATGATGTTATTGGGAAGGTGCCTCCTCAGTGTCACCTTGCAGAGGTGACAGGTGGGAACTTCTCCCTGATGTTCTCCAGGTGGCTTCTTTCCTTCTTTTGGTGTTTGTAAAAACAGATTTGATTCCGTGTGTGGAATTCTGCCCCATCCACCTTCCCTGGCATGAATCCATTGTGCTGTTTCTCCCGCACCATTCATTACCTCCTTAAAAATGAATGCAGAGAGAAAACACAATTAGATGCTGCTTTGGTTAAATAATACCTTAGAAAAAAACAGAACAATGGCTTGAAAAATAAGGAGAGAGTGAAGATCGCACAGTTTGAACTAATGATGGAAATTACCTCGAGTTAAGTTGGATTTTAAATCAGAGGTTTGGGGGATTGTATTTTTTTCTTTTCTTTCCAGTGAATTATGACAAATACAGAGGCCTGCTGGATGGATGATTAGATTTTTTTTCTCTCTCTCTCCCATCCGCATTGAAAAATGAAATATTTCTGTAATATTAAATCCGTCCAATTGATCAAAGTGCGGTGTCAAAAAATGTTGTAAGCGCTTCTTCTCATCCAACCCCCTCAGCAAGTGCAAACCAGGGACCTTTTCAATCCCTCTGTGGAGGAGGCTGGAGGTTACCTCTGCCAAAGGAGCCTGTGCAAGAAATGAGTCTGCATTTCTCCAGCAAATTGCCACAGTAGGGACTTACAAAGGGCTGCGGATTTGGCGCACGGAACGACAGCACATGTCCTTGGCTTTGGGGGTTTGTCTCTTCAGAGGGCCATAATCTGTCCTAATACAGCCTTGCCTAATGAGGTAGCCAGAAAAGGGGTGAGAAAGGGAATATTTTCTTCCCTGGTTCAGCTTGATGAGTAACCACTGGGAGATTTATGGGTGTTTCCCCTCCCCTTATGTTTTTCTTTCCCTGCTTACTTTCACTGGAGAACAAGAAAACCAAACAAACCAGAAACCTCAAATATTTGGTCACTGTTTGAGGAAGCAAACACGGAGTGTATCCAAACATTTGGAGAGGTGGGAAGCTGGGGTATTGCACAGCGGGATAAATGCAAAATGTGTCCAGAAAAGAAGGATTTTTTGGAAAGCTGTCAATGAGGAAAAGCTGAGAGGGTTGGGGGTTGCTTTATGTAGAAAATAAGGGATGGTTTTCTTCAAGTGGATACTGTGGATAGGACTGAACAGTCTTGCAGTGGACAGAGGAGGCGAAATCAGCTTGGTTTCAGCAAGAAAGCTGAAAGAGGAATAAAATCCTCACTTCTGCTGGGGTGGTAGGGTATGGGACAGGGAACAGGGCTGTTCCTTATGGACTCACCTGCATTGGCAGCTTCACTAGGAATAGGTCAGCAAAATACCTGTGGTTGTTTCTGTGCTCTCATCCAACCCCTGAAGCTGGATGGGGAGTGACCCAATATTCCCTTGAATTGTCAAAAGCCAATTCTCCAGCACCTTGTGTCACCTTTGGTTCTGCTGCTTTGACGTGGAACTCTGGTTGTCTTCAAAGAAAACCACGGGGGAAGAAAAGGACCCATCTGTTGCATCTGTTTGCATGTCAGGGAAGGTGTTTGCTTGCTCCAGGAGGACTCATTGATTCCTGCGGCTGCGTGGGGACGTGCTCAGAACTTTCATAAAATGTGTGAGGAGCAGTAAGTGTTGCTTCATCTCCTGGTGAACGAGCAGCAATTTCAAAGAGCAAAGCAGGGAGTGAAAGGCTTCTGTTCTCTCACTTGGTGCCTCAGTGTACCCCAGCTCCTGGATGCACATGGGAGATCAAAAGGTGGAAATCTCCACTCTCCCACACATCGATCCCTTTGCTTTAGGTGCTCTTTGTGCTATTGACTCGCCCTCCTGAGGGAAAATAAGCATTTTCCTCAGTTACACAAATGGACACACAGGGGCAAAAGAGATGAAGTCATTTTTCAGAAAGTCACTGACAGAAACGAGGGAAAATCAGAGCCCTCCTTCCCTGGCACAGCCCCTGGTGAATCTCAGAGGAAGACCCAGAGGAAGGTCTCAAACAGCCCCACAGAAATGCAGTAAAGAGATGGATTGCTGCAACTCTGCTGCCTACAAAATTAGAAACAATTTAAGGATTTAAGGATTAAGTACCATTAATTACTGCCCAACAAATGCTGATCTACAATGGAGCACTTGTGGAAATGGAGAGAGAAGTTTCTGCGTGAATACTAAATGGCTTCATTAATGCTCAGTGCAATTTCATTGAGTGATAAATTAATTAGCTTGATGCTCCAAGAATTACTGAGCAGGACCATGGGCACATGTGATGAAGGGACAGCCGGAGCCCTGTGTCCCCTTGCCTGGGCAGAGCAGATCTCACAGGTGTGGGACACACCAGGGCAAGGTAAGGGGAGTAAAGAAAGAGGAAATTGGGATTCTGAGAGAGGAAAAACCCAAAATGCTGCTCTGGATTTCTTCATCTGGATTATGTGATCTGGAAAACACTGGAAGTTCTGGAGGTCAGGATGAGAGCAGGGGGATCGAGGTCATTATTTTCCTGTTGCATCTGCAGATGATGTTTTACCGTGTTTACTGCTCTTGCGCTGCCAGTGGTTGGATATCATCCCTGCTCCCTGTATTTCTGTTCCCTCCTTTCTTTCTGTTCAGCCATAACCACGGGGCTCACCAGACACTGATTCCCAGCCACTGATTTCCTTTGGCTCCAGGGCTCATGCTGGGTGCTCTTCCCATCACACACCAGGATGAAGGAGGTTGGAGTTTGCATCCTCTTTATCCAACACTTGTGGCAAACTCCTGGAGCATCCCAGCTTCCTTGGCATTGCTCCAGGGCATGTTTACCTGTGCCCGGAGAAACACTTGGTGCTTCTAAAATCTGGGAGAGCCTCGTCTGGCACGGCAGCCCTGCACAGCAACGACAGCTTGAACTGTAGTCTGCTCCCCAGCAGCAGTTTCCCCCGAAGCAGTGGAGGAGGAGGAGAAGGAGGGAGAAGCATCCAGCCAGGATGTCTGGCAGTGAGTAATTTCAGTTTCTCCTCAGGCTGTCATGCCATGACAGCTGCCTGGGCAGAGCCTCGCCGCCCCCCTTCAGCACATGTTACCTGGAGTTCAGCATCGGATTTCTGTCCCTCAAGACTTTTTAGCCGCCCGTGCCGTCGCAGCATTATTGATTGCTCACCCAGCCGTGGCTGGAGCTGGATTAGGTGTGAACACAGCACTGCCCCAGCAGGCCCAGAATAGGCCAGGATGCTCAGAGCCTCCTTTCGCCATTGGTCTTTTTTTAGCTCTTTTCTGCGTTGCTCTTTGGCTGCCTCCTGTGCCTTGCTCTGTGCCTCACTCTTCCCCAGCATGTTTGCAGTGGCTGTAAAAGTTGTGGGATTTCGTAGCTCTGAGCAAGTCCCTCCTTGATCCAAGGTTTGGGTTCCCTCAGCTCGTTTGGTTCCCACTCCTGAAAGCAGAGGGTGGGGAATTGCAGAGACAGACTTTGTTCCTCCCTGCCAAGGGGAGATGGAACAGTGAGGAGGTGTTTGTGCCCCTCCATCCCTCTCCATCATTCCTCTCCCAACCCCTGCAAGAAATCCACATTAGGGTCACCAGCTCTCGACGTCACAAGACATTAGGACTCTTGTCTTGGTGCAGCCTTCAAGACTTAGCCCAAATATTCCAGGTCTGCTTTGGCCAAGAGGGATGGCTGTGAAGGATGCCCAAGGGGAGGAACACGGATGGATGTGGAGCCTCCTCTCTGCTCTGAAGGGCCCTCCTGGCTCCTGGGACAGGCCTGGCTCACATTTGGGAGCTCACAAATGAGATGATCTGAGTTTCTCACATCCCCCACTGTGCCCAGGGAGACGTGTCCTGGGTTGGCCATTACGGACTAGAGCAGGAATATCAAATTAACAGCCCTCATGCTCACAGCACGCAGAACTCACACCAAAGTTTTCCTAGCGCAATGAGCTGGTATAAAAGCAGCCAGAGGGAGACATGCTCGGCTTTACTGGGCTGGCAAAGCCAGGCACAGAGCTGTGCATTCTGGAGTGCCATCTTCTGGCACCTGGAATGTGAACTCCCCGCATTCCCGTGTGGCTGGAGCAATCTGGTAACACAGGCCTGTGCCAGGAATGAGGAAAGAAGTGGATTTCCAGGATTTTCCAGCGTATCCTTGAAAGATGCATGGAGTGCAGATGCTTTTTTTTAGCATCCTCCCATCCCCTTGGCTGCTGGGTACCTGGCTGTGCTAGCGCAAGGAGCCGCGCATCTGCACGGAGCCGCTATCAGCTCCCCATGCCAGCTTGGGAAGCATCTGTTTCCTGGTTTATTTATCCCTTCTGCAGGCACCACGGGAGGATAATCTCAGTGACATGCCACATCTTGTTTACAGCCGGCCCCTGAAAAGTTAGAAGTGCGAGTGGTGGAGTGGGCAGGACGCGGAGCTGCGCATGCTGGGGACTGAAAGGGGACGTGGGGAAATGTATAAAATATTAAATGACATCGTGGCAAGACACAGACAGGGGGAGAACAATAATTAAAGTAAACAGCACATCAAAAGCCTGGCTAAAACTCACATTTGAATTTCAAGACCACGCAGAAACAGCTCATGTAGCCGTGTGTAAATGTGTTTCCAGGAACCTTTTAAGACTATTAACAGTGATGGAAGCAGAACAGCAATGATTCAGACTTTATGTTATGTGACAATACAGGAGGCCACCAGACTCCTGCCTGGCTGCTGGCATAAGGAAGCTGATGAGAGCCTGGATCTTGCCAGAAGAGCAGGTTTCTTTCCAGGGAGTGAGAGATCCTGAAGTGAGCAAGGATGGAGCCTCTTCTCTTGCCAGGGACGTGCAGGGTTTCCTTCAGCCCCACAGGGACCCCTAAAAATTATGTGACAGGGGCTTCCTTGGATTTGTTCCCTACATTCAGTCCCCTGTTGTCTCCTGCTGTCTGCTTCCCAGGCCTTGTCCTAATTAGTTTTAAACCCTCCTGGTCAGGTTCCTGTGTGTTCTTGCTCAGGATCCTCCAATATGTTGCTGCTTTCTTGACTTTCCATCTGCTTGCAGCCACCAGTTGCTTCTGGTGTTGCCTCCTCCTCCATTCCAGCCTGGAGCACATGGAATCACCACACCTGAAGCCTGAATACAGCAGAGACCATAACTGAAAAACTCAGGTCAGGTCTGAAGCCGTGCAAGACAAGCTGAGCAGCCCCTTCCCTCCCCAGCTCCACTCTCCAGCAGCATGTTTGAATTAAGGGCCAGAAATCAGTGTCAGATTTGTCTGGACTCCAGCAATGAGCACCTTTGGGCTATAGAGCAAATCTCTTAATTATTCCCTGTGCCTTTTGCCCTCATCTGTACAAGGACTACAAAAGCTCTGTCCTTGGGGAGCTGGAATTCTCCTTAGTCCTGATAATACCGTGATTTACGGAGGATTTCCCAACGAGCCTTCAGGGCACGGTGTTACCTAATGGAAGTAATTAAAAAGCATTGGGAAGTGACCCCCTGAAAGTGCAGGCAGCTGCAGATGGAATAAGGGAATTAAGAGGCTGCAGAGAGCTGCAGGAGCATTGCCTTCCCCCTGAGCCACAGCGGGATCGGGGGCTTGGAATGGGGACTCGAGGAGGGGATGCCATGAGGGCCTGAACAGCAAGGTTTCAGGTGGTTTGTTTTTTCACTTGACTCTGTATTTTCATGAGGCCTTTTAGATATTTCAAGCATGGGAGGTTCTTCCTGGGAGACTGCATGAAGGTTTAACTTCCCACAAGGTTCAATTTTCCACAAGTTGAAGTCTCCAGACTTTTCTGTTGTCTTGGAGCAGTAGCAAACTCTTCACATCCTTCTATGCTGCAGCTCCTAAGCTGCTGTTGAAAGGAGAGCATTCACTCTGGAGCTGTGCCAGGACAGGGTTAGGTTGGATATCAGGAAATGTTCTTCCCCCAGAGGGTGCTGGGCACTGCCCAGGCTCCCCAGGGAATGGTCCCGGCCCCAAGGCTGCCAGAGCTCCAGGAGCGTTTGGACAGCGCTGCCAGGGATGCCCAGGGTGGGGTTGTTGGGGTGTCTGTGCAGGAGCTGCACTGGATGACCCTGGTGGGTCCCTTCCAACTCAAGATATTCTGTGATTTTCTGATTCTGTGATTTATATATTTGGGGAAACTGAGGCATGGCAGGGGGGGATGAGTCTGAAGGGGACAGTGCCCATTCCCCGGGTCTCCAGACTGAGAAGGGAATCCTGCTGCTCTCTAAGCAGGCAGGAAACAGCGCTGGCAGCTGGGATGAGCCTCAGGACAGCTTTACCCATGAAGTATCTGTGTTGCTGCTCCTTCCCAGGGCACTCCATCTCCTGCACGAGATGGACACCCTTAACAATTTCCAGGCATGATTTTCTTCAAAATATTCCAGTTGCTTCTGGGCAATTTGCGTCCCAAGTTCACAGGAGGTTGGTCCCACGCCCCAAGGACAAGCATTGCATGGACCAAACACCTTCTTTGCCCAACTCGTTAGCTCTCACTACAGGAAAGCATAACTTGGTCTTGGCAAAGAGCAGCTCAAAACACGGTCAGGGTTTTTTTGGTGCCTGGTGAAAATCCAACACCACACGAAGCCCTTTCCCAAAGCACTGTAGGTTTAGCCAGGACAGCATTTCCCTTTCTTCCCATTGCACAGAGTGGCTGAGTCTCCTGTCAGGATTTTCCCAGCATGCAGATGTTGTTGTGACCTAGATGCTTAAGCATTCATTTACTGCTGAAGTTTTGCATTTAGAGGTCTTAAGAGTTCGGATCACGGGCTGTCTGGAAAGCTCCGAAAGGGAAAAATACCCAGGGCAGCTCACGAGCTGCGAGAGAAAAGCGATTTGACGTTCTTATGCCTCCATTTATTGGCAGCCCACAATGAGATGTAAAGAAATGTCAGAAAATCCCATGTGCACGTTGGTTTGGATCGGGGAAAAATTGCTGTTTGCCTGTGCCCGGAGGCTACGAGTCGCTGTGCTAATGCAGAAGGCACTAAAATGACCCCTTTGTTTTTCCTATGATCACTTCTGATAGCGCGCTCTGCCAGAGATATCATATCTTTGATCTCTCTGTGCTGATGTTAAGTCTCTCTTGAGTTCAGTAGCATCTCCTTGAGATTAATACTTCATGGCATTCTCAGCACCAAGCTGTCCTAACCCATACATCACAGGATGTCATGCTTCGCACTCGCCTCTGCCTCAATGACTTCACACTGGCACCATAAATAACCCTTGGCCGGCTCCGCTCCCGCCGTCCGCGCGTGCAGAGTTCCACGAGGAACGCGGCAACTCTCCGGAGGTGAGGAGGGAAGGGATGCTCCTGTGGCCACTGCAGGCACGAGGACGGCCCTGCCTCCCTCCCCGCAGGGAGGAGGGTGCTGGGGTTTTGCGAGGGTTATTCCTGATCCGTCTCCGGGCGCAGGGAGGGATCGCGCTCGGTGGTTGCTCTGCGACGCCTTATAGGGAGTGACAAAGCGATGTACCCCAGGGGGACCCATCTGCCAGCCAGCTCCTTCCACGTCTCCTCTGTTCGGCGAGTTAGGAAAATCACTGTCTGCTTCGGATTTTGCTTTGGCTCTGGCTTCTTTGCTTCCTGATTTGTTTTCCAAGGGCTGGGCGAACAGGCCAGGCTCCTTTAGCAGGACAGGCTGGGTGTAAAAACACCTGCCCCCTGCTTTGGGAGATGTGTGAAATGCTGCCAAACCCCAGTGCTGGAGCCCTGCAAAAGGCACCAGAATTCAGCTGCAGCTGACTCAGAGCCCTCAGAAAGCCTCTGATCACCCTGATCTCATGGGAGGCTGCAAATCCCCCGCCTTGCCCAGAGCAAAACAGGAGTTTTAAGGGAATTTAAAACATTACATCCAGCAGATGTTGGGGCTCTTTGAAATGCACAGTGTTGAGCAGGATCTGGCAATGTGGAGCAGGCTCCAGGCTGCTGAGGCCTTGACGCTCTTGGGATTGAAACAAGGTCATGGCCATGGTCCAGACAGGCAGCAGGGGAAGTCCTGGTCTAGGGCATGCTTGAGTATGAGGTTGGGAGATGTCCCCAGGGCATGGAATCTGTTGTGGTCTGAGTGCTGTGGTGTGAAGAGGACTTTGCAAGGTCTTTTTTTTTAATCCAGGGTCCATCACGTCCATCTTGAGCATTGCTCTCAGGCACAGGGTGGGATTCCTGTGCAGGGTCAGGAGTTGGACATGATGACCCTGGTGGGTCCCTTCCAGCCCAGAATATCCTAAGATTCTCTGGTTCCCATGGTTTTGCTGGTGCTGTTGATGTACAAGGTGCTGCTCAGTTACTCTTCCAGGGACTGGGGACACGAGTCTTGTCCAGGGCTGAAAACACCTCAGGCTTCACCTCTTCAACCTCAGAGACTCTGGACACACAGATCTGCGAGGTCCCTGTTACCTTGCACCCCACAGGCTCCCTCCTGGTCTGTGGTGCTCGGCGTGAGGGGGGATGAGATGCTGCCCTTCCATCCCCAGCCCAGAGCAGAGTCTGTGTCATTTCTGGCCAGCATGCAGTCAGTGAGGAAAAATCCTTCCACTCCCTCCGACGGGATTTATGGAGATGACTGAAAGGAAGAAGGGAGGTCTCCGGGGAAGGAGTGAAAACGCTGGCCCTCGGCAGGGCTGAGATGAGATGTCCTGCAGTCCCTGACCCTCCTGTTAGTGCCAAACAGGCTCCATGTCCCCTCAGAGACCCTCCACAGTGCCAGTTGCAGCTCCCTAAGGACAAAGGGGCTGTTCCCTCTCATTTCTGTTATAATCTCCTCTTTTAAAGCACATTTAATCCACCCTGGGAAGTGTTCAAGGCCAGCTTGGATGGGGAAACAACTTGATCTAGTGGGTGATATCTCTGCCCATGGCAGGGGCTTGGGAAGAGATGATCTCCAAGGTCCCTTCCAATCCAAACCATTCTGATTTAAGGCTGGAAGCACCACTTGAGCAGAGCCAAAGGGTGCCTGGCCCAAAGAGCACCCACCAGACAGACACCAGGAGGGATGCTCACCCCAAAGAGGCACTGAGAGCACACCACAAGGCTTCCTCTCCGCCCAGAAAGGCGTATTTGGCGTGGGTTCAGTTTAGTCCTGGATGGCTGGATTGGCCATTTCTGAGTTGAAGTGGAGATGTGAAGCAGCCTGTACCGCACCTCTGCTGCTCCCTTCAACTGCAACCCAAATAATTAGCATGGATAAACCTGGCCCTAATGAGAGCCTGCTGCTAATGGGGCGCAGCAGGCTGGGAGCGCAGGTACCGCATGTGCCTCATGGCCTGGGTGGCTGCTAACGAGGAGGGACGAAGCAATTAGAGAAACCCCCTTTTTTTCTAATTCTCCACCAGTCTCTGGCAAAAAAGGTTTCATTTGTTAAAGTTCTGTCACACCAGGTTACAGTATTAACAATCACGGTTCGCTGCTATCTGTATTTGTTCCATTTGTGGCATTTATGATGGTTATCCACATTAATTATTTCGCTGCTTAAGTCCCTTCTAATTTCAGAGCACTGTTATTTCCAAGAAAGATGGATATTAAATATGCCACACATCAGCGCAGGGTGGCATTACACCGTGCTATTAAGTTCTGATGCGAGGACTTGGCAAAAAATAACTTTGCTATTTGTAATCACCGTGAAGTGTTTTAGTGTTGCAGCTTGGAATAAGAAATAAAGATGATGACAGGAACTGATTTCTTATTAGGACGCTGTGCAGGAGTTTACATAAATCGGGAAGGAAATAACATGGTAACCCTTGGCTGGCCAGATCCATGTGGGTGCCTGTTGGATGGGGACTGATGGGGAATAGGGGGGTGCAAAGTCTTTGAGGGGACCTCACTGAGGGCTGGAGCCCCTCTGCTCTGGAGCAGGGCTGGGAGTGTTCAGCCTGGAGAAGGCAAGGCTCCAGGGAGAGCTCAGAGCCCCTTCCAGCACCTAAAGGGGCTCCAGGAGAGCTGGAGAGGAACTGGGGACAAGGCATGGAGGGACAGGACACAGGGAATGGCTTCCCAGTGCCAGAGGGCAGGGATGGGTGGGATATTGGGAAGGAATTCTTGGCTGGGAAGGTGGTGAGGCCCTGGCACAGGGTGCCCAGAGCAGCTGTGGCTGCCCCTGGATCCCTGGCAATGTCCAAGGCCAGGCTGGACAGGGCTTGGAGCAGCCTGGGACAGTGGGAGGTGTCCCTGCCCAGGGCAGGGGTGTGCAACTGGATGAGCTTTAAGTTCCCCTCCCACCCAAACCACCTGAGGATTCTTCAATGTCCACGCAGCACCAAGGTTCTTTATCCACCCTGGAGAAGAGGTGAGACCCTGGCTGAGTGGGATGAACCTTCACCCCAGAAAAGATGGAGAGACCCATCAGTCCCAGGGAAAAAGCTGATACCCCCCAGGGGTTTGGGGCTGGCGTGTGATGATGCAAAGATTTGGCAGCATTTTCCTTGGAAAGAAGGGGCCTTTCACTGCCTCACGGGGCTGTGTTTTGCACACACAGCCCTCTTGCCCTCCCTGGTGTTGTTTCTGGAAATGTTCATCTCTCTGGAAGCTGCTGCATTCCCATGGCTTGGAGGTGCTACCCCCTTTCTGACACAAGTGTGAAGCCCCAGGACTCGCTGTGAACCACCCTGCAAGGGTCATACATTCCTGGGAAAGCAAAACAGAGGGGATTTTACCCATGAGGAGGGAATGGATTCCCTCATCACTCCTGTGTCTCTCAAGGATGTGGTTCCTGTGCCCGACCAGCACGGGGGGGATGCGACTTTAGGTTGGCATTGGACAGCCGAGTGCTGCAGCAGCTCCTGCGGGATCATCCCTGTGAGTATGGCTTGATCCACAAGGAGACCCCCTGACACCCTGCCAGGGAGGCAGGAGGGAGGCAGTGCTCCCACCTTTTGGGCAGTGGTGATGAACCCCTGGCTCCAGAGGTGAAGAGCTGAACTGATGATCAAAGGGAAGAGGGAGCAGGAATTGTGTGAGGAGCTGCTTTGCAGCTGCCAGAGGTTGGAGCAAGAGCTGGGGGTGGGGTTAGGCTTTGCCTTGGGTTGAACCTAAGGAAGATTTTTCGTGATTTTCAGCAAACCAGTGATAAAATAAAAACAAAGAAAGGTTGAGATCAAATGCAGAGCTTTGCTCAACTCCCAGGTGCAATGTTCCCTCTTAGCAACGAGTGTTTGTGTACAGGTTTCACTAAGAGAGAGGAATAATTTGAAATTAAAAGTAAACTAAAGGGGGGGGAAGTGTCCCTCTTATTTTTTCTACAAGTGTCAAAACAAATCTCTATAATTCCTTGGGGGAGTTGTTTGTTTATCTTTTGACTGCTGTGGGTTTAGCTCCTCAAGCCCCGGAAACTTTGCCAAGGCTTTAGTGAGGCATTCCAGCATCTGCAGAGCTGTCTGTGTGTGAGCTGCACCCACTTGTGAGTCTCAGGTCCAGGGCATGATCCCAAGGGATCAAACCATATTTGTGGACAGAGGAGCAGCAGCAGTGGGTGCTCAGCAAAGAGCAGACCAGGAGTGTTGGGTGAAGGTCCAGCATCATGGACCAGTCTGGATGCAGACAAGTCCTTGTGTCCCTCTCTGCTTCATGTCTCAGCTCCCATGCAGCTCCTGCTCAATACAGAAGGATACACCAACCTTTCTCAACTGTTATTGTCTATTAATTAAATGCTAATTAATTATTAAAAGGGTATTTATTGAGATTTAACATGTCTGCAGCCAGAAAACAAGGAAAAAACCCATTGGTGGCAGGTGTTCTGCTGCAGTAATGAGGTTCTTAATAACCAATTGGCATTTGTTTGACTTAGAATAACATTCTTATTAAATCTAAATCAACTCTTTACTTGAGACACTTAATTACATGGGGGTTATTTTTTTTCCCCACCACCTTTCCTTGGCGCCGTGGGAGTTCCCAGCACGCATTTCCCGGCACCGATGGAGGAGTCTGTGCCTTAATAAATGTGAAAGGTGATGGTTATTCATGGTGAGTGGCACTGATGGGATGATTTCCCTGGGCTCCTGTCCCCACTCGTGCTCACGGGAGCTTCCAGGGCTCATTCTCCTTTCACTGGGAGAGGGGAGAGCTGTTTGGGTGCTGCCAGCTCCGCGGCCATCCCAGGGCATCCCGAGCATTCTTCTGCCCTGATTTAGGGAGGGAATTACCAGCCTTGCCTTTCTCTTGGTTATCTGTTAGAAATCCCATTTAGCACTGGGAAAAGTTGCTGGAAACCCACAGGAGGGGAAATAAAACTCCTTCCAAGCATCTGGGTGACCGTGGTGCCCTGGGGGGAAGAATAGGCTGCACAAAAAGCGACAGGAATCGCTCTGGCTGGAGCTTTGTGTTGCTGATGTGAAGGGGAAAGGCTCCCCACTCCATTATCCAGACACTTTGGTTCCTTCAGGGTCGGCAGTGACTTTTAAAACGTTGTCATCGGGAACATTTTCGCCTTGGAAGGAGATGGGAAGGCGGGCAGGGGAGCGACTGCTGCCTTTAATCGGGATTTAATTACTTCCCCTTTTAATGTGGCTTTTAAAAAGGAAACAAGGATCCCAACCGGGTGCTCTTGTAGCACAAATAACAACAGGGGGGGAAAAAGGAGAAGTACCCAACAACAACAAACAATCTGTGCTATTACAGGATCATTATTCGGATATTATTTATTTCAGACTTTTTGATATTCTCCAATGCTTGACTTCACAGGCTCATTTAGTTCCTTTCAAAAGCAAAGCAGTGCTGCAATTTGCCAGGAGAAAATGTGATAAACACTGAGAAGGGGGGAAGGAAATAACTGGGCAACCGGAGGGATAAATATATTTATTTTTACAGGCTGGGGAGACGAGTGGGCATGAGGAGAGCATCGTTTGTGGCTTCAGAGCCACAGGACAGGGAGCACCTGAGGGCCTGAGGTTCAAGTGAGGATCATTCAGTCATCTCCCAGATTTTAAATTGCCTGGGAAGATGGTGGCAGGCAGGAAGATTTTCCTCCACTCCCAGACATTTGGAATTGTGATACCCCAGCATTGTCAGGATATGCTCTGAGGCACCCTCTGAGAAGTGGCCAAGCCGTGGAAGAGGCTGTCCAGGGCAGTGCTGGAATCACTGTCCTGGAAGTGTTCAGAAAACACGTGGATGTGGCACTTAGGGACAGGGTTTTGTGGTGGCCTTGGCAGTGCTGGGTTGAGGGGTGGACTCGATGGGCTTGGAGGTCTTTCCCGGTGTTAATGGCTCTGGGGTTGCCAGAAGAGCTGGGCACAGAGCAAGGCGGGCAGGGAATGCTGCAATCAAATCCCTGCAGCCCAAGGGGAAATAGCTCCTGTTTCCCTGGTGTCAGACACACTTGACCTCCCCGTGCCAGCTCTCTGTGTGTGGCGCTTTCCACAAGGGCCTCTCCAGGAGGCTGGAAACACTCAGGTCATTTAATCTCCAAGGCTCTTCTGCCTTTCTTGGGCAGCACCAAGAGCCACACACAGTGATCTGTGAGCTTATCCAAAAACCGAGAGAGCTGGGCTGAACCCACCTTCAAACCAGGGGGAGGAATGAGCTGTTTGTTCTCCCTGAGTGGTCTTGAGTGTTCCTGAAATTTGGGGAGCTCCTGGGTGTTGGTGTCAGCGAGAGTTAGATCTCGATATCATTCGATCATTGACAGGCAGTGAGAGCTGCTGCATCCAGTCAGTTGTGCTCAATCGATCCCAACTTCAGGGAATCCCTTCTGAAGTTTGCTGTCCCAGGAAGAAAGAAAAAATGGCAGAAAAAAAGTGTGATTTGGATAAAAAGACCCCAGCTGGAATGTGATGATCTTTAAGGTCCCTTCCAATCTGAAGCATCCTGGGATTCTGTGAGAAAAAGTTCTTTACTCAGAGATTTGTGAGTAATTGGTTGCCCAGAGCAGCTGTGGCTGCCCCATCCCTGGAAATGTCCAAGGCCAGGTTGGACGAGGCTTGGACCAGCCTGGGACAGTGGGAGGTGTCCCTGCCCATGGCAGGGGTGGAACAAGATGAGCTTAAGGTCCCTTCCAACCCAAACCATTCTGGGATTCCATTTCTCTGGTGTTTGGGGTAGCGGATGGATGGCTTTGGATATGCCTTATTCCAAAATTCCTCTTGGAAAGGAGTCTGAAAAACCACCCCCATCCCCCAAACCCTGCAACTCATTTGTCATCTAAGTGACCTTGATATTGAAAAATGAGCCTTGATGTTGAGAAAGGATGGAAGCGCAGGGACATCATTTAGCTGGAGCTGCCTTGTTCAAACAGTGCGGTGAGGGTTTATTTCGATCTCTATTTTTTATATATTTATTTTTTCTGCAAAGACACATGCTGCTACACCATTTGAAAGGCTCTGTTGGGACGAACATGGGGCCTCTGTTGGTTTCTCTATAACTGTAGTGCACCTCAGCCCTTCCTGCTGGATGCATTTGAACTTTCTGGGTTGCAGAGCTGTGTTGAGCCCCCAATTTCTCACCTCACCTGGATTTCCCACCTCACCTTGGTTTCCCACCAGAAGGAGCTGGAGGCAACCCCACAATGCCAAACCTCCCTGGGTAGAGCATCCTCACCTGCTTGTTGCTGGGAAGGGGTGGGAGAAGAGAGTTAGATCAGCCAACCCACTGCAAAGTGGTTTCTCTTCCTGGGCTCTCCCTCACACCTGGAAAGTGCCAGCACTCCAGACTGGGTTTTTATCTTGGCTCACTCAAGAGCCAGTGGCACCAAGCTGCTGTAGAGCGGCCAAACTTACTGAGAATGAATTAAAAAAGGAGGGTTTCCTGAAGAAAAAAATGAAACCCGGCCCTAAAGCAACAGCAAACTGCTGCAAACAAACCAGCCCCCTTGGCCCCTCCTGCAGCTCGTGGCCATCATCCGCGGTGTCCTTCGCCAGCCTGCAAGGGGGATTTGCTGTCCCCAGAGCCTTGTCTTTGGGACGTGTGTCAGAAACATCCCTAAATCTTCAAAAAAAACCCCACCCAGCCCTCGTCTGGCTGCGGGGCTGAGCACCAGGCTGCTGTCAGGAGCTGTAAAAACCTGCTGACAGACAGATGGAGCGGTGTAATTACACACGGGGAGGGGGACGAGCATGCTGAAATTATTGGTGTGGGCAGACAATTAGAGGCTTTTCCAGAAGATTACCCTCTCCCTCCCATCTGTGCTCCGGGGAGGAGTTTTCCGCTGGCGATGCCGTTTCTGTCCTCAGTCGTTTGCTGCTTTGCCCAAATCACGGCTCCGCGTCCCTTCGGACATGGCTGGAGCATCCCCTGGATTTCAGGAGGAGGGAGAGGTGCTGATGGGGCTCTGCTGGGAGTTCAGAGCCCCCCATCACAGGTGAAGATGCCGTGGGATGCATGGCAGGGCTTCCCTGGAAAATCAACCCTCAGGAGGTTGATTTGGGGCAGGTTTGGTGATTTCTGGGTTTCTCCACCTCACCAGGGACATTGTCAAGCATGTTTAGACTACACGACCTTTAAAAGATCCCTTCCCACTCCAGCTATTCGATGATTCCATGTGTGCAAGCAGCAGGGAGGGCAGGCAGCTCCCAGGGCCAGCAGCAAAGGGAACAGCTAATTACAGCCCCATTTCAACCCAAATCACTATTTTTGTGTTAATTGTGTATTTATTTTCAGTACTTGATGTGCTGTGGAGTCAAACAGGAATTATTTTGGATGCCTCACCACTCTTTTTTTGCTTAATTTTTTTTTTCCAAGCCCAAGTCAGGATATTTGATTTCAGCAGTGAGGGGTTATTTCTCAACAGTTTATTTTTCCCATTATGGTCACTTCGGTTTGAAAACATTGCCACTGGCCATTTGTTGAGTTTTCTGAATCAGGAAAATAGTAATAGTAATAAAACAGAATACTTGGATGATTCATGATGTCCTTTGTCAGCTTTTCTTTCTCTTGGAAAGAAGATGACAAATTGGGTGCAAACTTTCTCCCAGCTCCCGTGATAACACTGGGATGGTGTTTGTGGTGAGCCTGTAACTATTTCCTGATGTCCCACATTGTCCCTGACTCTTAACAAACTCGTATTAAGGAGTGACAGCAGCTCTTTTGGAATGAGAACCACTCTGACACATAAATCTGGGTATTTATACATGTGTTAATATATTTGTTTTCCCTCTTGCTGTGTCTTAAAAGCCCTGTCAGAACCTTTTGCTTCCAAGTCCTCCAGCCAGAGTTTGAGGCCACGCGAAGCCTGAGGACTCCTTTGTGTCCTGTAAATCCATATACATGGGGAAATACAGAAATAAAATAAGGATTCAGTAAACAGAATAAGTTGGCATCAAAATAAATGGGCTGCAAGCAAAATATGGGAAGTGAGAGATGGGAAGGGAACTGATTACTTATGGTGACATTGGTGTTTGCAGGGTCAGGGCAGCCTTTTCCCTTCACCCTGAGTGCTGCTGCAAGGGACCCTCTTGTCCCTTCTGCTTCTTCTTTACGGAGCCATGAACGAAAAATGCTACTTTTGGGTGGTTTTGCTGTTTGGAGGTGCTTGAGCTCCTGGAGGTCTGAGTGGCTCTGCCTGGTAGCAAAAATTGATGTCCGTCCTTTGCATTCTCCATTTTGTTCTCCAGCTTCCCACAACCTCTCCCATAGGCCCTGCCCTTCTTCAACAGCTCCCCTAAATCTCTTCCATGGCCCCTGCCCTGCTTCCATGGAGCTCAGCCCCACAAAACTTTTCCCATCCTCCTTGCCCTGCTTCAAGAGTGCTTAGCCCCCCAAAACCTCTCCCATGGTCCCTGCCCTGCTTTGTCAGAGCAGTTTAATTGTGATTAGAGGCATAAGTGGTGCTGCTCGATGAGGCTGGAGAGACAGGGATGTGTTCACCCCTCTGATCATTTCCACCACAGCTTATTCCCTATTTTAGTTTCTCTCCTCTTGCCTTCTATTTTTTTCCCACCCTCCCTAGTTTGCCAATTGTCATTTCCCCCAGTTTCCCCAAGCAGGAAAAAGATCCCCAAAATGTTGCTACTTCCAGTCAGATAAATCCATGAGTTTCTTTGTTTTCCTTTTTCTGAGTATTTTTTCCCCTCCCTTGCCCCTGGTTCTGCTCCATCCTCTTTTTTCCTTACTTTTTTCATTCTACCTGAGTGGTACCAATGTTGAGCAGTCGATACCCTTTATGTCACATCCCATTAAAAGTAGGAAAAGGAGAATTATGGGATAGTCCTGAAATGGGAGGAGGGATTTTCTCTGAGAAAGAGAAAGTTCAACTCACAGCCCAAATTTGAAAGAAGTTTGCCAAACACGTCCCAAGGCAGAGAGATGGATAGGGAACAATCTCTCCCTGCTCCCTAATTTACAGCCCTGACAATACGATGCCATTAGTGAGCATCCATCTTCGGGTATAAAGGGGGGGGAGGAAAAATGAAAATAATAAAAAAAAAATCATTATGTGCCTTTCAGCATTGACCAGCCCGAGGAGATGCGAGTTATTCTTAAGAAAGTCATGTATCTTCTTTACTTTGGCATCAACATAAATAAAATTACTTATCTCTTGGATTTAAATGCTCGGCACCTTTAGCAGGCAATAAATTCTTCTCTCCTGTCCCTTTATGTATTTATTTCTTGCTCCATCCTTCACCTCTGAATATGAAACTGCAGCTTCCCTCCCTGCTCCAAGCAGGGGGAGGGCCCTGAAGTTTCCTCCATCCTTCCCACTCGAGTTTTCTTGGGAAGGACGCGCAGTGCCGGAGTGATGTGTGGTCCTTCCCAAATCCAGCTTCACCTTTCCCACCGCCGTGAGCCTCACTGGGGCTGACGGGGCTGCTCACTTCCCCAGAGGATGGGTCAGCCCTGACTTTCCATCACTTGGGTGTTAATTCCTGCCTGGGATGGCAGCTGGTGATGCAGGATGGGGCTGGGGGGACCCTGCTGATGCTGTGGGTGCTCCTGGGGTGCCATCACCACTTTAATCCCAAGGTTTGTGCCATGCCAGGGGTGGCAGGGGAGTGGCATGGGAGCTGGGAACACACACAAATAGACAACAGAGCTCATAAATGTTTCATCCCTTCTTCCATCTCTCCTTGGTGCTTGACATGACCAACTCTGCTTGACTTTGCTTTCCCTCCTGGATTTAAGATGGAGATAGGACAGTAAAAATAATCATTGTCTTGGAAACTCAACAGGAATCCTTGTCATGGTGAAACCATAAAGTCCAAACTGCTGCTTTTGGGTGGGATGAGGTGAAATTGGTTCAGGGAGTCATAGAATTGTTTGGCTCAGAAGGGACCTGAAAGATCATTTCATTCCAGTCCCTCTTGTTCCCACAAGGAATGGCTCAGCCCTGAACCAGGAGTGGGCAGGGGCATCCCCATATCCCATTGGCATCATCCCATTTAGCAGGCAAAGTAAATCCCACTGGAAACCCTGCATTTTTCTCTGAGAGAAATGCAAGCAGAAAACCCTGAATCCCGGGATGTCTTTTGTCAGGAAGATTTTGCTCTTGCCCTTGGAAATCCAGAGGGGTTTGGGATGAGCAGTTTGTCTCACGTGTAGAACTGCAGCAGGAAGCAGGCCCCTTACCAGCACTGATTTTTTGTTTTTAAATTTAGAGTCTGTGTTTTCCAAAGCCTTCTCTTTCTTTCCCAACCCAAAATAACCTGGCAGCAATGACATTTTAACGGGAAATTAAATGAAAACATTTATTTTGAATTGACATTTTGACTCGAAATGCTGATTTGTTCCGGATTTTTAAGCCAGAGAGCAGCAACGCACGGTTGTTGTAAATGACAAAAAAAGGAGGAATATATCAAAAATAGCCATGAACTCTCAGGACACATCAGGGACAGAGAGAGGACTCTTGGCTCCTGGGGAGTTCTGTAGAGAGGGACACAGGAGCCAGACTCACCTTCTGCACCAACCCACCTTTGCATCTAATTTGAAACAAGCAAAAAAAGGGCAGTTTTCTGTTTTCATGAGAAAGCCAGAAATTTCCGCGAGGCGCGGAGAGTGGGAATCGATTTTTCCCATCTGCCGTTCCCCACCGCCGTTGGAGGATGGTACTGTTGATGTGTTGAGATTTTGCCTTCTTTAAATATCACTGGTATTTGTTTTCATTACTCGCTCTTAATTCTAACGAAGCTGAAGTCTCCTCTGTGCCCTGGTGGAGAATTTATCCCAAAAAAGCATCTAGAAATGTTCGGTTTCTTGGTCTGCAAACATCCTTTCATCTCTCCAGCATCCCATCTGTCTGTCTAGATGCTCCTCCACTGCTTCCTTCCTCTTCCCTGTGATCACAGCCACCACGACCTGTGAAATGAACATTTTCATAAAATCTTCGTTTGCATTTCAAACGAGGCAGAGGCACAGAAACCCACAGGAAAGGAGAAAAAAGCACAAAAACCAACTTTGCTTTCTCGGTTCCTCCTCATTTCTCACATCTGAAGAGATTATTAAACATGTCTAAAGGTAAAATCTCAACTCCTCCCTATGTGCCTCCAGTGGAAATAGTTTGCTTTGGATGTTCTCTTCCCCTCAGCCTCTTCTGGTACACTTTGGGTGGGTTTTTGCTCTCTTGTGATGAATTTGTGTGATGTTGCCCTCTAATGGCTGATCAACAGGAATTTTAGGATCCCTGCCCAAGAAATCTTCCTTTATTTCTTTGGGAGAAATGGTGGGAGTTTGGAGATAAAGGGTCTGGGGGGGTTCTCTTTACCCAACAGAGGAGTGGGAAACGCACATGAAACTCTCATTGCGTTGCCTCTTCAACCCCCTTGTCACTCATCGCTCTACCCCAAAATAGAAAGAACCAAAATTAGCTATTTAGGAAGGCATTATTTCCCCCCCACAAGCCCTTTCTTGGCTGCCTCCACCCTGCAGGAGATCCTTGAGGACCTCAGCAGATGGCTCCCGGCACCGCAGCCTTCCGACAGCAGCTCCTCCACTCCGTTCTTCTTTGAACGAGGAAAAACATTTTGACTTGAACTTTCATACGTAATGATGAGGGTTGGTTACCCAAATCCACAGATTTTCTTTAGTCGTTTTCATTTACTACTGTTTTAAATTATTTCACAGCCTTGCAAATCTCCTTGTGACAGCCACAGCCCAGGCAGGGAAAAGGAGAGAGAGCAAAAAACCCCCACTAAGTGTTCATTTCTCACATTAATATATTCCAATCCTGTTAGGTCGTGCTGGTGAAGGTAATATTTCTGGCATTCATTTAATGAAATTGACAGTGATGAATGGGTAATTATACAAATTACATTCTTATTAAATCCCCTGGAATCACTGCCTTAGAAAGTCTTAGCTATGGACTTCTCATGCTAGATACAGTTTGTTTTTTTTTTTTGGAGCATCTTTACTGTTGGCTGCTGCAAAACAGTCTTCCAAAAAACCTTGAAAAGCATTAAAAATCCCCTAGTTAAGTCAATTACTGCAGATAAGTTAATCTTAATGGGATGCTTAAACCCCTGTCCTTGCACGAGTTTCGTTTTCATCCCTCGCTCTCAGCTCTGGAGGCGCTGGAGAGAAAAGTTTTCCGACGATTGTTGTGACAAATGGATTAAGAGTGGATAAACAGGGCTGGATGCAAAATTTGCATTCAAACTGGCTTTTGGCAGAATTTTCTCCCCAAGCTGGCAGTGAAATTTCCCATTTTGGGGTGGAGAGCAGCAGGATGTCTGTGTGCATCCCACTGGATGGGTCATTGGATGGGGATGCAATGCCCTGGAAACTGTGGGCTGGTGATAAAGGATGGTAGAGCCATGGGATCATTTCGGCTGGCAAAGCCCTCTGAGATCATCGGGTCCCACCATTAACCCAGCATTGCCATGTCCACCACTAAACCTTGTCCTCAAGTGCCACATCCACGTGGCTTCCAAACACTTCCAGGGAAGCGGCACCCAACTCCTCTTGGCAGCTTGATCCGTCTGTGAGGTGGACAAAACCAAACCTGATTTTCCAGGAAGCATTTTTAGGAAAGGAAGGCACAAACCTTTAACCCCTGCTTATTCCCAGGGTGTTAAATCCCACTCCCAAGCCCTCCTAACACATGGAAGGGTTTAATCACAGAGCACAGGATGAGCTGGCGTTATTAACCAGGAGTAAATGTAATAAATAGACTGTTAAGTTAAGCAAGTTTTCAGCTTCAGCAGTGAGAGTGGCCATCTATCTTGCGTGGCTTTCTGCATGCTTCATTACCACATGTAACCACACTGGAAAAATCAGCTTTATCCCTTCTAATTAGATGATAAGTTCCCTAAGATGTGTGTCAGTGCTGCCAGGCACCTGAGGCTCCACTGCAGCGCCCACTTCCCACAGCTCCCGGGGAAATTTATTACCCAGCCTCATATTAGACTTAAGTTAACATCACTTAATCTTCTTACTCGACAGAGTTATGTATGAGGCACTCAGGATATATTGGCCAGGATTTAGGGGCTCTGAAGGGGGGGAGCTGTGCCAGGGGGGTAGAGGCGGATGCGAGGTGGGTGGAGTGCTCTGGAGGCGATCAGGATGCACTTATTTCCCCATCCCGTTATTTCTGCCGATATCCCAAAGAGATGGAGCATCTTCTGCAGCTTCTCCTTATTCTTTAACTAAACTTCAGGCTGGTTTTGCCTGGCTCAATCCAGAGAACAGCAGCAATCAGTAATTAAGAAAGAAGCCATGACCTCTTTGAGGAGGGAGGAGGACATGGAGTGCTGCTGGGCACAAGCAGAGTGTAACCAAAAATCAAAAGTCTTCTAATGATGTAGGCTGAAGAACAGTGTTCACCAGGTCCAAAAACTACCACTGCATCACCACCCGCTCACAGCAGCTCTCTGGTCCTGGGCTGGCCCCAAGTGCTTTCAGCCCAGGGGAAAACGGGCATTGTTTTCTTCCTTATTTTCCACCTAATTTTCCAGGGAGGCTGGGGATGCACAAAGGTTGCAGGGAATTGTCACAACTGAACAACTTGTTTTGACTTGGATTTGGGGTTTCATCCATCTCCCTCCTCCCTTCTCCCCAGGATCTGTGTCTCCATAGCAAAGTGCTGAACCCCTGGTGCCTGCTGGGGCCTGGAATAAGCCAAAGGCAGGAGAAATGATGGAGCTGCCATCACATCTCCCTCTTTTGACTCAATAAGCTTCATAATCTCTGTATAACCACCTATATCACACCAAGACAGGAGGAGCAGGGGGAACTTTATGAGCTGGTTAGAGCAGGCAACTCCATCACCAGCCATGACTATTATTATAAAATATTCTGGAAGTTAACTCAATAAAAAAACTAATAATGAGAAGAACCATCTCTGCCTTTGTTTATGGCTTCTTTAAGTGTATAAATGAGCACGAGGTGATTAATGAGGGTGATCTGAGAGAGAAAGATTTGCATGCACAGTGCTTGAATTATTTCCTTATTGCATGTGCTTCCCAGCCCCTCTGTTTATTGTGCTGCTCTACGCTATTTAATACGGAATGACTAAAGTTATGAGATCCTATTTATTCCACCTGACACTGTCCCCTCTGCCAGCTCAGCCCCTGGGACAGATAGCGCATGCACAATGAATTCAGAAAATATATTAAAAAGCAATTATAAACTCCCTGCCTTCGGTGTCCTGGCCTTATTCTTCACTGCGCTCCCTGAGCATTTGCATAATGTCTACAGGCTCTTGTGGAGTTATCAAAACACGAGGAGGCTCTCTCTTATTTTCAAGAACTGATGGATTCAGGAGTTAAAGGTTGCCAAAGGTGCCTTGCTTCCCTCCTCCTGGGTGCCCTGGTAAATGTTACTGGTGCCAGTAGCTCATTCCCTGCCCCACCAGCCACCCCAGGAGATGGTGGCAGCCGGAGTTTTGCCGGCTCAGCGCATGTTTCTTGCATTAAGCAACGTCCTTTGCTCTTCCCATCACGATGGCTCTGATATTCAAATTTCATTATCTTCCTGGGCTGCTTTCCTCACTGCTTTCTGCTTTATAGACTTCTCAAACCCTCTTCAAGGGACAGGAAGAACATCAGACCGCACCTTTCCTATATGATGGGTAATTTTTCTTGCCTCTCAGACATTGCAGTCCTGTTGACTGCGAGCTGGATTTCACCATTTCACCTCTCGCTTTTTCTCCAGAGCTCTTCAGACAGGGAATTCCTGATCCCCGCTGGATGTGCTCTCAGTGCTGGTGTGGCACTGGGAGCATCCTGCACAACCATGGCCCCTGGGCTGCCGTGCTGAGGCACAAACCCACCAGTCAAACACCATCTATCCCCATCAGCCCTGCAAGGGGGACAGGCACCAAGGAGCCAAAGACACAACCTAGGGGCTTTTTGCAGTTGTAACAGCACGTTTTGTAGTTTCAGTGGGATTTGGGGGTTAAAGTGATGGTGAAACTGGGGTGTTTCACCATTCATAACTGGGGAAAACTGCAACAAAATCAATGCAACTTTGCCAGGTTGCGCTGGAAAAACTTCTCACCTGGATATCCCACTGGTTTATTATTGATGTCTTCTCTTACACATAATAAAACATTGGATGTGTTGCAAATCCAAGGTGGTGTTGAACCAGCTGGTACCGTGTGTCTCCATCTAATTACACACAGTCCTTTGGGTTTCATTCCAGCTCTGCCATAATTCTCTTCCGCAGGATTTTAACTCACTCCCGGCACAAAATGCTTCATCTCCGTTAAAAGTGAGGGCGCGAGCAAATAAATTAGCATTTCCGGAAGTACTTGAAGGCTTTCACAGCCTGTCTTTCCCCAGAAACTGTTTATCAAGCATCTTAATACCGACCAATTTGTACACCTCAAAAATACATTTATTCTGTAAATTGTTTATAGAAAACCAACAGAAGGAAATGGGCTTTGCTGCTATTGAATTCATTAGTAGCAGACTGGCTGATTGCTTTTATTCCTCCTAACCTATTGTGTATTTGATTTGCTTGGAATATTTTATATACCTCAATGCCAAATGGATTCTGTGCCAGGGGTTTCAGGGAGTTAAATCAGCTCCAAATTGAGGAATCAGACTGCTTTTTGCCCCACACATTGGTTTTGCTGGAATAGATGAGAGAAGATGCAGGGTGCCCAGAGCAGCTGTGGCTGCCCCATCCTGGAAGTGTCCAAGGCCAGGTTGGACAAAACTTGGAGCAACCTGGAATCATGGGAGGTGTCCCTGCCCATGGCAGGGGCTGGGATGAGAGGAGCTTCAATGTTCCCTCCAACCCAAACTATTATGGGATTCAATGACAGGTTGAATTATCTTGTTTATCTCCACTGTTCTCTTGCAGTTTTCCCCTTCTGCAAAGCCTCTCTGCATCCCTGTCCCACCCAGAGTCACTGCACGAACAATTGGGGTTGGTGCTGCTGTGAGGACAATTTGGGGAGAGGTGGCAGGACCTGTTATTGGTGATGATTTTTGTCACTGTGGGTTTGCCTCCAGGGAACTCTTCATATCCCTTAACTTCCTGGCTGCTCAGGTTTTTATTGCTCCTTCAGAAGAGGAGAAAAGGCCTGGAGAAAACAAACTCGTATCTCCTCACATCAGGCCCATGGGGCTGCTGGGGGAGCAGGCACAGTGGGAAGTTCAGGTGAGGAGCAGCTTCCCAGGGCTGCGTGAGCTGGTCAGAGTCACCCCAAACAACTGAGTCAGGCATGGAAAACTCACCCAGGAAATGAGGCCACCCCTGGATTTCTCTGCAGGCTGGCCTGGGGCTCTGCTGGGTGTCCCCACCCCTGCCCCGGCTCACACACCTGCACCCAAAGTGCACCTGCAGAATGTCCTGGAGCACAGATCCTGTGGGTTTAGCCATGGGGTGGGTGCTGCCACAGGATGCTCTGCCCCTCTCTGCCCCAAGTCACCAAATCATCACCTGAAATTCTGTGGTCCCCTTCTCTGCAGAGCTCTCTCCTTGCAAACTGCCTGTTCTGGAGAGCAGGTCGGGGTCTGAATGCTGCTCTTGCTGCCAGTGCCTGATGTTTACAGGACCCAGGCTGTTGATCTGTGCTCACATTTGCACGTTTCACTGTGTTTAACCCAGTAACAGGGCTCACCTGCTGGTTTGGGTGCTGTGACCTCCAGGGTATGAGGAAGCTCCCCAAAACTTTCTTGCTGAGTGTGGAGTCTTGTTCTGCTGTCCTGTACTGGGGGATCTAAGGAAGAGGTGAGAGTAACAGAGTTCCTGGGCTGGAAATAAGCCCCAAACCCCACCTTTTTTTTGATTCACTTGGAATTCTGGTCCCACAAAGGAGTGAGTACAGGATCCTCTTTGACCCAGGAGCTGCTATATCCCTCCTGTGTGTGGAGCATCTCTGTCCTCACTGCCTCCCCCGTGCCACAAGGGATAAGGTTCTATGGGAAACTTTCACCCCTGATCCTGCAGCCCCGGGCTCGGGTTTGGGACGTGGTGGACAGGAGAGCTCTTTGGTCACAGCACTGGGAATCTTTCATCCATCCCTGCCTGTTCTGTGTGTGCAGAGGAAGAGGTTTAAGAGGAGATTGATGGCGCTGAATCTGAGAGGCAAAGGGAGACTTTCACCTCCGGGGCTCCAGAACAAACCCTTGGAAAGTCAATCCATCAATTATTTGCATTTCCCCTCTCCCCAGTACCCTTCTCTTCCATTTTCTTCTCCCTCAAGGCACTGGGCTTGAATTTGAGTGTGTGAGTGAATAAAATATATACATTTGGCTGCAAAATATGTAATTCCATAGGGAACAGTGCTGAAGGGAAGCAGGACAGGGGCCATGTGTTCCTTGGCAGGTACCTCACAATTTCCCAAAGCTAAGGGGCATGGTCACCCCCAAAGGTCAGAGACACCATAAAAATAATTCTTCTCCCCAAAACACTGAGTGGGGCCCTCAGCAGAGACTCATCTTTTGATGCCGTGGCTTTGGGTTTGGTGGAAGAGGGATGGCACAGGGAGAGGGTGTGCTTCCACTGGGGGGAGGGTGTTGGCTACTGGTTGATGTCAGTGATGCAATTTTAATGTAAAGGACCTTCTTCGTTTCCCCAGTCACACAAAATTCCCTGTGGACATTTACACAAACTCCCAAATATCCCATCAGCTGTGTGTATCCCTGCCAGCATCCTGCCTGAGGGTGATCTGGAGCTCCAGGCTCGGATACGATCCTTTGCAACACCTTTTGTGCATCCAGCTGCACTGATGGTTGCACTCAATGATCTCAGACACTTTTTCCAGCCTAAAATATTCCATGATCTTCAGCTCCTTGCTAAAAGCCAAGTGGGGAAAGCAGCAGGGAGAGGAGGAAGGAAGCGGCCGGGACTGTCTGGCTTCAGGAAGAAGAGGAGGGAATGCAGGGGAGCAGGGTGGTGTTGAGGGGGTGGAAGGGTGGCATTTCTCAGCCAGACAAAGTTTGCAGGAAAACAAACAAAGCCTTTTCCAGGCCCTGAGCCTCCAGTGAAGGGAGGCATTTAGCTCCTTGGCTGGGCTCCTTTGGAAGCCTTGGCGTGACCCACTTGGGAGAGCAGGAGCCAGCAGGAGGCTCGCCCCCTTCTCTGAATAGAAATAAATGAGGGAAGGAAAATAAAAACAGAAGAAAGAGGCAATAGTGCTTGGGAGAGAATTTTGACACTGGGAAAGAATATTGGCTTCAAAGAGACTAATCCTGTCTTTTTTCCCCCTCTTCTACCCCAAAAACCCCCTATCCCTGCACTGCTCCAAAGGGAGATGTTTGCACCTGCCTGTGGCATTGCTCTGTCTCCATTCCTCCTGCACACAGGCTGGTGAAAATGCAGGTGTTCCTCTCCTCTTTCTTCACTCAAATCCTGGTCAGTTCTGGGGGTCTGGGGCATTTGCTGGGGGAGCAGGGCAGTCTGGGTGCAGGCAAAGCCTTGATGTGCTGCGTTGCTGTGAGGTGGGCAGGGCACACCTGGAATGCCACAATCCTGCCCAGCAGTGGAACAGCTGAATGGTGTGGGCATGGGGACTTTAACTCCACATCCCTTTCTCTTCCCTCTTTGCACGCTGGGGAAGGAAGGGAGGCTCGGCAAAGGAAAAGGGTGGATCCACCCCAAAGCTGTGGTCTTGTTTTCCGTTTTCCATCGGAGAGAGACAAAACTTTCTGCTGAGCTCGACTTCAAAGGCGACTGCCAAGCCTGGAGATATTCATTTCAGAAATTCATGTACAGCTGCATTAGTTCGGGGCTTCGCATGTTTTATCCACTTGTCACGATTAGACATTATTATTATTGCTGCAAACAGAGATGGCTGAGAGATAATAATTCTTTATGAGCCTCCCGTCACAATTAATGTGAGCTCCATACTTGTCCATTTACTGAGTTTTAAGCTAATCATTCCTTATATGTGTTTCAAGCCTTTAGTGAAGTACAAATAATTTGAACTAATTAGCTTATTAAAAGAAGGGAATGAAAACAAATGGCACATGAATGAATTGTGGGATTTCATATGGAATTAATATCTCACTAATACATGTGGATTTGGTAAATTCATTATGCATTCATAATCAGACCTGATGAATCACCTAGCTAATTCAAGAGTAATTAGGCATGAACCACTGACACTTATTTTAAAGTGAGACCAAACTGCTTGGCTCCATCCTAAGGACTCAATTAGTGTCTCCATGGCACAGGGAAGCACCACTGTGTTCCCTGTGGAGCCTGCTGGGGTGACACAGTGAGACCCGCTGGGATTTGTGGTGGTGCCCTGCGAGATCAGGTGTGAAGGTGTCCACACTTCCAGCCCAGCAGCTCACACCGGGAGGCATCCGTGTCCCCTTTCCTGGAGTTAACAGTGCCACTGCTACCTTTGGAACCAGCTCATTTCTCACTCCTTGGCAGCTGATGCATTAGCAATCCTTGTAATTATTTATTTTTTGTATTATCATGATGGCTCGTGCAGTGCAGCACCTTCCTTGTCTGGCACCCCACGGAATGTGGGGCTGATCCAACCCCCTGGCCCAGCCAGCCTCGGAGAGGAGTTCAGGCACTCAGGGAAACAGGGATCCACAGAGGTGCCGTGGGGACACAGTCCCAGCCAGCCAGAGGGTTTTGGAGGTGTTGAGGCAAAAGGAAGAGCTGGAGGAGCCCCGGCTGAGAGTCACAGGGGGTGGGAGGGGTGGAAGAAAGCACCAAGGGAGTGACAGGAGTGTGGTGGGAAGCACAGAACCATCTGGCATAAAGGATGGGAGGAGTGGCTGTGTCACCAGGAGGGCAGAGCATGGTGACAGGAACCTGTGAGCTGGGATTCAGGCAGGGCACAAGCAGGGAGAGATTGCATTGCAAAGGTCAGAGGAGAGGACTGTGGTGGTAGCCAGGGAGGAAGGCTCAGGGGAGGGTGACAGAGGGGGAGGATGATGCAGGAAGGCTTTGTGGGGAGAGGAGCAGGATCCTGAGGCTGAGGTGACTGTGCATGTGGATTAGGAAACAGTCTGAAGAGCTCTGCAGCAGCTGGGCTGGGCTTGACCTGCCTGTGAGGCATCCCCAGGGAGAGGCAGGGTGGCAGCTGGGCCAGGGGAAGCACCCAGGCCTCCCTCAGTGCCAGACACCTTCCTGTGCTGAACGGAACCTCCGCTGCAGATCCATGACTCATCTGCCTCCAGGTTCCAAATTTGTGTTTGCAGATAAGATTACCCAGGGATTAATTGTAGAGGGAGAAAAGAAATGTAGATTAGTCATCCCTTGAGAACAGACAGAGATCAACAGTATTTAGAATTACCTTTGGGTGTTTAACAGCCACGGATCACCAGAGTACCTGAACACCTACCATGTAAAATCAACAGTCTTGTTAATTATGAAAAATAATTCATGTCACACCAATCTAAACCCACTAAAATTTCTTCTGCATTCATCCCAGAGGCAGCTGTATCACTGCTGCACTCGCCCCAGGGCCAGCAGAATGTCTTGAATACCATTTCTTCCTACACCTTCTCCTGAAAGCTGGGCTGGGAAGGCTTGGCAGCAGCGCATTTCCATGGCTTAATCCTCCCTTTTGCAGGAGCTGCTGCTGCTGCTGAGAGCCCTGGTGGCTTTCAGAGCCAGGAATGCATCTTTGATGTCTCCATCCATGTGTTTCCCTGCAGTCACCTTCTCTCTGTGCGCCCAAGCTGCCCCTGGTCCTGCAGCAGTGGGAGAGGCTGGATTTGCCCTGCACTGGGTGTGTGTCCATAGGTGCTCCGTGCTTCCCAGCCCCTAGAGATGGACAGAGCTCTGCACCTCCAACCTTCCACCCCAGACAAATCCAGGGAGCAGGCTGCATAGATTGGGAGCTTTGGTTCTGCTTCTCAGAGCACATGCGTGACAATGGGATCTTTCCTTACCCGTGAGAAGGAAAACAAAGTGGGAAATCACATTCCAAACAAAGTGGGAAATCACATTCCATGCACGCCAAGGGCAGGAGCTGCTGGGATCCACCAGGAGGGCCGGGCCCCACTCAGCTCCTGCCGGGTACTTGCGATGCCGCGCGCGGATCCGAGCGAGGTGCAATCACAAAGAATAAACAGCAGCAATTATTTAATACTTGTGGTGATGGAGTATTGAAAATTAGCTCCGGAGTTAAGCGTTAATAAGACACGTAACACACCGTAAGCCTGTGAATTTTATAGAGTAGAATCAAGAGTAAATAAAATTACAATTTAAACAAAGGCAGATAATTTAATTATCTTGTAGGCACAGTACTAAAATTTGGAGTGATTGGCTAATCAATACATTATTACACAATGCAACAATGCAAGCTGCCTGGGAGCTGGTGGGAAATGGATACTTGGGAACTGGAGCAAGTCACTGGCTGGGGTGGTGAGAGCCAGACCCTGGCAGGTCCCTGGGGCTGGGATGTCTGGGAACCATCGGTAGCATTCCAAGGGCACCCAGAGGTAGAAACACAGAATCACTGATAAGTAACAACTTTAATACTTGATAAGAGGAGATGCGAAAAGTCTTATAATTTTCATGGATAACAACTGAGGTTGGAAAACCTCTCTGAGATCATCAAGTCCAGCTGTTCCCCAAGCACTGCCAAAGGCCACCACTGTCCCCAAGTGCCACATCTACAGTTTTTGAACACCTCAAGGGATTGCCATTCCACCATTGCCATGGGCAGCCAGCGCCAGTGCCTGACCAAATTCCAGAGGGTTGGAGTTGCAGAAGGAAGCAGCGTTAGGTGCTTTCTCTGCTCCCTTCACGTGGTTTTTTGATTCGCAAGTTTTCAGCACTTTGACATTTAAATTTGACATTTAAATTGGACTTTCTGGAAATGAGCGAAATGAGGGAGAGAGGCACAGCTCTGAGGGCAGCGAGGAACTGCCACCTGCAAATGCCTGTGTGAAACCCTTCCCCAGACCAACAGCGCAGCCGTGGTGTGTCCATGCAACACTGCCCGGGACAGTGCAATGCCAGCCTTCGCCAGCAAAATGCTCACAGGATTTTTGGAGCTCTCCAGTCTGTCCGCTGCCTCAGGTGGCCTTCCAGACAAGGGACAAGTCTTGTTTTCCCTTTCTGTCTCTTTGTATTGAGCCTTGAGGTCTGTTCTCCATCCCTGCTTGTCCTCCAGGCACGACAAGGAAGCGCCACTTCTCGAGGCCATCCGAGCTCACAACCCTTTTGCACCCAGAGACTCCAACCCCTGAAGCTCCTAAATACCCCTGTCCACATGAGGCATGCAGACAAGCCAGGCAGTGCTGTGCCCTCACACGCATCCTCCAGCAGATCCTCGGCAGGACCTGGTGCTGCCACACCGGTGGCAGGGGGGCTCGTGCCAAATTCCACCACCTGAGGATTTGGCCCAGCTGAGATTTGTGAGGAGCAGTAGCTGCATCCCAGCATGAAATGCCAGCCTTTGGTTCCACGCCGATGCCAATCTTCTAAGGGAAAGCAGCTCTTCTTTCCAGCCCATTGTATTTCACTAATTTAATTCCGTTCTGTATGTCAAATCACATTATGTATTCACACCGACGGAGGATCTAGTTTTTTCTTTATTAAAATTAAGACATTTATTTGTCATTTTTTAACAAAATTGAAAAGGAATCAAAACCTCATTTTCTGGAAAAGCGGCGTTGCTGGTGTGTGTGCACCACTGTAGCTGTCTCGCTGTGTGTGGCTCCCCTCTCTCTGTGATTTTTTTCTCCCTTTTCCAAAATCCAGCTCTGGCACACAACTCCCCCACCCCCCACCAGGCCCCCACAGGATTTCAGACAGCCAAACCCCCTCCTCCAGGGAGGACATCCCAGTTTGGAAGGACCAGCAGGGAGGGCACTGGGCAGCTGGGGTGCAAGTGTTGCCCTCTGGTGCAGGTGGGATGACATCTCTGATCCTGTGTCCCAGAGGACTCTCACAATGAGGAATCATAGAGTCCTGGAACTGTGGAATGGTTTGGGTTGAAAGGGGTCTTAAAGCTCATCTTGTTCCAATCCTCCTGCCATGGGCAGGGACACCTCCCACTGTCCCAGGCTGCTCCAAGCCCCATCCAACCTGGCCTTGGGCACTGCCAGGGATCCAGGGGCAGCCACAGCTGCTCTGGGCACCCTGTGCCAGGGCCCCACTATCCTCACAGCCAAGAATTTCTTCCAAATATCCAGTCTAAACCTATTCCTTCTTGTTCTGTCCCTCCAGGTCCTTGTCCAAAATCCTTGTCCAGATCTCCTGGAGCCCCTTTAGGCCCTGCAAGGGGCTCTGAGCTCTCCATGGAGCCTTCTCCTCTCCAGGTGAGCACCCCCAGCTCTCCCAGCCTGGCTCCAGAGCAGAGGGGCTCCAGGCCTGGAGCAGCTCCGTGGCCTCCTCTGAAGGCAGGAGCAGCAAGCAGAGTGATTAGGAGAGGGGATTTGGCTTGTCCCATGAAAATCCTCCTGCAGCTCTGCCACAGGTGATTCCAGTACCTTGTGCTGGTGCAGTGACAAGACGAAAATCCCATTTCTCATGAGGACACGAGATCATCCCATTTATTTTGCAATTTGCCCTCCTAGACATTGCACTTCTGTCTACACAGAGAATGTTCAAGGCAGGCAATGAGAGCCAGGAGCCCTTCCAGTCTGTGAGGCACTGAGCTCCTCTTTCCACAGTTGGGAATTGCCCAGGGATTCAGTGGACAGGGGCAGGAGATGGGCTGGGTGTGCATGGAGGTAGTGGTGGGCTCTGAGTTTTGACACCCCCTGACTGAAAGTGCCTGGGGTCCAGCCAGACTGCACCACTCTCCTCTCACTCATTACACCACAGGAGCCTGAGACAGAATGGAAAATCTCCCTCTGTGACCTTGGTGGGGAGCAGATGACCCCTCCAGCTGCTGTAAAATAATTTCAGTGATGTTTCAGGGAGAGGATTATTACTTGACTGCAAAACTCTGGTATTTTGTGGAAAACTCCATTTTAGTGTAAAAGCTGAAGATGGACAGCTGGGGAAATGGAGTGAGAAGTGGCAGTGGCCATCTGAAGTGCACAGGAGTGTTCTCCCTCCATCTGCCTGCCCGGTGCTTTGTCCCCTTTTCCCAAGCAGAATGGTCCCCAACAGCTCTGATTTTTTTTCCTTTCCTTAAAAACATCATCAGTTTGGGGTTTTTTTGAAGGGTGTTAATTCCATGCCATGACTGAGGGGAGCCCATCACGTTCTACAAGGCGCTGAGCTCCTCTTTCCACTCTGCCAGCTGCGAGTTGGGTGGGTTGGGTTGTTTCTTCCCTGTTCTGAAGATCTTTGGGGGCAGGTTCCTGGGAGAACCAATCAGCTTGGAAAAACTTTGTTCAGCTCCAGCTGCCGCGGATCTGAGCTGTAGCTTTGTCACTTCTCCTCCAGACAAGCGTTGCTGGAGTTGAGGACACAAAGCAGAGCAAAGGCAGGAGTGAAGAGACATTCCTGCCCTGTCCGTGCACATTCTCACAGCACGGCAGCCAGGAAGGCTTGGGTGACTTCATGGCATTTTTGGCTAATGAAGCAGAGATCTGCATTGCAGTAATTGCAGGGAGGGGTGGAGATCCCAGCGGAGGCTTTGCAGGGATTGCTGAAGCAGAGGTGGGAGCAGCTCGGGGACGTTTGCTGAGCTGTGCAGGTCCCTGCGTGGCACCTGGGCTGGTCTGATGTCAGCACTGGCAGTTCTGCAGCGGCCGGTGTAACATGGGGTGGGTTTGGGCAGGGCTGGCACTCCCAGGTCCCCATGTGGCCTCCTGCCAGCAGATGGAGCCGGTTGTGAGCTCCTCCATCCCACACTGACTCAAAGGTGCTCAGCCCAACATGGTGTGACCCCACAGAACTGGTACTTGGCTCCCCGAGTCTCTCAGGTGACAAATCTTGGTGGCCCCCCAAGGTTTCTTTCCCCCTTATATGATGGATGGTGCCAGCAAGGCTGCAACCATTCCCTGGCATTGCCCAGAGCAGCTGTGGCTGCCCCTGGATCCCTGGCAGTGCCCAAGGCCAGGTTGGATGGGGCTTGGAGCAACCTGGGATAGTGGAAGGTGTCCCTGCCCATGGCAGGGGTGGCACTGGATGGGCTTTAGGATCACTTCCAATTCAAACCATTCTGTATTCACCAGATTTTTCTCCAGCCTTACTGGTCGGCTGGGGACCAGCCCAGTGGCTGTTCCTGCTGGTAAGATGCCACAGCCTCTTCCAGGATGCCACAACCTCCAATAAACCACTCATCCCCAGAGCTGGGAGATGTTAGCTGGCACCCCAAGGGAATGGCAAGAAGCTGTGTCAGGTTTAGGTTGGATATTATGGAAAGGTTCTTCCTCAGAGGGTGTCGGGCACAGAAAGGCCCCCCAGGGAATGGGCACAGTCCCAAGGCTGCCAGAGCTCCAGGAATGTTTGAACAACACTCTCAGGGACAGGGATTATTGGGATGTCTGTGCAGGGCCAGGAGCTGAACTCAATGATCCTTTGGGATCCCTTCCAACTCAGCATTTTTTCACAATTCTGTGATTCTACAATTTCACCTTCTATAGGAGATTCCAACACAGCACAGTTCACCTGAAGCACAATAAAAGGTGGAATTTCTTGTAAAATGAAATGTTTTCTAGAAGAATATTAAAAAAAACCCCAACCCCCCCCCATTCTTTTCCTGCTGTATCAACATAACCTGATAGCAACCCATTGCTTTGATGAGGTCTGCGTGTTTCCTTTCTCGTTTATGGTATCATATGATTAAAAAGTTGAAACAATAAAAGCAAATCAAAGCCCTTTGATAGCATGAAAACAAAACGTTTGGGGTTTGGCTAAAATGAATAACATTGCTGGAGCTGCACTGAAGTGCTTGAATTTTTAGGACTGTCTTGTGGTGCTTCTGAAAAAAATAAGCTTTACATTAAATTTAGGTAAATTTTAAAACAAACCATCATTTCAAAGAAGAAAAAAATCGTAAAGTTGTGCTTTGAGAAGGCAGAGATAAAAACTTCCCAATTTTCCCATAGAAGAAGAGTATTTCCAATTAAAAGTGTTTCAAGCTGGTTGTCAACGATTTTGGGACATTATCTGACTCTTCAGTTTTCAGCAAATGAGGTTTCTGATTGGAAGGAGCTCACCCATCTGTAGGAGAGTGTCCTATATACAGGACTAATAATGTTGGCATGAATAATTCATCGATCTTTATTACATCGAAAGGTATGTGTGGAGTGTGATGCACACACAGTCTCATCAAAGAAAGGCATATTCTGTTAAAAATAATCAGTTTGACTGTGGGTTTTTTAGAGTGTTTGATGGATTAACTCCAGCAAATCAACCTCCAAACTCGACTTTTGTTTGTCTCTCCCCGATCTGTAGGGAGATTATTAATATCATGTAACATTCAGTTAATAGGTCAGATGTGAGACCTTATTACAGGCCGGGGATAAATTGCCTCTCCGGTAGCACATCCCTGACCTTCACAGACTTCAGAGTTCAATATTCAGCCTTCATCCATCCAGCCTTAATTACTGTGTGCACGAGCATTAGCACCACCACGAAAGGGCCAAGTTCATGCAGCCAGGACCCTGCTTTGCATTGCCTCTCTGCCTGGGAAGGACACGGAAATGTCTTTGACAGGGTTAGACCCGGCTTCTTTTTAATGTCTAAACTGTCTTTTAGTTGTTTTTCACCCAAAAGTTGGCTCTGGGTTCTGTGGGATTGAGGGCTTATGGTACCTTCTGCCTCATTAATAACAGTGAGTGCTTTCCAAATATTAATGATCTTGTTGCACACGGATTTTGGGGTGCTTTTCCAGGGTGTTTCCACCCAGGACAGGTCCTCAGTGATGGCACAAAACAACTGCAGAGGCAGAGCTGGTTCTCCCAGAATCCCACAGAACAGTGATGATTTGGTTTGTTCAGGGGAGACATCACCATCTGCAGCTTTCTCCCGAGGGGCAGTGGAGGGGCAGGTGCCAATCCTTTCTCTCTGTGACCAAAGACAGCACCCAGGGAATGGCTGGAGCTGGGCCAGGGCAGGCTCAGGCTGGAGAGCAGGGAAAGTTTCTTCCTCCAGAGGGTGCTGGGCACTGCCCAGGCTCCCCAGGGAATGGTTCCGGCCCCGAGGCTGCCAGAGCTCCAGGAGTGTTTGGACAGCGCTGCCAGGGATGCCCAGGGTGGGGTTGTTGGGGTGTCTGGGCAGGGCCAGGAGCTGCACTGGATGATCCTGGTGGGTCCCTCCCAGCTGAGGAGATTCTCTGATTCTGTGATTTGCACGGGAGGGCTCTTGGGCTTTTTCTTTGCTTAGGAGCAGCTGGAATGATTTGTGGTGTTGCCTCTAATTGAGGATGGATGAGATATGGGGTGGCTGTAAGGCAAGAAATGTGAGCTTGGAGATGGATTTGATGATCCAACCTGTCCCATCCCTGGTCCAGCTGTGCTAACAAAGGGTGGTTGTTGGGTGGCCCCCAAGGAAAAGCTCTGGAGTGTCCTCAAAGAGAACTTCCCTGGAAATGTATCTTTTCAGTTTTATTCAATTCTACTGATTTCGCTGGGGGAAAGTCGATGGCCTTCATTACGAGTCAGAGCAGGTGAAATAATTCTCCTTCTGTGCTTTCAAATCTATGAACACACGAACTTTATATTAGCAACACAGATACAAATAGCATTTTAACGCAGTATTTATCACCGCGCTCTCTCAGGAGAAAATCTATCAAAGCTTTAAATCTAAAACTCTCCCATTCTTCTCAAGCAACAAGATCAATTCATTAATATTTGGAAAGCTCTCAGGGTTATTAATCATCAGTTATTATTTTATTTATGTACCTCTTAGTAGGAAAAAGCGGACAAACCAAGGCCAGTCTCACTGATTGCAGCTTTTAACTTGGGGGAATGTGATGGAAGAAGGATGGGAATAATTTTATTGGGGAAAAAAAAGTCCTTTGTGTTTGCAATTTGCGTGGCAGAGGTAATAAAAGATGCTGCAAGTCATCTAAAGGCTGAGAAAGGTAGCAGGTTAATTATCTTATCATTATGAATTCGCCTTGTATCCGTGGCCTTAGCAGAGATCATAATGAATTTATTTAGTATTCACGGGGCCATCATGGCACCTTCCTTCCATCGATGTGGGCAAGACAATAAACACCTGTATTGCCCCAGGGTGGCTGTTTGGGAGCTGGTCCGAGCCCGGGCTGGAGTGGATGGAGCAGAGGAGTTATTAAACAATGCCACACATCAGCCAGGCAGAGAGGTCAACCCCCTAAATGAGTTTAGCTCCTTCCCTGGGTCTATCTCAGATGAGTACCCACAGCTTGAAAATAAGTTTGTAATTGACTGATCCAGACAGATGAGTTTGGTAAGAGGTGATTGATGTCAGCAATATATCTGAACGCAATCAGCCTGGCCCAGAATACTGATCTGACAGCCTTTAGCAGCTCAGAGCTGCTGCTCAAACACACTTGGGGTAAGTAGATCGTGCAGCTGGTGTCCAACCCCAGCCACCGCCTTGGGATTCTGCTTTCTCCTGCCTCGGAAGCCGTGCGGGATCGGGAGTTGCCAAGTCTGTGGTGTTTCATTCGCCTTGAGCCGCGGTTCAGCTCTTCAGGTCTTGACTCCTCCAAGCATTGCAGCACACACATTTAAGCTCACGAGTAGTTGGGCTGATCTTGGTGTAATCTGCCCCAAAATGCCAGGAACAGGTGAGGGCTGTGCTAAATCAGTCCAGTTAAGCTCATGATGGAAAGCTGGAAGCAGTGGTGCCTGCAAGTTCCAGAGGTTGTGCAGGAGAGCAGCTTCCCACACACCTTGTCTTGGGTGGCCTTTGGCTGAGCCATGTGCTTGAATGGCAGAGAGACAAATGCCAGGGTTATCACTAAGTCCTTACCAGTAGCAGGACATGGAACTGTGTCTTGGTTCCTGGAGCTGCATCCAACCTGTGGTGGCCGAGCCTCTGGTCCCCAGGTCTTCAGGGGCTGCCACCCTTGCCAGGTCACCAGGCTCGGGAAAAGAAAGCTCTAGGAAATCAAGGTGGGGCAACAAAAGCAAAGCTTCCTGTTCCCTGGGGGCTGGAAGGGGGCAAATGACCATGGTAGGGTGGATAAACAGGAAAATGCACATTTCACCGCTCTCGGTGCAGAGACATCTCAGACAAAATCATGGTTGTGTTGCTTTGCTGCAACACCAGAATTAAGTGCTGGTGATTCTTCACCTCGAGGAGCAGCGTAAGGAGCCTTTTCCCTGGATATTTTCTGGCTCCTTAGATTACTGGTGCACTCTGGGTGAGTGTTAATGTTTGAAGGCTGTGTGAGACCCCTGCCCTTCCTTGCTTTGCCGGCTGACGAGCTCGGAGCCTGGGATGCACGTGGGGGTCAGGGCTCCAGCCTGGCTCCCTTGGATAAAGCACCGAAGGGCTCTACTCAGCCACCTTGAGGAGCTGTGAGATGCCACAGACGATGTGACATTTCCCTGGGCTTTCTGTTGTTTGGAAAGCCCTCGTTTCCCTGTGCTGTCCTGCCAAAGACCCACTGGAGTGGCAGAAAGCAGGGAGGGCCAGGCAGGGATCACTGCAGAGGATCCAGGAATGGGGGGGGGGTCGGGTTGGAGCTTCCTCTCTTCCCCAGCCTGTTGCATCTCTCCTCTCTCTGGCTGGCATTCCCGAGCCACCAGCAGTGTCCCTGTGAGCTGCCTCTGTGTGTCCCCACCCTCAAACCCCGCGGTGGTGGCCCCGTGTCCCCTGTGAAGGCCACTCTGAGCAGCAGCAGCAGCGCTGTAGCAGCTGCCAGCGGGCAGGAGCTGCTTTATTCCTTCCCCAGCTCCTCACCGCCAGCCTTCAGCTGACACGGGGCCTTTGATTTGTGAGCGGGGTGATGTCTGTGTCGCTCTTGTCCCATTTCTCCTCCCTCCAGGCCAGGGTTGGGATGGCCCTGGGACAAAGGCAGGAGCTGTCAGGTGCTGTTAGATCTGTCCCAGACTTGCACTTTTCCACCTGTGATGTGTTCCATCACCGAGCTGCCTTTCCAGGGAATAATTACCCATCCAGCTGCCAGCAGTATTCTCCTTCCCCCACCCTCCTGCTCCTCCCCAGCTCGGCAGGGACCCCAGGACAGGTCCCTCCTGCCTGTCCGGCCCCCTCCCAGCTCTCTCATGCTCTGCAGTGTTTGCCATCAGTCCAAGCCTGTCCCCACCTAAAGGGGCTGGTGCTCCTTTCATCTCTGCATCTCTTTAGCTCTTCGTTCTTTTGCCTTGTCTTCCTCGCTGGCAGGATATGAAAAAGCCACAGAAATCGAATTCCATTTAAAGGCATCCACCAAGAGAGGATTTTTTTTAATCCTCCTTCCCCTTCTCTCCTCCTTGAAATGAAGTTTCTTGCACTGCTCATTAGATGATAAGCGAATACAGAAAAACCTTTGAGCGAAGGTAATTCCTGGCGTGTGGAAGAGGGCTCTGGTGCTGGCTCCACATTTATGAATGCAAACGAGTCCGGGCATCCTGTGGGGATGCTTTGTCAGTCCTTTTATCTCTCAAACCAAAGTTCAAACTGACTTCCTGAGTCAAGAACCATAAAATTATTCTGTTGAAAGAATTCTCAAATGCCATCAGTGGAGGGGGGAGCCCTTCATTTCCCAGCCTCTGAACTGGTCCGTGCATGTGCGGGGGAAATGAAAGAGCCCTTCATTACCGGGGTGCTATTCAGCCCCGTGCTGCTCTCCTGTCATTGATGGAATATATTATGCTCCAACAGGGAAGGTCCAAATGGAAGTCCCTAATAATAATAATAATAATAATGATAATAATAATAATAATAATAATAATAACTCGGTGTATTTCAGTCACCCATTGAATCTCCAGCCCTCAAAGTGCTTTTGAGACAATTAACCAAGACCCGCAGAAATCCTCGTCAGGCCAGGATGCCGTTCTCACAACCTCTGCCTTCATCCCAAATCAAAGGAGTCGTAATTTGAGGGGTGTCCCTCAAGCTGGTGCTTGAAGATGGGGCTTCACCTGAGCACCCTCAGCACCCCAAATCCATGGAGTGTGGGAACATGGATAACATTTCACAGATCAGTCTGTGGGTGCAAATAGGCTGGAATTGAAGTGAGGGGGTGTTTTACACAACCATGGACAGGGCTAAAGCTGCCCTGGCCATGCTGGCCTGAGCTATTTTGAGGAGTATTTCCAGGATCTGTCAGTATGGAGCTGCAGATCTGTAGGACTGGGGCACTTGCATGTGATTTTGTAGCAATTAATCCCTGGAGCACCATTCCTGTGCAGGGATGAGCTTCTTTGGAGTGCAGGCACCACAAAATCAGTCACAACTCCTGAATCAGAGGTGAGCCCTTTACACAGGCTGCACATTCCAGCTGGGATGGTGTAAGAACACCTGCACAAACATGCCAGGAGCTGGATAGATAAAACAGAGCAGCACAGGGCAGGGAAATGACAGCAGAGAAGGAGAAATACAACTGGTGTGACTACCAGCACATCTGTCCCAGTTACCTCCCACCAAGAAGACACAACAAGGCCCCAGTGCCAGCACCATCCCTGTCACAAGCCACTGTCAGCATTCCTGAGGTCTGGATTTCACTGTGGCACCAATTAACAATCCGGTTTACAGGCAGTTTGCTGGATTTTTTTTTTTTTTTTGGTGGATTTTAAATTGCATGTCTTTTTTAGTAGCTTTTCCTGCAGGGATAAATTGCTGCAGTGGGCTGGGGACCAGAACAGCTTCTGATGCCTCTTTAGCTGAGCATCAGAGTGGCAAAGACATCTTTGCCCACCCAGCTGTGATCTAAATCCCACCAGGGTCAGTACAATTCTCAAGCAGCTCCTGAACAGAGATCACCTGAGCAGGTGGAAACCCTCCAGGGGCTGAAAGGAGAGCTCAGGCTCTGTTCACTTTTAATCTGTGGATATTTTATGGCAGCCAGGGAAGGAGCTTGGGCCATCCATGACAATGCTGAGGTCCATGTTGCCTTCACAGCCAGTGTGGAGCAATACTGGTGGATGCTCCTGTTCCTGTCCAACCTTCCCTCCAGCTGGTTACTTCCACTACCTCCCAGCACTGCCTAAAGGTGCAGGACCCTCTTTAGTTAAGTAATGAGAATCAAATGTGATAGCTACAAGCATCGGCTAATTAAAAGGAGGGGAATTGCAAATGAGAAGTGCCATGAATTCACTGAAAATCAATCAAATTAGAGCGTCTCACCAACCCCTCAAATGGGCCTGATCTTCCCCCTCTTTCTCGCTGCTGAGCCCTTTATACCAGCAGATTTTGGTCGGTGTTAGGGGAAGGTGCTGCAGAGGCACCTGCAGAGGTGGGAAAAGGCAGATTTTGGGGCTCCCAAGGCACGTGGCCACCCCGGTGCTTCGATCCTCTCTGAGCACGGCTGGATCCATGTCTCCCTCCCTCTCTGCAGGTACTGCCTGACTCCTGGCAGGGCCCTGCTTCCTTTAAATCCTCACCAAGAAGCACAACAGGCAGCACCCACCAGAAGAGGGAGAAGGAAAAAATCTCATTTAATCAAAGAGAATATTAAAGCTGAGCTTTTTGTACAGCAACAGGCCTCAGATGGAGAAATCCCCTCCATTGGCAGGGGAAGAGCGAGGGAGAGGGAAGGAGATAAAAAAGCATCAGAGTTTTAATTAAAAAGCTGCATCCTGCCTTTGTTTGCAGCTTGTTTCCAGATCCCTTCATTAGGTTTTACCCTTTAAATGCTCGCTATCAAAGTTGTACGAATTCCACTGGCTTGGGGCGTGTGTTTGCTTGGAAAAGCCCTTTTTGTCTGCAGGTTGGATTGCTGCTGGGGTATGGATGGGCCAGCAGCAGAGGGAAGGGGAAGAAATTGTTGTCTCAGGGGGAAGCATCCCAGCTCCAGGGATTTTCTTCCACTGGTCTCCAGCCAGGCCATCCCCGTGCGGGGCTGCTCGTGACCTTGCATGAGGCAGGAAGGAGAAGCCGGGTGGGTGATCCTTAAATCCAGGTGTGTTGGGAAGAGCTAATTTGGCTGCTGGAGGCTCAGGAGGACCTGTCAGGGCCTGCAGCTCCCAGCACACCTTGTCTGACCCAGCAGGAATATTTCCAGTGGAACTTGAGGTCTGCAGAGTTCCTGCCATGAATATCCCTATCCCTATCCCTGCTCCTGGAATTGCAGGGAGTTCCCTGCCTGATCCCTGCCAGGGGTTTGGCCATGGTCTCCAAACCCTCCTCTTGTCCAAAGTGCCACAGGACCTTCCACAGCCACTGGTCTGTGCCTTAGTTTCAATTAAAGCACTAATGATCCCTTCCAAATTGGGCTGCTGAAAACACTGTCCTCACCCCAAGGAGACCAGATGCACTTTAGGATGCAGAATTAAAAGAGAGCCTGTAATGTGAGTAAAGAATCCCTTAAAAAAATCCCTCATTTCCTGCATTTCCCCCTCGCTGGTGCTTTTTCAGGGCTCTGGCTGTGGTGCTGGGCTGGGAAGGAGGAGATGGCAGCTCAAGCCAGGGTCCCAGCCAGGCTGTGTCCAAGCCCAGTCTGCAGGAGTGTTAAATGTTTAATCCTGGGAAGAACCAAGAGGCCAGGACACCTGGGCCTGGCACACCTGTGTGCCAAGCTGTCTCGCCTAATCACTGGCAGAGCAGCAGCAGCCAGGGAGCACAAGTTCAGTCCCTGCATGTGTCAGGTCTGTTCCCCTTTCATGCCTGGTGCTGAAGACCGAAAACCCGGGGCATCCAATGTGGCAGGTGGCCTTGAGCCACTGTCCCTCCTGGAGACGCTTTCTCCATCCCTCGTGCAGGGTCACTGGGGAACCTGAACTCATTTCTGTTTGCAAGGCCTGAACGAATGCTGATGCTGCTTTTGTGCTGTTTCGGGATGAGGATGAGATGGGAAATCTGGCTTCCCTCTTTCCACCCAGCCTTCTGATGAAAAGCCCAGCTTGCCAGCAGGGTCAAAGCCACCATCACCTTACAATCCCCAATTTAGGACCTTTTCTCCTTAAATCAAACCTTCAGTACAACGAATTGCCACCGAGCCAGGTGGCCCCGGTCCCTCGGCTGGGTCCCAGTGACAGCTGCTGGGAGCGTGTTCTGCAGCCAGCTGCCGGCCCTGACCAGATGCGTTAATTGGGATGTGATGTCCCTCGATGTGACACTCCTGAAGCGCAGCAGACCTGGCAGCGCCGCTCACCACGGGCAGCGGGGGCCGCAACGCCGCCTTTAATTAAAGGGAAGCGGCGCTGACAGCGAGCTGCCCACGCCAGCACAGGGACCCTGCTCGCTCCAGACAGGGCCTGGCGTGTTCAGGGTCTGGGGCTGCTGCCCTGCTGCCCTCAGGCTGGTCCAGAGGCACCATCGCTGCCTGGGAGCAAACTCAGCCAGCAGCTTCTGCTTTCTGTCTTTACTGAAGGAAGGGCAAAGCCAGGGCTCCAGCTGATAAGGGGCTGTGCTGGTACCCAGATGTGAGGACCTCGTTAGGGTCTATTGGGGAGGGAGGGTTTGACTTCAAGCCACTCAGATCCTCTCCCTTCACACAGGCAGTGATTCTGGCTGTCCTTGGATCCTCTCCCTCATGCTGAGGTAGAGTCTGACTGACCTGGATGTGCCCAGGGAGAAAACCTGGATTGTAGCCCCAACAATGCATCTACCCACAGCTCCTGCCCTCTGTCCTGTCCCTTTCTGGCTGCACAGGATGATCCCAGTGTCCTGTTGGGATGCTGGGGTCATGTCCCCCATGGCAGGGAGGATGCCAGGAACCCAAGCCATGAATGTCCTACAGGGCTGGGGCGTGAGACCTGCGAGGGCCGGTGTGCTGCGTGGGTTTGGGGTGGGTCACCTTGTTACTCACAACCTCATCAAGATTATTGGGACCAGCAAAGCTCCAAGGGTGACTGAAGTAATATCTGCAGCAGCTGAACTCTGGGGAAAGGCATTGCCTTAGCCCTGGACTTGGGGCACCTTTTGCAGATTTCAAACCAGGTTGTTTCTGACTTTACACCAGAAGTGTCTTTTTTTTTTTTTTTTTTTTTTTTTTAATAACCACACCCACAGAAACCAGGGAAGGAAGGATCTGACTCTTCCTTGGTGCAGCCATGATCCCCTGGGTCTGGTCCTGATGCAGTGGTTGTCTCCATGGCTCCTGGTAGCTCTGTGCTGCTGGATAGATGGAAGTTATTTCCCAGAAGGCTCTGGACTATGCTCACGGGCCCTGTTAGGCAGGTGAATGGTGCAGCTCGCACGTCACTGTTGCTCTGTAATTGTCATTGCTCTACAAGGAGCTCTGGATGTATCTCGAGTGGAAATAATAACCCCAGTTTAATGGGAATGTGGAAATATATACCCAGCCTAACTCCATACAAGGGCAGAGCCACCTCCCCCACGTACCAGTTGTGATTGCTCTCCCCAGCTCCAGGGGAGCTTTTCTTGAGCACATGGCACATATTCCCATTTCCGTGCAGCAGGCCTCAGGGAAAAGGCAAAAGGTTTTCAGAGTCGTCAGTGAAGCCTCTGCAGGAGGACTCTCTCCACAGTGCACCCTTGCCTTGTCTTCCTGTGTCTGCTGCTGGCTTTCCAGAGCCGTGGGGCCCTGGAGGGTGTACTCAGTTCCCAGATGATAATCCACATCCGTAGGGAAGTAAAGAGCCCAGAAGAGCCCAGTGCCACAATTGGGTCAGGATCTGTGCACATCCACAGGGAAACACAGGCTCAGTCTTAGGGAGTTAATGGTCCTAGCGGAGAACACGGTCTCAGGGAGTGTGGAGATGGTCTCAGGCAGTTTGGAAAAGCTTTTCCAGTGAGATCAGTGGTTAAACCGTGTGTTGGAGCCACGTTTGGAGGCTCCAAGGGGGAAGTTTCTGTCCCATCCTTTGCACTGAACCTTCAGCTCAATCCATCTTGGCTCTGTGCCCCGCCCTGGGTGCTGTGGGCATCTCTGGGCTCCACTTTCCCTATGTTGGCCTTGGAGTTCCTTGGATTCCCCTTCCAAAATACAAGGGGATGTTTGGTGCTTTGGACCTGATGTGTCCTTGCTCTATTCCCCCCTGAGCTGCTTCCACCTTCTGGTGTTCCCATCACCCACTGGAGCATTTCCCTGTCTCCGTGTCACCTCTCTCCCCCATCCTCCTTCTCATCCCATGGCCCACCTCGGTGTCATTCCTACAAACATCACCCTTCCCCTCCTCTCTGCTCCAGGATTCACGGGCCAATTTCTATCAGCCATGAACAGATGATGGTGGTTGCTTGGATTTCCTTCTTCCATTGCCAATGGATCTGAAAATTAAAAAATAAAGGACCCTTGTGTTTTGGGATGGGAAATAAAGTGTTGGGGGTGGGGGAGAGAGAAAAGTATTTCTCAACATAATGAAAACACAAATGGACAGGATAATTATCTTCATAAGGGCTTGGATCCATGACAATACATCTCATTTTATAAAGCCCATTAGAGTTGGAATTTTATGCAAAACGCTAAAAGAAATCTAAAAATATAAGGCAATAGAGGCAAAGCAGTGGGGATTATTAAAGGGGGAGGAGTGTTATATTGGAAGCAATAAACCCTGGAAGAACCAGGAAAACAATGTTCTAGTAAAACTGTAATAAATGACTGGGGTTTAATCACTTGGTAAATAACTAAGATATTTCTGCAGGTTTTACACTGTCACTAAAAAAAAAAGGAAACCCAACCCCTTGTACATTAAGGATTCAGCCAAGATGGTTTTTCTGGAGACAGAATCAAGGAAGAGTGTCATTTCAGCAATTTACTTTTTTAAATAATAGTGTATTATTTTCTGCATGGATCCACTTTTCCCACCTCCCCCTTGCTTTTAAGAGATCATTTACCATTAGTTGGGTTTTTTCCCATTCCCCACTCAGCGTACTCTTGAGTCTTTGAACACACAAAATTATATTATTCCGAGCAATCTTCCCCACCACAGAAAAAAGCAAACACTTTGGGAAACTCCTGGAGGGTCTCATTTTTAATAATGATCTTTCCTGTGCTTGGACCCTAATTGAAGATATTATATGGGTGGTTTAGGAAATAGAAGTACATTTTGTGTGGCTTTTTCTTTACCTATTAAATAGCTGGAATCCAAAAAGTGACTGTTCTTCCACCCCCCGAGTTATGGTGCATTATATTAAAATGAAAATACTTGAATTTAATATCCTCTCCCTTTTTCTCAATCACCCCCATGCAGCTGAATGGAACCCAGCTCTCAGTTTAATTTTAAAGGAGGTGCTCAAATCCTGAGCCTGCCCCATTGTCGGTGCCAGCCCAGTTGGTGCCAATCCGGAGCAAAACCTGCCAGTGCACGGCAGCAAAGAGCACTGGCAGAGGCTGCCCAGGGAGCTGCTGGAGTCACCACCCACACCAGGCAGAGGTGGCACTCGGTGATGTGGCTCAGTGATGCTTGGTCAAACAAACTTGACCTTGGAAGGTCTTTTCCAGCTTGGTTAATTCTGTGATTCCAAACACCTCACTCATGGTCTCGTGAGCTCGTGGGGTCCTGATCTGAACCCCTCCCTGGCAGAGGGGGCATCACCTCTGAGGCACCAGGGATACCCAGGCTGGGGCTGGGACCTTTGCCTTTGAACATCTCACATCCCTTCTGGCAGGACCAATGCCTTTAGGGGTTAAACCTTCATGCTGGAGCCTTAAATCCTCTGGAATATTCCCTCAGCATTGGAGCTGGGATCAAAGCCCCACCACCACATTTCCTAAGCTATCTCTTAGTGCAGGGAAACTGCGATGGAGCATCGTGGTGAGAACCTCAGAGTGCTCGTTCGGTGTCTCTCAGAGAGCTGATCCCTGTGCTGTGCATGGATTTAATCCTCCTGGATCTGTCAGTGCTCCCAGGACACGCACACCAGCTCCACCAGCATGAGTGGGAGTTGCAGTGGGAGAACCCATGCAATGGAGGTTGGTCAATCAGCCAGGAGGTCACCCCGAGTCCTGATGTGCAGCAAACAGGGGGGTTCCTCCATAGAATCTCCTGAGCTGGAAGGGATCCGTGAGCATCATGGAGTCCAGTTTATGGCCTGGCACAGGACAACCCCAAAAATCCCATTTGGTGTAAAGCAAGCAGCTTTTTGCCACCAACATCCCTTCTGATTTATTATGAAGTGTGGAGCTGCACGCACCCAGCTGTGCTGGGGCTTTGCCGAGGTCGTGGCAGGGGGAGGCTGAATTTAAGACCCAACAAGTGTGGGCAGCAGACCCAGCCCCGATGTGGCCCCAGGGAAATTTGTGTCAGGCTAAAGTGGGATTGCAAAATCTTTGAGCGTCTCCACCCCTCGATTCCTCCCTGTGTTCAGTGGCCAGCCTGGAGACAGGCACCCAGAGATGGTGTGGAGATTGTGCTGTTAAAAGAGAGCTTTGTTTGGCTGGAAGTGGCACGATAAAGGATTTATGAATGCCAGGCAGTGTGGTTTTGGCATCCTCCTTAAACATTAACCTTGCTGCAGGCAACTGTTAATCCTGCTGGGTGTTGGGACCCGGGGTGACCTTGGAAATGGGAGCAGCGACTCTTTGGGCTTCTCCTGCTTGTGCCACATCTGTAAAACGAGGCTCCCCTCTGTGCCCATCTGTCCCCAAGGGTCACACCTGCAGGAGATGGATGGGGTCAAGCTGGACATGCCCCTGGGTGGATCCCTGTTTCCCCATCAGGAACAGCCCCAATACCCTGTTTGTGCCGATGTCTGAAAATCCCTGAAGCTGGGTAAATGAGAGGGATAAGCAGCATCTTTAAAAGTTCTGCTCTCATGCAGTTGCAGAGTGAAGGCTTTAAAATACAACCCCTTAAAAGCTCAAGGCTCAGAAGGGAAATAGAAAGAAACCACTAAAATTTACTTGTTTTATAAATGCCTGTGATTTCCTTTTTTTTTTTAAGCTGGTCCCGTGAGGTGGGGACATAAATCATGGCTTTATTTGAACGCTTGGACTGGGAAATGCAGCTCTTTCTCCTTGGAGCCAGAGAGCAATGGATGCTCTGAGCTTGTAAAGCCCCTTCAAATGCACTTCTCATCTAACCCAGAGCTGCTCCCAGAGCCCAACTCCCAGCAGGAGTCTGCCCATTGCCTCAATTCCCAGTTTCTTTACTTCTCCAGGCAGCTCAACCTTCTCAGTGCCAGCCCCTCCATTTCCACCCTGCATGGATCTTAGTCTGCAAAAAAAGGGTCTCTGCCCTAAGTCAAAAACAATTCTTAAAAATAAAATTTAAAGCCCTGAACACAGTTCTGTAAAAATATTGAACATCAAACCTTCTAGGTTTGCTCCCCAGCTAGCTGGCAAGGGAAATAAATATATAAAGGCCTAAATTAAAATTCCAGGGAAGCAATCCAAAATAAATATGCAATATTTCCCTGCAAAGGACCATAATATTATTTTTATTTTTCACTCCCAATATGATCAGACTACTTTACATTTTAATAAATGCATAGTTTTGAAGAGAAAATAGTATTGCTTTGATATGGCAATGATTATTTGATCAAATAAGCTATTAGAAGTTTTTTGGGGCTGCATTATGGGGGGAAATGTTGGCTTCTTTGCAGGATCTGTCTACCTAATAGGCAGTGATTGCAAACAAATAGTTATATACCGGAACAAATGGGGGAAAATTAAGGTTATCTGGCATGGAACAGCACAAAAAAAAAATCCAGTAAGATATCAATAAGGGAGTAATGTATAGCTGAGTGTTTGGGAGATAATTGCATTTCAATTGGCTGATGGCAGAGCAGGCTGAAATACTAAGCCAGTGTGGCAGAGGAGGCCTCTGTCCTCTCACTCACACCACAAAAACATCCCTCACCACGTCCTGCTGGGTGCTTCTCCTCCTGCAAAGCCGCTGGAATTCCGGGTGACTTCTCCTGATGGCAGTGGTTTCAGCTTCATCCCAAACTATCCTGTGTGATCCCACTCTCTGCTGGGGTGGTTTGTGTGGTTTGTGTCATCCTTGAGCCATGGAGTTCCCAGGGATGCTGAGCCAGGGAGCTCCTCCAGGTGCCGTGGGACAGGAGCCAAAGCCCAGGAGAGCATCCCCTGGAGAGGCCTTGGCCGTGCTGAGGGGCCTGTGCTGGAGCAGGCTGCAGTTCTGGAGGAATACTGGGTGTGATGGATCTCTGCTGCTTTAGTGAGGAGTGAAAGGATGAGAACAATTGTGCCAATTGCTCCTGGTCTGCTTGGCCAAAGTGTCCCCAGCTGGGCTCAGTGTGTCCCCAGCTCTTGGAAGCAGCTGAGGAAACTGCTGGGCTTACAGCTCCTTGAGGAAGCCAGGGAAGGGGGAATGGCTGGGATGGAGCCCCAAAATCATTAATATCACATGCACTGACATGCAGGGAGGCAGTCACAGACCATGGAATATCCTGAGCTGGAAGGGATCCTCAGGATCATCCAGTCAAACCCCTGTCCCTTCACAGCCACCCCAACAACCCCACCCTGGGCATCCCTGGCAGCGCTGTCCAAACCCTCCTGGAGCTCTGGCAGCCCCAGGGCCGTGCCCATTCCCTGGGAAACCTGGGCAGTGCCCAGGTCTGGGAAGATCTAACTGGCGTCTGAGAGCCCAGCAGGTGAGGGGGTCACCCCAGGTGGGCTGTAGGGCTGTTCCCCTGTTTTTGCTGGTGCTGGATGAAAACACCTCACAGAGCACTGTGGGTTTGATGACACTGATTTTAGATTCTCCCCAGCAAACCTGGTGCATCCTCATGCACTTCACTACCAGGCTGAGATTTATCCCACCTAAATTCTGCTGCCCATCTGTCTCAGGGAGGATGTGTCACCTGGCAGAGGTACTGATCTGTCTATGCTGAGGAGAAAGTGCCTGGTCAAGCCCATGAGACAAAAACCTCTTCAGCACCTGGAATTTATCGGGAGCAAAGCCCATCCCCAGAATATTTATTCTGCCACCGGTGCTCATCTTCCCCCCCATCCATCCCCCTCTCACAGCCTTTTCCGGCACGGCGCAGAGCAATTCTCGCTTTCCTTTTGCAGCCTGCCTTCCATAATCCACTCAGAATCTGCAGCTTTTTTTCCCCTTTGTAAGGCTGCCTTTAAACTCTTGATGTAGCGCTTTTCCCATCTGTTTCTGCCTGTGCATCTTTCCTGTGCACTGCCTAATGACTTGCTCTCGCTAGGAAGAGGCTGTATATTAATATTATCATTATAATTCTCCTTTCCACCACTTCAGATCTTGTGAGGAATGTAATTGCTAAAGCAGATTTTAAGTTACATCATGATAACCGAGCGAGTTACGGGGGAGGTTAGACTTTCACTTTGCTCAGTAGTTTCAATTTCCCTTCAGTGCTGCTTTCTGAAGGACCCCGATGGCACAGTGCAGGCAAATCCCGCGCGAGTGGATTCATTATTAATATTGTTGTTAACTGGCGTTATTAAGTTGGAGCCTGGCAGTCCCAATTATGGGCTGAGAGCCTTTTGTGCTGGGGGGCCTGTTTCCCATAGAACTCCTCTTCCATCAGCTGCAAGTTCTTTATGGCTGGCTAATTCTGCATCCCAGAATTTTCTCTTTGCTTCAGCCCACGTGTTCCCAGGAGGAGTATTTTCCTCTGCCTCATGCCCTGTCCCCAGAGGACAAGAGGATGACGTTCCCGTGCCGATAATGCGCCCTGTTTATTCTGCTCCGCTGAACGGAGTTAACGGTCTCTGTGGGTTTAACACCTGCCTAAAATTAGTCTTCATTTCGCGTAGGGTGAGGTAACCAAGGGAAGTGGCTTTGCCTTCACCCACAGAGCAGGTTGGGAGTTAATGGGACATGAAGGAGGCAGCACACCCAGTGCAGAGCTTTGCACATCCCAGCCTTCGGTGCCTCTCCGATGCTGACTGTGTCCTGCTGCCTTAGCAGGGCTCCCACCTTCCCAGCAGGAAAACACATGCGTGACACAAGTGGCCACGCTGGTGGTGGGCTTGGCGATGACTCTGGAGGGGCTGGGATTAATCTGGAAATGGGTGAGGGGAAGGATGCTCTCCTCTGCCCATCTCCTGGTTTAGCTCCAGGCTGCAGTGGCACTAACGAGCTTCCCATGCTGGAAAACCCTGCGCTTGGTGGATTAATGGCTCAAACCTGCACTGGACTTAATAAGTGGCACAGGCTATTTTCATTAAGAGATGCTGACATTTTTAAGGCCAGCTAAATGTCTCCTGGAGGTGGTGTGCCCAGTGTGAGCTTGGTACAGCGCATCCTCCAGTTTGCCTGGGACATCCAAAATCCATCCATCAGCCCTCGACTCATTTCTGTCCCTTATCCCTCAGCTGCTGAGTTTCATTTGGCCAGTCCTCCTCTCTCCCTCCTCTAATCCAGTTCCAGGGACTCAGGTGGATTGAGAGCTGGGGACTCAGAGACTTTCATTATTCACATTGTGTGCACCTGAAAATTGCGCTGCCTGCTGGCTTCCAAATTGAGTACATTAAATACAATGCATTAAACTGCCGAAATATGGAAATACCCAGGGAGGGCCGATTTAAGGCACTCCCGGCCGAGCCCCGGGTTCCGAGAGTCGCGAGTTCCGTTACCAGTGCTTGGTGCAGAGCCAGGGAGGGGCGGGGGGACGTGGCTGCAGCAGGGCAGAAGGACCAGAGCCAGATGGGGTCCTGGGCAAAGAGGAGATGTTGTTGGGATCCTGGCAAAGAGGAAGCGTTGGGTTGGACTAGAATGCAGCGAAGCCCAGGCTTCATCCCCTGCCTGGCCCTGTGTTCTCTCCGCTTCTGTATCAGGCCTCACCTGTGACACTGGAGGTGGCTGAGGGGGTCTGAAGGGTGCAAAGTGCCTGTGCAGCAGAGCTGGTGATGAGGCTGGACTGGACATGCAAAAGACCCACTTCTCCCTCCTGTTCTGCTTTGGCACCATGTTCATTTCATATGTGGGAGATGGAGCTCCTTGCTCTGCGCTCAGCAAGGATCGCCCAGCTGAGCAGGGAGTGCCAAGCTGCCCTTTTGGCCTCTCTCAGTGCCTGTGAAAGGGCTCCATCATCACAAGCAATTGAATGTTGATAATGTGAGGTTGTTCCTGGTTTTAGTTGGGGAAAGTGAGGCAGAACAAGTCAAGAGCCTCTGTAGCAGAGCATGGAGCAAAACCCAGGTGCCTTCTGTTCCCCACATGGAAATCACATTTGGCGTTATAGCCACCACTTGCCTGCCCCAGTTATCTCAGCACTGGTCCCTCTGTTCCTTCTCTTGGGGAGCTCCTGTTTCCCTGAAACACACATTTCTCCCTTCAAGATGGCAGAACCAGAGCAGGAGCACTGCCATTTGGGTAGGGTGTTCAAACTGCCTTGGATTTACGTATCCCATTCCACACTGGCTTGTGATGGATCTCTCAGTGCTTCAGGAGCCTCACAGATGGATTTCACAGCCCCCACGCACACAGACCCACACCTCTGGAGAGGTTTCCCACACATTTCCCCCAGGATCACGGGGTACAACAGTGCAGCTGAGCAGGCATGGAAATGAGTGCAGTGAAAATATCGAGTTTCAGCTGGGAATCTAATTAATCGGGATTGGATTGAGATAGTGGATTTCCTCTTCTGTGATTAGAAAAGCCGTGTGGGATCTTTGATGACCAATAGTGATCAAGACTTTGATTAAGGTTTCATCTTGAGAGGAGAACGCTTGATAATTCATCCACCCTGGGCAAGAGGCACCACCGACTCAGAGGTTTCCAGCAGCACTGACAGATGCGGCTGCTTAAAAAATCATGGCAAACCTCTATGTGTTGGCCAAACCTCCCTTCTCCTTGTTGGCCTCCACCACAGAGCCCCTAAACAAAGCCAAAAGACTCCTCTGCTTCTAAACTGACCCGTTTCCCACGGAAAATAAAATCCTTCCAGCCCCAGCACTTCTGGTTTAGGGAGAGGCTGAATCCAAATCCAAATTTTCTCCTCATCTCCACATTGTTCCAGTCTTGGGGTTTGTTTTTGAGCCATCTCTGGCTGAGCTGTCAAGTTTCACCTGAGGTAAAGCCAGTCCTGGTCAGGCATTTCCCATTTCCTGGCTGGAAGTGCATCCCACAGCTCCACTCCCACTGCCCCCGCTGCCCTGGGCTCCCACAGTAATGGAACAGGATATTTGAATGCCAGGCCTGGCAGCTTGGCCTAAGTGATTGTAAACAGGGAGTCTGACATAAAAGGAGAGACGGCAAACATAAAATTTTATGGCTTAATACCGGCAATTAGAGGGGAGCACGGGTGCACTTTGGAGCAAAGGTTCCTGCTCCATCTCTGCAGAGAGGCTTCTCCCTTTGCAGGTGCTCCTGGATGCTCCTGGATGCTCCCCTCCCTCGCTCCTGGATGCTCCCCTCCCTCGCAGAGCCTCCCTTCCCCCGCCCCGGGCGCGCCTGGCTGGGCGCGGGGGGTGCGGGAGCAGCGCAGGTGGGCGCACCTGGCTGCGTGGGAGGCCGAGCCCGGCTGCCGGCAGCTCGGCAGGAGGAGGCAGCAGCAGCAGATGCCGCCTGTCAGCCCGAGCAGATGCCTCATTAGCCCAGCTGTGCCGAGGGGCCCGGCGGCCTCCGGCTCCAGATGAAGTTGTTGAGCTCGCCTTGCTCACCTCCCTTCTTCTCACATCCTTCTCCTCCCTTCCCCACTCCGCCGATCGTGGCTTGTGCAGCACCTCCTCGCATCCTTCCTCCCCAGTCCCACTGCATCCCTGGGACAGCCATCCCGATATTCCCCCAGGCGTCATCCTTTGATGCTCAGTGCAAGGAGAAAAGGGCTCCGAACCAGTTCAGTTCCTCCCCGTACCCAGCACAGAGGGTCCCCAGGGAGGGCAGCAGCTTTTGGGCGCGGTGTTGGTGGCCGGGGGTTTAGCAGTGAGGATGTCTCTGTCCTCATTTCACCGGGAGCTGGATGCTCGAGTGAGAGCCATCACTCATCGGCTTAAACAAAGTGTTGAACAAGACAATTCAATTAACTGCAGCGGGAGTCAATAGCGCGGGGCCGGGAGCGCGGCGCTGCCCGAGCCAGGGGAAATCATCCCACTGCCTGGCGCCAGCCACAGGCTGCCATCCTGGGGGGACCGAGCGCTGCTGCAGGGAAAAGCGTCCCCCAAAGCATCCCCCGCAGGGAAAAGGCAGCCTTGCCTGTGAGAAGAGCCTGGTTTCTCCACAGCCGTCTGTGCTCCAGGGATAAAGCAGAGGAATGGGCAAGTGTGGCCAATAGCTTGAGGGTGCGGATTCTGTCCCTCTACTCCGTTCTCATGGGACCTCACCTGGAATGCTGCCTCCAGCTCGGGGGGGGGGGTCCCAGCACAGGAAGCACATGGAGATGCTCCAGGGCTGGAGTCCCTCTGCGCTGGAGCCAAGCTGGGAGAGCTGGGGGTGCTCACCTGGAGAAGAAAAGGCTCCAGGGAGAGCTCAGAGCTCCTTGCAGGGCCTAAAGGGGCTGCAAGAGAGCTGGAGAGGAAAATGGGGACAAGTGATGGAAGGACAGGACACAGGGAATGGCTTCCCAGTGACAGAAGGCAGGGAGAGATGTTTTTGTTCCCCTTGTTTTGAGCACTCTCTGCCTCTCTTTACAGACCCCCTCTCTTACAGACCCCAGAAATACACAAAGATCCTCCGACTCACATCTCCATCCTCTGCCCATCCTTGTATTCTCCTGCGTTCCCCTGAGCTTCCCTAACAATCCCCCCTCCAATGTACTTGTAATGCTATTCCCGTGTTTCCTGGGGTTTGCTTGTGTCTGACGAAAAGACCTCATCATTCCAGATTTGTCTTGCGTGAACTATCACAGGATTAGCGAACTGGAAATCTTTCCGAGTTTTCTTTCAGAAGCTCGTCCCTCGGGAGCATCGCTTTAGTAAGTGATTTTTCTGTTCTAGCCCAAGGATTGGATCCGCATCCGGTAGCCAAATTGAATTCATTCGGGCAAGGTTAAGAGCCATTTGATACAGTTTTAGATTAGGTGAAGGCAGCCATATATATTTCATATTCTGCACTAACTGCTGCACAGTTTCCAGGGATGGACCGGCGTAGCACTTATTGACTGCTCCCCAGCGATCCTGCTGTTACAAATGGATGTTGCTAAACAGGGAGATGGGTCCTAAATCTTTCCCTGCTGAAAGGTAATGGAAATAAAACAGAGCGACAGGCAAAGGGAATGGCTCGACACTTAATAAAAGGTTGGGGTGGCTGTCGGGGTGACTGTGGGCAGCAGGGAGAGCTTCCCCCTCGGAGAGGGGGGGCTGTTTGCATTCCTCCCGTTGGCTTGAGCTCGTGCCCAGGCAGGATTGAGTGGGACCATTAGAGAAAAGTATTGCTGCAGTCACCAGCGTGGTATGAGCACGGCTGCTGTGTTACCGTAGTAACAGGGAGGTGCTCGGCTCCTTCCTGCTCCCCTTCCCCGGCTCGCAGGGAGCTGAATTCGGCGACGTGGCCGCGTGCACCGATGAGGCTGAGCTGTGTCAGCCAAGGATAGAGACATGGTTTGAATAGCAGGACAAATGGGTTTCTCTGTTTCCTTAAGGTGAGCCCATCCACAGCGGTAGTGATGCCTGAAACGCTCGTGTGCCATCGCCATCTGCTCCCGCTGGAATGATCTCAAGAGCGGGATCCCCTGGGGCCGGAGCCCTCCTTCCGTGTGCTTGGCCTGTGGCAGGAAAAAGGGGAAAAGAAATTGCTCTGAGGCCTCAGAGAGGCTGCTCAGGCTGTGAGATGTACAGGGAGCTGGAGCAGCACCCCACGGGTCCAGGTTCAGCCGTGGAAAGCAGGAAGGGAAATCTCTGCTGTCAGTGCACAAGAGCTCACAGCGCCATGCACAGCTTTTAGCACAAGCCAGCTGAGAAGGGGCTTTGGGAAAGAAGCAGGTTAAATTTAGGATAACCAAAAGTCCCCCCGAAGGATCCTAAGGACAGGCAAGGCCCATAAAATTCTGTTCTTACTCACAAATCTCACCAATACTCCAGAGCATCAGGCCCGGAATGTTTATTGCTTTTCCAAAGGGCCCAGCTCCTGAAGTCATGACATGAAATGAGGGGCTCAGCCTCCCTTGCCTTTTGACTGTTTGATCTTTACAGCAGCAGGGAAAATTTGGAAAACATAACCTTTACGTTCTGCAGAGCCAGGGAGCAAATAAAAAGGACATGGAAGTCGTTTGCTATTTATTTCTATTTCTGAAAAATTCCATAGTTTCCTTTTTTTATTATTATTTTGAAAGCACCTCAGTCTGGGTGGTTTTGAAGTTTCTTGAAGTGGTTTTGGGGAGCAGAGAGAAGTAATGACAGGGTTTGGGGCTTTTTGTGCATCTTCTGAGATGTTCCTTAACCTGCTAGAAACGAGGTAAATGAGAGTTGGGAATGAAAAGCTGCCTAAGGATGTGACAGGGAAGAGCACAGATCCTCTTCTCCTAGAAATGTGTTTCCCAGGAGTGGATGGAGCTGGTGGAAGTGAGAATGCTTGACCTGCACCCCTGTGTCACACCAAGAGCTCTTCAAAGCAGGAGATAGCACAGAAGAGCTCTTCAGCTTCATGGCACAAGTGGCTCTAGAAATGGTGTTCGGTGTCAATTCTCACTCCGTGTTGTCCAGAGGATGTTTGCCAAGGCTGTTCCGGGTGGTTTTGTCAGACAGAGCCCCAGGAGTTGTAGACCTGTGGCTGTGAGACATCAGCATCGAGACGTCTCCACTTCCCCTCCAGACAAAGCCGGGGATGAGAGGGGCAGGAGGTCACAGCAGGAGGACTCAGGGCACTGCCATGAGAGGATGTGACATTTAAGCTCCACTTTATCTGTCTTTTGTCAGTGGAAGCCCTCCTCCTCCTCCTTCTTTTCCTTCTTCTCCTCCTCCTCCTCCTCCTCCTCCTTTTCCTTCTCCTCCTCCACCCATGTTCATCACTCAGCCCCTGTGAAATTCAGGGTGTCTTTGACAAGTCTCTGGGGCTGGCATCTCCTTCCCTGTTCTAATCCATGATGTCTCCTCCCATGGGGCTTTCCCATCTCATCTGCCCAGCTATAAATGTGTTTCTCCCCATCCTCCCCACTTATTGACTCTCCTGTTTAAAATGACTGCAGGACTGGTGGGGAAAATGAACATTTTTGTTCTTGTTTGAAGCAGAAAAAAGCAACCCCTCCTCAAAAAATTGCTCTGTGTCATTGCTTGGTTTGTTTTCTTCATAAACCAATTCAAAACTACCTGTTGGTTTGTTTGTTTGTTTGTTTGGGTTAGAAATGAGTGCAAGCCAGGTAAAAATGTTTTAGCTTGAGGGATTTGCCATCCTGGAAAGAGAAAAGGCAGGAAAGGAAGTGTGGAGGAAACAAAGCTCAAGTAACACAGCGCTGTGAATCCCACCGACCTGGGATTTTAACATCGCTCCTTTTCCAGCATTTCCTCGGAGAAGCCCAGGCATGGTGAACAGTTTTGACAAATGTGTTTATATTGTTTGATAGGAATCTTCTAGTCAGTACTAGAACACAACATTGTGGGGCAGGGCGGGGAGGGAAGATGCACATTCACCTGTCTGGAGAGCACACGTAAGGATTTACACGGACACAGACCCGGGATGTGCTGGGCAGCAGCTGGAGGTCTGAGGCTGAGGGTGTTTGATGGCTGTGTGTCCAGCAGTGTAAATGCAAGGGAGAGCGATTCCCTGCCGGAATCTGCATGGAGAACAGCGATAAATTTGGGATGAAAGATCATGCTTACCACTGTGAGACCCTGATGGGATGGCCGGGCACGGAGACAGAGAGTGATGGCTCACCAGGCACAGGAGCTGAGCTGGCAGGAGCCTTCCTTCCTCCTGGAGCCGACCTTGGCTCAGGAAAAAGCAAACCACAACGTTTTTGCTGCTCTTCAGAATTCATCCTTTTTTCCAGGGTCCCAATTTCACATCCTTTGGAGGAGGAGGCAGGCTTTGGCGCTGACTCTGGATGTCTCCCTAGGCCAGCTTCAGAGGAGGCTGTGTCATCTCCAACCTTTCAAGGAAGCCACAAGGGCTTAATTAAAACCTAAACTCGCGCACCGCTATTCAGATGAGACCGTCGGCTCCTCTGCTGACGGCAGCTCAAAGTTGTCACTTTGCTCGTGCTGCACATCCGTGCTGCAAGGGAGGAAATTTCAGCTGAGAGACAGGCCCGGGGCTGGCGTGGGCTGAGCCCCTCTGCTGGAATCCTGCAGCTGGCAGGAGCGGGTCGAGGTGCCGGCAGCATCCCTGTAAGGACAGGGAGCAATCAATCACTGGGACTTCATTAAAAGATGCATTGGAGGCAGCTTCTTGACAGAGCCAGTGTGCAGAGGTGACACAGACCTGACTGCAGTCACTGGCACTTGAGGGAGAGAGGGAAAATCTGCATTTCCTAATCACACCACTCTGGTCAGAAGTCACTTGTTTTCGGCTCCACTCTGGGCATTTCCATGCTTGGAAGGAAAAAATGTGATATCAACCATTGCCTACCATCCCTGAGCAGTCAGCCAGGACATGAAAAGGAGCAGCCACAGAGAGAGATGGTTTGGGGGAGTGGGAGGCCCACAAGAGTGTGGATTCAGGGAGCTGCTTAAAAGCAGGGGGGAAAATCCAAACCATCCATGCAATATCAGTTTGTGGTTCCCAGTGAAAGAAGAGACCAGGAACTAAAAAGGGCCACATCTCTCCTATGTGTGGGACGTGCTCGTTCCTGCATGTGGCTGCAGCGCTCGTGCCTGTGTGTGCTCGTAGGGCTGTGCACGGAGGGACCGCACCTGTAGGACACACCTGTGTGACACAGGAACACATGTAGGGTGTGTGTCTGCATCCAGACAGACCAGAAGAGACCTTCGTGAGACTCGAGGGACCATGAAGAGATTGTAGAAACCATGGCGAGGTCATAGAAACAGTGGTGAGGCTGAAAAGACCGTGGTGATGTTGTGGAGATCAGTGAGGTGGTGGAGATGTTGATTAGGCTGTAGAGACTGTGGTGAGGTTGTAGAGACCATGGAGAGGTTGTAGAAACTCTGGTGAGGCTGAAGAGACCATGGTGATGTTGTAGAGACCACAGTGAGGTTGTAGAGACCTTGATGAGGCTGTGGAGACTATGGAGAGGTTGTAGAGGCCATGGTGAGGCTGAAGACACCTTGGTGAGGCTGAAGACACCTTGGTGAGGCTGAAGACACCTTGGTGAGGCTGAAGACACCTTGGTGAGGTTGAAGACACCATGGAGAGGTTGAAGACACCATGGTGAGGCTGAAGACACCTGGGTGAGATTGCTCCTCTGGTGCAGCTTGAGGCCGTTTCCTCTTGTCCTGTCACTTCTTCCCCCGGCACAGAGCCCGACCCCATCTGGCTGCTCCCTCCTGTCAGGGCATTGTGGGGACCCAGAAGATCCCCCTGAGCCTCCATTACTCCAGCCTGAGCCCCTTTCCCAGCCCCCTCAGCTGCTCCTGGTGCTTCAACCCCTTTCCAGCTCCGTTCCCTGCTCTGTTCATGGTGTCTTGCTCCTGCCTGGGGTCCTCAGGAGGTGCTGCAGGAGGTGGTTCCATGAAGAGGCCGCCAGCCATTCCCACATCCCTCTGATTTCCAGCACGCAGGGCCCCTGTGCCAAGCCAGTCCCACAGCCACTTGCACAGCAGCTGGAGGAAAGAGATTCCTGCATTACTTGGTGCTCAAATGTTGGAAACCAGGCTGGGCCTTGCTCAGGTGCTTCCTGAACAAGCACAAGAAGGGAGGGCAGATTAGATATTGGGAACTGGGAATTGTTCCCTGGGAGGGTGGGCAGGCCCTGGCACAGGGTGCCCAGAGCAGCTGTGGCTGCCCCTGGATCCCTGGCAGTGCCCAAGGCCAGGCTGGACATTGGGGCTGGGAGCAGCCTGGGACAGTGGGAGGTGTCCCTGCCATGGCAGGGGTGGCACTGATGATCTTTAAGGTCCCTTGCGACCCAAACCATTCTGGGATTCCAGGATATCCAGTGCCACTTCCAGGTGAATGAGATGCTGTGAAGGCACCACACACATCCCAGCCCATCCTGCTGTCATCGATCTCTCTCTCAGGAGATCCCAGCTGCTCTCTGCACTCCATCTGCAGCCTCCAAACAGCCATTGCAGGGGAGAAAATAAAACACTCAGTTCAAGGGGGGAAGGGAAAAATGATTTTTAAAAAAATCAGCTCTTCTGGCATCCCATAAATCTCAATTTATTTGTCCTTTTCTTTTTATAAAAGCGTGAAGGGAAGCAAAGCTGTGAGTGCAGAGCCTCCCCAGGGACCGTGTCAGCGTGCAGGGTGATGTTCAAGGCAAGAAGCCTTCAGCCCTCAGCCACCTGTAGCAAGGGGAAGGGGCTTTGTGGAGTTTAATTTAATTTTTCCCCTCAGGTGTCTCTGTGGTGGGATCGTTCACAGGTGATTTTTGCCCTGGGGAAGAGGCAGGTTCTGGAAGGGGAAGGAGGGGTTGGAGAACAGAACTGTGGGAAGTGACCTGAGGGTTCTGGTCGAAGGCAAGTTGAAGATGAGCCACCAGTGTGTCCTGGCAGCCCAAAGGGCCACCGTGTCCTGGGGGTAGGAGGCCAGAGAAGGATTGTCCTGCCCTGCTCTGCCCTGGGGCAGCCTCACCTCCAGTGGTGGGGTCTCGTGGCTGCCCTCCCTCAGGGCTGTTGGGCACAGGGGGTGTCTCAGCCCACGTGAAAACACCTCTTCAACCAAACATCTGTTTCCTGCCATGTTGCTGAAGCAGTAATTGTGGGTTTCTGGGTCACATGGGATTTTATTTTGCTTCTTGGAGTAGCTGCTTTGTTTTTCCTGAGCTCCCCGAAGGATTTGCTGAGGAGTTTGCCATCCACAGCACCTGGATTTGATGTGCCCGTAGCTGCAGAGGTGGGATTGGGGTGTTCCCAGCACCAGGAGGTCTCGGAGGATCCTGACTGTTTAACATCCCTTTTCTGACTGTTTAACATCCTCTTTCCCCCTCTTTGCACAGAACTTGTACCCACATCTTCATTTTCCCTGCTCTAGGACATTCACAACTGGCTGCAGTAGTACAGCAGTAATTACACTCTCCATCGCTTTCCCATCAAGAAATAAATGGAAGAAAACCACATCCCAAGGTAGCAGCAGTGACCTTCATTTTGGAAGGTTAGTCACAGTCAGCTGGGCTGTGATCCAGCCCTAAATTTCCCCAAGACCTCGCTGTTCCCTCGAGCTGGTCACGTGCTGGGATAGGGGAGCTGCCAGGGCTGGGGAGGCTGACAGGAGAGGCACAAGTGCTCTGGGAGGTGTTTTCCATAGGAAAAGGTGTCTGTGAGGAGGGGCTGGGGGTGGATTTTTGGGGACATTGACATGTGCTTCGCTCTGTTGGTGACTTTGAGAGCAGGAAGCTCTTGAGGTCCAGCTGAGGTCAGACTCTCAAAGCTCATTGATCCCGTTCTCCTCCGTGGCCTGGCGGGGCTGGGGCACTGCCTGTATCTCTACAACTTGTTGAAAGGTGGTTGTAGTGAGGTGGGGGTTGGTCTCTTTTTCCAGGCAACAATTGGCAGAACAAGAGGACACAGTCTTAAGTTGCGCCAAGGAAAATATAGGTTGGATATTAGGAAGAAGTTTTTTACAGAAAGAGTGATAAAATATTGGAATGGTCTACCCAGGGAGGTGGTGGAATCACCATCCCTGGATGTGTTTAAAAAGAGGTTGGATGTGACACTCAGTGCCAGGGTTTAGTTTAGTTGAGGTGTTGGGACATGGGTTGGACTCGACAATCTTGAAGGCCTCTTCCAGCCTGGTGATTCTGTGATTCTGTGATCTCCCTGAAATGCCACCTTTGTCTACTGATGATGGATCAACTTCTTTCCAAAGACCTTCCCTGAGGTGTGGTGCCTGATGTGACTGTAAAAGAGCAGGGGCTTCCTTTACTCTGTCCTACGTAGCTCCCAGTGATGAAATTCTCCCGCCAGGGCTGGCAGCACTGGGATAAACCTTGGGAAAGGTCACCCTGTCTGTCCCACTCCCTCCAGCCTCTTGGCTGCTGCACCATGTCCCCACCAGTCTCAGCAGCCCGCTGCTGGCTGCAGAGGTGGGAACATTCCAGTTCCTCAGCCCATGGAACGCCAGGGAATGTGGTCACCAGTTTATTCCCCTCCCTGTGGACCCAGACCATTCAAAGCTTGCTGAGGGAATATCTGTTTCAAGGCCTTCAGGATGCCACAGTGTTGTGTCCCGGAGTCCAGGAAAAACCTTCCCTGCTCTGCTCTGATGCTGTGATGGAGTCTTGGGATTTAATTTTGCTTCTTGGAGTAGCTGCTCTGTTTTTCCTGAGCTTCCCACAGAAAAATGCTTCCCGGCATTTCCTGATGTTCCTTAGGGAAGCTGCCCTCCCTCCTGTTACAAAGGAACTCTGTCTCCTCTTTCCAACATTACTCCTGTGCTGTGCTGCCCAAGAAGGAGGTTTTGGGGTCTGTGTGGTGTGAACATCTGTCCTCTGTGCCCAACCCCACTTCCTTGGGCTGTGGGAGGGAGGGAGATGTTTCTACCATTCCCCACGAGGATGATTATGAAACACTGAGGTGAAAGACACTCTTGATCTGCTGTAAATCCAGCTGCATTCCTGGACCTCAGCTGCCCTAACACAAGGTGCAGAGCAAGAACTGGATCCTGGTGTCTTTATTATCCCTCTAGACTTGCTCTGCACCTCTCACTTGCTGTCTTTGAAAGAGGAGAGGGGGAATAGATGGCCACGAGAATTGTTTTCAGCTATTTCATTTAAGTCATAATCATTTCTAATCTCGGCGTGCAGGGACTGCATCACATGGCCCAATCAGTCACTGAGATTGTCCTGCAGCTGCAGTTTAGCCAGGAAAAAAGAAGCTATCCAGAGGCAGAAATGTGGGAAACAAGAGCGTCTGGGGCTGTGCAACTTGGTACTAATGGGACAGCCCAGGTGTCTGAGCACTGGTGGGTTATCCAAACCAGTCCCGTGGATCAGAGACGCAGCCCTGGGATGGGAATGGGAGAAGGAACAAATGGTCTGTGGGGTAATGACTTGCTCCAAGTGTAGCTGGAGGAGGTGGGCAGCCTTCTGTGCTTGCTGCAGGCAGGGCTGGCAGTGCAATTCCCTATGGGATTCCTGCAGAATTGTAGAATCCCAGGATGGTTTGGGTTGGAAGGGACCTTTAAGCTCATCCTGTTCCACCCCCTGCCATGGGCAGGGACACCTTCCACAAGCCCAGGGTGCTCCAAGCCCCATTCAGCTTGGCCTTGGACACTTCCAGGGATGAGGAGGAGTTTCCTCAGACAGCGAGTCCCAGACAAGGGTATCTCATCTGGGCAGATGGCAGGAGGTGACCAGAACTCTGCTCATCTCGTCCCAAGGGAGCCCTGTAGCAGCATGGCTGGGATCCATCCCTCAGCATTCAGGGCTGGGGATATGGGGCCAGCAGATTTCCCCCTTGTGCCATTGAGTCTCTGTGTGTGTGACAGGTTTTAATACAGATTGCTGTCTGTTGTGCCATGCCAGGAGGGCTGAGTGCCCTTGGTGATGGGATTTGCCTGCCCAGAGAGCTTTCTGGCAGTGGTGTGAGTGCCCTCACGTCCTGCAGGACTCTGCTCTGGGAAGTCCCTGAGCAGGCTAAAGGGAAGGACACTATCAGGGAAAATGGAATCCCTCCAGCATCTGTGATCCTCTCATGTTTGCTCCCTGTGTGTTTGCCAAGAGCGCCCTTATTTATTTCATCAGCTAAATGCTGCAAACCAGATGTCTGAGTTCCATCAAGGCATTTAATGATGATGATCACTGCTTCCCCTAATGCAGTGTCTTCTAGCGAGGACGATGCCACAGCAGTGCACAGCTGTTGACCAATGGGGGCCTGTCTGTTTTCTCCAGTGTTTTATGGTACTTCTCTATTTTTTCTGATAGGCCTCCTTTTTTCCCATTTTTCTTTCTTTTTTTTTTTTTTTCTTTTTTTTCTGCTGAGTTGCAGGAAGTTCTGAGGTGGAACGTGGCAGCTGTTTAATGGTGCAGGAGCCTGGCAAGGCAGATGAGCTTAGGGAGTGAGGAGAGCCTCCCGCTCCTCTGTGGTGCTGCAGAAAGCCTCCTGCATGACAGGAATGTGCTCCCTGCATCCTCCCAGAAACAGGAAAAGGCTGTGGCTGCTCTTTCCCAGCTAAGCTGGGAGTAAATAACACAAATGAGTAAATAACACAGACCAAGCTGCACAAGGAGGCTTTGGCACAGCCAGAAGGGAAGACTGAGCCTAAGGGGTTTGTTTCTGGTACAGAGCCGTGTTTTTCCTTGGCTGGATGCACCAAGATGAGCTCGAGAGGACACGAGATAGGGCACAGATGTTGGGAAAGGCACACGTTGGGTGTGCTGGGATAACTTGGCACAGGAAAGCTGCTCAGGCCCTGTGTTTCCCAGGCGTGTGCTTGGCTGTTCTGCTGAGCTGCTCCGTTGATCAGGAATGGGGATTGAGAACCTGCCGGGGACAGGTCAGGCTGTCAGGATACTGAAAAACTTGTGCAGGGAATTTCTTCAGCCCTCTGCAGCATTTCGTGAGAGCTCTGTCTTTCCCATGCAAGTTAACTAAAACAAAGTTACCAGTGGTTATCAATATCCACACCTGCAGTTGTTTTTCCCAGATTGTTAAGGCTTCAACCAGAAAAACACTTGGGAACGGATGTGCCAGAGTTGGGCCAACCCCCTCAAGGGGTGGATGGCCAGAGAACCAATTACTTTATATCATCCAGCTCACTTTGTGAACTAACATATAAAAACCTTGGGGAAAAGCCATTAAATGGGGCTTTACCACCTTTTCTACTGACCTGGACTTGTGTGGTTTTTCTACATGTCCGCGTTACAACAGCGACATGTTACTGTTTTGTAAACATTTGCACCTGCGTTGTTTTGTGGGATTGTTATGGTTCTAACTAGACAAATATTTGGGAATGGATGTCTTAGAATTTGGCCAATCCCCTCAAGAGGTACATGGCCAGAGGACCAATTACTTTATGCCATTTAACACACTTTTGTGAACTAACATATAAAAGCCTCAGGAAAAACCATTCAATCACTTGCTGCCATTGATAGCTGAGCCTGGACTCTGTGTGGTCTCTCTGCCCATCCTGTGGTGTGACAGCGACAGGGCTGCTCCGTTTTATTTTTCACCAGGAAGGTGGGAGCAGGATCATGTCCTTGCATCCCAAGGTGTTCCAGGATGGATGTGCTATGGAGACAGGGAGGGACACCTCCCAAAAGGTGTAAGGAGACCTTTAGGAACCGTACGGGGCTGTTCAATCCAACTGTGGCGTTGCTTTCCTGCAGGGAAGCACCGTGTAACTTCTGGAGGTGTGGTAAGATCTCTTAAGAGACAATTAAGAATTGCAGTGTTGCTTTGATATTTGTTGAACAAAATGTTGACACAATACACCAGGCTATTTGGGTTCATTTTAACTTGCAGCTTAGGCTTCCAAAAAGAAAAAAAAAAAAAAAAAAACCCAAAAAAAGAGAGTATGAAATGAATTAGCAAATTATTTTGATTGCTTTGTTCATTTTTCCAGCAAGAAAGTTACCCACCTGGAAAATACTGACTGGCTGCAGGCAGGAGCAGAATTTATTACCTGAGATAAATGGATCTGGGATAAAAGTCCTCTTTATTTTTTCATTTTAGCTGCAAAGGATGATATGCTTCTGTTCTGCTCTTTGTGCCTGAGATCAAATAAGAAGGAACTTTGCATAGGTGTGCCAATGCCTTTCAAGGGGAAGTTTCTCCCCCACCCCAACCTTCCTTTTCCTCTTGGAAGCAGCACCTTGGACTTGAGATGAGAGCAGCATTTGACGTCCTTTTCACAGTGATGCCGGCGTGACTCTGAATCCCAGAACTGGCGCTCACCCCACATTCCATCCCGTGTGCACAGGCTCTGATCTCGCTACCTTGGCCTTGTTTTATTCCCTTTTTTCTTCCTTTCTTTGCCCATTTCTTTGGCAAAGAGGGCTTTGTGGGAGAAGCTTCATTTCATTTCCCCGCAGGTCCCAGGGGGCAGCTGGCGGATCTCATATGCAGGGTGTCAGCTGTGCTAAATGAACACGCTCAGATCGCTGTAAATCCCTATTTACACATAATAAACACGAGGATATAAAACACAGAGGAAATAATACATTATTGATTGCAGCAGTGGCATGTAATGCCCTTTGAAAGGCGGGTGGTGTGTGCCCATCCATCCATCAGCGCTCCGAACGCAGATCCTTCCTCTCCTCGGGATCCCTGGCTCCCTGTGCAGACAGGACGGGCAGGAGTGGGGAAAGGTGGCTTAGAGCTGTTTGCAGACAGCAAAGGGGGAAATTGGCCTACAAGGAAGAAGTTTTGGCAGTGAGGGTGGGCAGGCCCTGGCACAGGGTGCCCAGAGCAGCTGTGGCTGCCCCATCCCTGGCAGTGTCCAAGGCAAGGTTGGATGGCGCTTGGAACAGCCTGGGACACTGGGAGGTGTCCCTGCCCACAGCAGGGGGTGGCACTGGATGGGCTTTAAGGTTTCTTCCAAGCCCAACCATGCTATGATATTTGTCTGGCCTGCAGCCCTGTCTGTTGGGCATGTTGGAATTTTCCTTTAGGCAAGAAGGTGCTTGAAAAGAATTTCCCTACAAGTGCAGCCAGAGCATTCAAATCTTCGTGTGTTTCCCTCTCGGAGCAGACAGTATCTCCCATAAGGAGTGGTTTATGTGCAGGCTGCCCTGGTCACTTCTCTTTGTGAGCAGAATGAAAGCTTGGTACAACACCTGGGGGGTTCAGGGTCAGTTATTTTTTGGGATTGGGAAGGATGGCTCACAAGCCCTGACACCACTTTTATGGCTAGGGGTAGGATGCACTCCGAAACAAAAAGTGTGGTGGTTTTGTCTCTGTGTGTACGACTTCTTGTTAGGTTTTGTGTTTGTTTCTTTTAAAAAATGGTGATGTGATGTGCTCACCACCTGAGGTGCCCTATCAGCATCACTGCCCCGGCACTTGTGTTGCAGTGATGATGAGCAATGTTTTGATGGCTGCTAAAATTGTAGGTGATGATTCCTTCTTTCTGAAGAGCAGGCACCATCCCTCATCTCCCATGCGATTCATGAAATTCATTCCCTTGTTTTATCTCTGGCTGAGGTTGCAGGCGAGTGAGGTCAGTGAGGCTTGACAGGCGTTTGGAATAGGTTTTGTTGGGTTTAAATGAGTTGAGAGTTCAAAGCCAGGCAGGTAATGGAGCGGTTCTGCTCCCCTTGTTCGCTCTGAGGGGGTGGCAGACCTTGCTGCTCCTCACAGCACTGGATCAGAGGCCAAGTGCTCCAGTCAGGAGAATCCTGAGGCACAGCCGTGTTAGAGTAGTGCAGGACAAGGGGGAACAGCCTCACCCTGATGGGGGGCAGGGTTAGGGTGGATATTGGGAATCAATCCTTCCCTGTGAGAGTGAGGAGGCACAGGGCATCCAGAGCAGCTGTGGCTGCACCATCCCTGGAATTGTCCAGGGCCAGGTTGGATGGGGCTCGGAGCACCCGAAAAGTGTCCCTGAGGATGGAATGAGATGATCTTTAAGGTCCTTTCCAAGACAAACCATTCCATGGCTCTAACAGAAGGAGCACCTTCATGAAATGTGGATAACTTGACTCAGCACATGGGGAAAGCTCTCTGCCCCACGAACCACCCCACCCCCAGATCTGAGCTGTTTGCTCACTCGTGGGAGCTCTGCAGTGGAAACATATTAAAGTTCCCTTTTCCTGCAGTTTTTTTCCTCCAGGTATTTAATCTTAGTTTGCAGATGAAATGTGCAGTGGAGAAAAAGATGCTAATCACACAGTTGCTGCACTCTGCTCCAGCCACTGAAAAATTTATTGCCTTCTGTCCTGGATTGGACAGGGCTGGAGCATCACCCCATTAACAGCTTTGGAGTGGCAGCAGAGAGACCCAGCATCTCACCAGGGCATGACCCTGAGCCTTTGGGGCCACCAGAGACCTCACAGGGGTTGGTGCAGGATAGCTGCACTTCCTAATCTGCACTTGGCTCAGCTCACAGGCAAGGAAGGTCCGGGCCAGGCTGGAAGCTTCCAGCACTTGGCTGTGAGTGTCACCAGCAGCTTCCCGGTGTTTCATGGCTTTTTATCAGAGGAGGTTTTAGCAACCATTTGTCAACACTCTCAGGCACCTGGTGGGATTCTGGGGGTGTCCTGTGCAGAGCCAGGAGTTCAACTCAGTCCTTGTGGGTCCCTTCCAACTCAGGATATTCTATGATTTAACTACTCAGCTCTTCCCACTTTTTTTAGCCAGCTGTTGAGATGCCATTATTTCAGTCTCCCAGATACATCATTATGTACATGCCTAATAGGTCCCTTCCCTGGCTGTAATAGGGCACGTGGCTGTATATGATCAAGTTCTGTCAGGCTTTTATAAACCCAGAGCAGAAGGTGAGGTCAGAAATCAGACCAGAAATGGGATTTCTCCAGCTCCCAAAGAAAGGTGTTTGGCTGCACAGCTTTCTGAGCATCTTGTACTATCAAACTGTCTTGGAAGCAAAGTGGTTTGATTTTTGGCCTGTCTCTGCCCTCAGTGGATTATTGGGCTTACAGTTCAGAAAGACTCAAACTGCAGCTCCTGTGATGCATCTTAAATGTACAATTTTCACTTGGCTTTTTGCAAGACCAGTGTTTCTTCCTGACGGATCCTCCTGCAACTGCATTTCCCCTCCAGCACCAGCAAGCCCCGCAGGATCTTGGAGCACACAACCATTCCATAAAGTCCCTCGTCCCTCTCCTGTGCCTGTGTTTGCTTATGTCTCTCTCTTTTTTTTTTTTTTTAATTAACTTGGACTATTTTCATAAAATCTCACACCTTGAGGAACCCAAAATCGCTGAGCAAGGAAATAATCATCAGTGGTGCAAGGAGTGCTCGTGTCTCTCCTGCAGCAATTAGCAAACCTTAACTCAGGCTTGGCTCTCTTTCCAATTAAACCCTGGCAAGCTGGAATGCACAATGTGCTAATGAAACGGGGAGTTCTGGAGCTCCTCTGCTGGCTGTTTGGAGGATATGGGAGCTTTAGGCTGTCTGGCTGAAACTGAGCCATTGAAAGTAATGGGCTGGACAATCTCACCCCATTACTTTTAATGGGATTGAGGGAGTGCGCGCAGGAGCAGCGCTGGGGAAGCAGGGGAGCTGTTTCCACAGATCATCCAAGTTATGGCCAATGCTGGGAAAATGCCCCCCTGGCAGCAGGAGCTGTGTGAAGTAATGGGGTTTGGCAGGGGGGGAGCAGGGAAGGTGCAGAAAGGCACCAGTGCCACGAGTCAGCCCTGAGTGGGGCCTGATTTTGGTCAGGGCATGTCACAAGGAGGGGAACTGCTGGATGGGGCAGATCCCTGCTTCTGGATGGGAGGAGATCCCTGCTCCTGGGTGGGGCAGATCCCTCCTGGATGTGGGCAGATCCCTGCTGCTGGATGGGAGAAATCCCTGCTGGATGTGGGGAGATCTCTGCTGGATGGGAGAGATCTCTGCTGGATGTGGGGAGATCCCTGCTGGATGTGGGGAGGTCCCTGCTGGATATGGGGAGGTCCCTGTTGGATGGAGAGAGATCCCTGCTGCTGGATGTGGGGAGATCCCTGTTGGATGTGGGGAGATCCCTGTTGGGTGTGGGGAGATCTCTGTTGGATGTGGGGAGATCCCTGCTGGATGTGGGGAGATCCCTGCTGGATATGGGGAGATCCCTGTTGGATGGAGAGAGATCCCTGCTGCTGGATGTGGGGAGATCCCTGTTGGATGGGGGGAGATCCCTGTTGGATGTGGGGAGATCCCTGCTGCTGGATGTGGGGAGATCCCTGTTGGATGTGGGGAGATCCCTGTTGGGTGTGGGGAGATCCCTGTTGGATGGGGGCAGATCCCTGTTGGGTGTGGGGAGATCCCTGTTGGATGGGGGGAGATCCCTGTTGGATGTGGGGAGATCCCTGCTGGATGTGGGGAGATCCCTCCAGTGTGTGCATGCTTTGGTCCCTCCCTCATAGCCACTTCCCTGGTTTGCCCTCCTATCCCGATCCTGTGCTGATCACAGCTGCAGAGGTGGAGGGAGGGTTTAATGTGCTGTGAACTGTGAGGATTTTAGCCGAGGCTGCTGAGCATCGCTCACGAAGCATTTGCAGAGGGAAGATCCAGCTTGTGGGACCAGCTGCAGAAATTGTGAGGTTTCAGGTCAATCAGGAAACTGAAAATGCTCAAAAAGGGGAGAGGGAAGGTCATGAGACACGAATATCGCAGGAGTAAAGATTTAGGCTGAATGCTGCAGCCTGAAGTTGTCGTGGATGCTCAGTGCCTGCGGTGTCCTCTCTGGACCCTCTCTGGTGATGGATTTGTCCCTCGTGGTGGGGCTGAATCTGCTCCCACTGGGACGTGGAAGGAACATTGTCTGGACAGGGCAGCAATCAGCCTCCCACAGCCTGAGATTTGCCCACTCACTTTCCTTTCTCCTCCTGCTGAGCGTGGCCAAAGCCCTCCCTGCCGGGGCACTTAAACCTCAATGCCTCAATCAAAGCAGAAAGGGACGGAAAAGTGGTGATGAGATAACCCCCTAAACCTTATGGCTTTCCCCTCTCCCTATAACTGGGGCCTTGTTCCTTGGTGGAGGGCTGGGGCTTGTTCTCAGGCTGCCTTTTCCATTTAGCACCACAGCTCTCCCAGAAAGTTTGAACAGAAGGGGAGGAGCAGGGACAGCAGCAAATGCACCTCCAACTGGGATTAACCTGGAGCTGCTGCTCCTTGGCCAGCCACTCATCCGTGGCGGTTTGGCAACAACACTGATGCCAGGATGATTTTTGCCTTTTCTTTTATACCCCTGTTATACCTTTTTTACAATTTCTTTATTCTTGGTGCTTTTTGCCTCCATTCTTGGACTTGTTTGCCAAGCTGGGACACTGAACGTTTCAAAGGCTTTGCAGTGAGGGATCAGAGTGCCCAGAGCCCAAGGGCCTCTCCAGAACACATTTTGTAAACTGAGATAGAACCATCCAGGGGAAGGAATCTTTGATAAATATGCTAATTAGTAAGACCTATAATGTGATCCCAGGTCTTTGATGGGGGCCATTGTGGGGTGCATGGAGGGGCATTTGACCTGGACGTGGTGCACCTGGGGATCCTTAAAATAAATCCCAAGGTAAAATCCCTTTTTCCCCTTCTAATTTTGTTTGACTTTTGATTTTAAGACCAAGGAAAGGCATCACCACCATGAGGTTCCCCAAGCTGTTTAGGTACCTCAGCTCCCATTCAAATTTCTGGGAGGTATTTCAAGTCTGGATATCTGAGGAGGAAACAGGGATTAACCTGTGCAGTGGGTCTGCCCTAAGATAAGACATTCACATCACCAATCTCCTTCATCTTGGAGAGGAGACAGCACAGCATGGACTGGTCACAGCAGGTCTCCTGCCCCTTCCCACCTCACAGGCGGGAAGGCAGCTAAAAGAGACAGCTGAGAGCTGCCAAGGAGAGGAAAAATGAGACAGAAGCTGAATATCAGAAATACTTTTAAAACGCCTCAGATGTGGAAGAATTGCAGCCGTGCTGTGAGGTAACCAGCAAATAGAATTTAATTATACGATACACAGGAGTAATGGAGCTTGTGAGGCTGGAGTGTGATTTCCCAGTAATAGGAGGACAGCGGGGATCCCTGCTTGGGCTGCCGTGTGTGTTCAGGGAGAGCGGGACGGTGCTGCTGGGCTTTCCCTGCCTCGGAGGGGAGGGAAGGGCCACAGCTCCTCCAGCTTGCAGGAGCCGGGTCCTTCTCGGGGTGTCCAGCACGTGGAGCCTTCGGAGCAGCTGGGAGATGGGGTTCTCTGGATCGGGGGCACACGGGCTTGGAGGCAGTGACTGAGGTCAGGCAGAGGAAAGCTGTGATCCCAGCACGTCTCCGAGGGCAGGAGTGGTTTGTGCTCCCCTGTCCATCTTCCCAGAGTTGTGAGAAGGATGGCTTGGGGCAGCAACACATCCAAGGTGGGAGGTGGGAGGAGCCATTGTTGATCCAGAGTATGGCTATAGATGTGACCTTTATGGTGCTGTGGCTTTATTTTTATTATTTTTCTCTCCAGTTTATCCACAATCTGTCAGAGCAGTGTGGGGACTACCAGGGTTTATTGCAAAGTGCTTCCACTGCCATGCTCGCCTCCCAGCTGAGCTTGTTTTGTTTTATTTTGTTGGTTTTTCACCTTTAGGGGGTTTTGTTTGTTTGTTTGTTTGTTGCTCTGCGCAGGGTGTGAGGCAGGTTCACTCCAGCTTTGCGTGGAACTCTAGATCTGCATGTAAATGTGGCTCCCTGAGGGCCAGGGGAGCACAAGAAGTGTTACTTATTCCACCATGAGGTGCTCCCACCAGGCTACAGGATAATGTCGGGCTCTGTGTGTGGCTGGCGTTGCTCGGATTGGGGTGGGACATGCAGGGGTCCCTCAGCAGGAGCGAGGAACAGTGCAGGGGCTCTCAGGGAAATGAGAAGCCCCAGCGAAATCAGGCCTTGAGAGAAAACACTGCATTCTTAAGGAATCAAAATATGCGGATTTTGTGTCTTTCTCCCTGTCAGATTTGTTCTGAGCTGGTTTTAGACTATCTCAGAGTCTCCCAATCCCTGCTGTTGGAAGCCCTCCCAGTTTGTAGGAGCACAGTCACCGGAGATGGAGCAGGAAGGCTCAATAGATCAGCTCAACCCCATCTTCCAAACACCCCTTCCCTTGCAGCCCACCCTGACTCACACAGAGCCCGTGTGCTGCATTCTCTGGGGCCTCTCCAGTCCCTGGGCCATGTCCACATCAAGGCTTTTTATTTCCCTGGAGAGCTTTTTCAGTGGAACAGGTGCTGCAGAAAGGTGGGATGGGTTTCATACATGTCCTCCACCCTTTCCTCTCCATGAGGGTGGGGTCAGGTTGCTGCTGTCTGGAGATGAATGCACAGCCCCTGGGTTTGGTGGGGTGGGAGAAGGTGGGTGGAGGAAGAAACGTGGCATTGGTGCCACCGCAGCCCTTGGCAGGCAGGTCCTGAGTCCCAGCAAGCCCAGGGTGAGCTGTCAAGCAGAGAGTGGGGCAAGTGACAGCCCAGGGCCATCCCAGCCCTTGGCTGGAGCAGAGGAGTTCCTGGAGGAGGGGGAGCAGTCAGACAGGGCAAGGGACACTGCCTGTTCCCCTCTCCTGCCTTCGCCTTTCGTGTCCCGAGGGGCACAAGGTGCTCCATGGAGCACATGGATCCGTGTGGGCTGCTGAGGCCAAGACAGATGTGCCCAACATCTGTCCTGCCGTGTCCCTGAACTGTCCTGCCATGTCTGGGGCTGTCCTGCCGTGTCCGTGGCTGTCCTGCCATGTCCCTGGGCTGTCCTGCCATGTCTGGGGCTGTCCTGCCGTGTCCCTGGGCTGCCCTGCCATGTCCCTGAGCTGTCTTGCCCTGTCCCTGGGCTGTTCTGCCATGTCCCTGGGCTGCCCTGCCGTGTCCCTGAACTGTCTTGCCCTGTCCCTTAGCTGTCCTGCCGTGTCCCTGGGCTGCCCTGCCGTGTTCCTGGGCTGTCCTGCTGTGTCCATGGCTGTCCTGCCATGTCTGTGGCTCTCCTGCCACCTCCCCAGTATCAGCAAATCCTATCAGTTCAGATCTCCTCCTAGTGGGATGACATGGATGGTGATGCTTCCTGGTTTCAGGGGCTGACCTGGAGAAACAAACAGCAGGAGAGACTGGGCAATGCATGGGCAGGTGCCTGCCTGTTGCTTGTTCCTTCCTGCAGCATCTCTGAACATTGGAACTGAACATTTGGAGACTTGGCTGGAGCAGCAGAGGTACAGTGGGCTGGAGTGAAGCTCTTTAGTTCCCTGGGAAGTCCTTGAAGTGCAGGTCAGAGCCACCAGCAGGGAAAATTGGCTGAACAATAAAGGAATCTCATGAGGAGGATCCAAGCTCCGGGGCTGCAGCAAGGCCAGGAACATCAGAGGGGCTCTTGAAAAATAAAAACTCCTGTGAACTGGGGGAAGATGCTGGAGCTTTGCCTGCATCCTGCGAGTCTGTGAAAGGAAACAGCAACCACACAGGAGTGGGGCCTTCAGAAGCGGGGCATGGAGGGAGCAGGTGCCAGCCAAAGGCACATGGGACTGTCTCTTGGATTTGGGATCATGGGCAGCCCCACCAGCCTTTTCCAATGCCTGGGTGTGTTTTTTGCCAGGTGATGTGGAATTCTCTGTCTGTGTGGGTTACCTGACCCAGCTCTCAGCAGTGCAAACAGTTTGGTGTTCAGTAGTGAAGAAAACAGATTGTTTCTACATAACCTTTTATTTGGTTTTCTTTCAAATAAAGCCCTGTGTGGAAGTTACAGCTTTTACAGTAGGAAATACAGGAAAAATACTTTTTCCTGCACAAGAGGCATAGTTAGGCTGTGGAACTTGTTGCCCCAAGGCCTTAGCAAAGCCAATTTTGGACAATTTGACCAGTGTAAACACCTGCCTGAGCACACAAAGCTGTGAAAGCTGTTTTAGTGGGAAGATTCAAGTACCAACAGCCACCTTCCTCTACGGTGAATTGTTTTTCCCTATGGCAGCTCCATCAGATTCCTTAACTTCAGGAAAAAAAAAAATAGTCCAAAGAATGACTGGATTGGAGGTTTGTGAAGATTTTTCTTCACTTGTTGGATGCTCCCCAAATTGGACACGTTTGTGAGAGGTTCAGAGAAAGTGCATCAGCCATGAAGGGCTGGGGAGGAGAGCGGGGAATACAGACGGATTCAGTTCTGAACTTTAGGGACCAAAGGCTCTGTGCTGCCACTACAGAAAAAAAACCTCTTCAAAACACTCCAGTGCTGAGGTACAACTTGGAGGTGCCTCTTTTCCCTTCATTAGCCAGGGAACACAGGGATATCATTCTCTTTGCTCAGCAGCACAAATCTTTCTTTCCCCTTCTGCCAGTTGTGTTTCCTGCTAAGAAGCAACTTTTAATTGTCTGATACCAGGGCAGAGCTTGTTCCTGGGAAGAGCCGCCTCCTGCGTGTTCCTCTGCTCTTCCTCTGGAAGCTTCCAGTGCTGATGCCTTTCAAGGCACCTGGAGAGGTGGATTCCAGTGCACTCCAGGCGTGTGCCTGTCCAAAGCTGTTTGTCCCAGGGGATCTCCTCCGGGCTTATGGACACTCGGGTTTGCTACTGGGTTGAAAGAGGTGCAGTGGAAATAAGCACATCCAAGTTTCCCTGTCTTTTCCCATCATGGTTTTTAACCCAAAAGAATGTTTGAGAGAAGTTTCAAGGATCCTCCAGACCCTCACCCTCCAGCACCAGAAATTCCCAGCAGGGGCAGCAGCTCTGGTTTGTGCTGCTGCTGTTCCCTAATGCAGGTAGTGCCTCTCCAGTGGTGTTTAAGGCAAATTTAGGTCTTAGCAGAGGTTCTACACAGTTTTGGGGAGTTTTCCCTCACCCTGCAAAGCTGACCTCTCCAAGGTGGTCTTCACCCTGTACAGCAACAGGAGAGGAGACTGGAATAACAAATTCCAGCCAGGATTGGCTCCTGAATGGGGACAGTTCTCCACGAGCCCTGCTGGATGTCCTTCTCTCTTTCCAGGTCTGTGGGCTGTGGGAGAACAGCCAGTTGTGTTTTCCATCTCGGAGCAATGAGCTGGCAAACATCTCTGCTCCATCTGTTTTCTTTCATTGATGGATTCTTTAAAGTTAGATTGCAGTCCCACAGGGACACACTCAACTAATCCTCTGCTTTTAAGATTTTATTTGTGCAATAAATGGATGACAAGGTGGTTTGCGAGTACATAATACAATAAATGGGTTTATAAATGCAACTTTTTTGCAGAGCACTGTAGAATAAAATACAATACCACTCCGGCATTTAACACTGATCTCTGCTTCATTCATATTTCAAACAGTAATGTGCCCATTTTCTCATCTGGGAAGCCTCTTAGGTTTTTTAATACGTTTTTATAAATTAACCAGGCACAGATTTAATAATAACATGCATTCCTATGGCTTTTCTCATCTCTGAGGATCTTGGATTGCTCTGCAGACTGATCAGTGTAATGTAGAAATTCCGAAGGATCCGTTTGCTTTCTGAGAACTGCAGCAGGAGTTTGGATGGCTCAGGAATGCTCATGGATGCAAAGGGCATCGAGGGAGGAAGCCTGAACCCAGCACCTGTGGCAGGGGTACCTGGAGGGAAAGGTGCTCCGTGGGTGCCCAGGGCAGAGTGCACTGAAAAGAGGTCTCAGGGATGTTTGGGATGGTTCTGAGCCTGGAAATCAGGATGCAGAAAAACACAGGAAATGCTCCTTCACGTATTTCTTCAAACTTTCGGGATGCAGCATCCCTAGACACAGTGAAGCCAAGAGCATGGAAAACCTTGGGAGATCAGGATCTTCTGTCCATAGTGGTGCTTTCTCAAGGCATCCACACACAGCAGGCAGCTGTACTCCCCAGCACAGGGAACTTCCAAGCAGGAGGATGAGGTTTCTCCATTCAAGTGTTTAATAACCAAAATCTCTTAGGCATGGTGATGTAGGATCTTCTCCTCTCCCCTCGCTGGCCAACTTAGGAAGGTGTTGAGCTGATTTCCTTGGAGAATTTCGTACTCTCTGAAGAGCTCCCAGCCAAGTTCTTTGCTTCTGGGATCCCCAGGTGAGATAAGGCTTTTCCAGCCCTCTGCCTTTCCCAGTTCCCATGTTTCAGTGTCACTGACAGTAGGATATCTGCCATGGACGTTGCCCATTCCCCATCCCAGAAAGAAAAACTTTCTTTAGGAGTTAAAGAGTTGTAGAGTAGAGTTCAACTCATGGATATAACACGCAATCAGAAAAAATATTTACAGGTAGCAAACTGCCATCACTGTAGAAGGAAAACATGAGAAAATGGAAACGTGATATTTATGTTAATACAAAGTTTTAAAAATTTAATTTAAGAGACCAGCTGTTTCTGCTTCTCTTATAAGAGTTTAATTGGTATATAATAGCATAGTTAATTAAATACAAATCAATAGTTTAAACCAGCTAATTGATATTTAATATGTATGGGAAAATATAACTTAGTTGTAATATCATTAGCTCAATATTAAATAAGCAATGGAATTGCAATTATGCCTTTACAACGATTATAAAGTTTATCGTTCTTTAATAAACTTGCAATTAGACAGGGTGAACTGAAAAATTATTAAACAGGTATTATTGGTCTATTAAACATTTATTATCATTCCTGGTGGGATACAGCTACACAATAGTACACATTATGATTATGTTAATAAACCCTTATTACAGCTTTGCAGCTTTAGCCTTTAGTGCACCGGTGATCAGATATTTTGTTCCCTTCCTCAGTGGTGAGCAAAGGAATTGCCTTCAAATTGAGTCAAGAAATCCCATACAACAAAAGCACTGAGGGAAAAGCAGGAGGAATCTGGAGTTTGGTCAGCAATAAGAGATCTTTCTTCCTCAACATCTTTCCCCTCTATTTCCCAGGCTGAGGATCCCTTTCTTGAAGACTCTGAGGTCTTGTTTCTTTTGATTGGCTTTTGCTTCGTTGTCACTGCCAATTTAGGATTATAATTTGCTCCTGCTTTTCCCAGTGAGTGGCTCTTCTGCCAGTTTGGGGGTGAATTAATGCGGGTACTTCTGACAGAGCTGGAACCATGGTTCTGCTGTGTGTTTTCCAACCAGGATACTTCAGCTCCCGCTCTGTCACAGGGCATGGGGTGATCAACTTCAGCTGTAACTACTTCTGCCCTGCTGAGAAATTCAGTCGTCAGCACAAGGAAATGGATGGGATTGATCTGGGGGAGATAGGGACACACAAGGGTTAAAACATTCTGGTTTTAGTGTCTCAGCAGCCCCCCTAAAGCCAAGACATTTAAAATGCTGGGTGTCTGCTTAACTGTTTTAGCTTTAGGTAGCCACTAAAAGCCAAAATGGTGAGACATCCTTAGGCAGCAGAGTCATCTTGAAGTATTTTACCTTTTAAAGGCACTCTCAAGTATTTAAAGGTGCCTTTAGCTATAAAGAGTTTTGCATGTTCTCACAAATTTATGGCATGAATTATTATAATGCAGTGCTTTTGTACAGCTCCTTTCATCATGGGATATCAAAGTGGTTTATAAGTGTTAATTATAGCACCCCTTAGGGAAGCAGACGGGAGACAGGCACCCACACCAGCCTGCTGAGCCCGGCTCCAGAGGGGCAGGAGCCCACACTTGATTGGGATCCAGCTCAGCCTGAGCCTCCCTCCCTCTCTGGGGCCACCATCATCAGAAGGATGTGGAGCTGCTGGAGTGAGGCCAGAAAGGCCACGGAGATGCTCCAGGGCTGGAGCCCCTCTGCTCGGGAGCCAGGCTGGGAGACATGGGGGTGCTCACCTGGACAGGAGAAGACTCCAGGGAGAGCTCAGAGCCCCTGACAGGGCCTAAAGGGGCTCCAGGAGAGCTGGAGAGGGACTGGGGACAAGGCAGGGAGGGACAGGACACAGGGAATGGCTTCCCAGTGCCAGAGGGCAGGGCTGGATGGGATATTGGACAGGAATTGTTCCCTGGGAGGGTGGGCAGGCCCTGGCACAGGGTGCCCAGAGCAGCTGTGGCTGCCCCTGGATCCCTGGCAGTGCCCAGGGCCAGGCTGGACACTGGGGCTTGGAGCAGCCTGGGACAGTGAGAGGTGTCCTTGCCCATGGCAGGGTACTTAAGGTCCAATCCCACCCAAACCATTCCATGATCCTGATGATGTTTGTGCTCATGGCCTGTGCAGGGTGTGGCATTCCAGGTCCGTGTCCAGGCAATCCCAGCCAGCACCCACACAGGGCTCCCGTGCAGGGGTGAGTCAGAGCAGCGCTGGCTCGCTCAGCTCCGCTGTGGGCTCTGCTGCCTTGTCTGGCGCTAATCTAATTGTGTTGTTTTAATTACTGTGATACCTTGGTGCTCGTCAGAGGCTCAATAGCAATCGATGGCGTTTTGTTTTCCTATCAATAAAGACATAAAGGCTCTCACCTGCTGTGCTGGCTCTGCCAGCCGGCCCCAGAGGCTCCGGGCGGGCTCTGCCAGGCACACGGAGTGCGTGTCCCCGCAGGATCCCGCATGGAACCCCCCCAGGGTCAGCAGGGTCTTATCGATTCTCCTTATCAGGCAGGGCTGAGGGAGGCAGCTGGGTGTCCCTGCAGTCAGAGGCTCTGCAGGCTGACACCTCTGTGAGTGTTTGTGGTGGTGCACTTTGTGCAGACGTGGTGGAGCACGTTACCTGTGTCCTGCAGAGCCAGAGAACCAGCTCCCACCATCGCAGGCGGGCAGTGGTTGCTCATTACCCCTTCCTGTTAATTCTTGGAACCTCTGAGAGTTCTGGTGGTTGATTCATCTGCCTGGATCTTTAGACATCTCCACCTGAGTTAGTCACCACCTTTTATGGCTGAGGAGAGAGTTACAAGCAGCCCCAAAGACGTCTTGAGAGGTGAAGTGAGTCACATTCTGGAAACGCCTGTTTCTCTCCGGGGCATTCCCTCCAGGACAAGGCAGATTTAGGGGAGCAATTAAATTTCAGCTTGCTCTGAGTATGTCAAAAGATTTTCCTTTGTCTGAGCATCACCCTCAGTGGGTTTTCACATGTGATTTGTTTTGGTTAGATGCTGGTTCCTCCCTGTTGGGAGCGTTAGGACCAGGAGCCTCCTGCAAGGTGGAGCCCTGTATGATGTTAGAGGAAGTGCTTTAACTGGGCTGGTGCATAGCCTGAGTGCCCTGGCATCAAAAGAAGTCTGTTTTTTTCTAGGTTTAGGACCAAATTCTGCCTCACACTGTGCCCAAGAGGAGGATATAACCACTCTGCTGGGATGCCACGGCAGCAAGCACTGTTGGGGAGGGATTCTCTGTATGTGGGTCTGTACCCACATGGATCTGGGGATCTTCCCTGCACATCACACCACATCACATCATCACAGCACATCCCATCACATCACATCCTGTCACACTTCCCTCTTCCTCTGGACACGATCCAGATCTGTGATTCAGCCCCGAGTTTGCCTCGTGGCACTGACAGCCACGTCTGCCAGGCAGCTCCTGCTCGGCTCTCCAGCCACCTCTGCGCTCTCCACCCTCCTTCTCCACCGCCTTCCCCTGCCGTGTGCGGCACAACTTCCCAGCGCTCCTTCCTCGGCAGAGGGGGCTCTGCAGAGTCCACAGCCACATTAAGTAAACATCAAAGGGGCTTTGATCAGCGGGGCTCTGCAGAGCACAGAAGCCCCCGAGGAGCTCTGCAGGTCCGCAGGCAGCATTGGGGACATGGTACCTTAATTTTCTGCACTGTGACACGGGAGAATTTGTTTGAAGAATGAGAGCTCTCTGCCGCTCTGAGATGCGCACGGGGACGGCGCCTGTGCTCACAGCCTACTTCTGGAAAAACCCACGCTCAGATCTCTCTGTTTGTTACCAAGAGTCAAAAAGCCCCATTAACAAATCAAGGCATCAAAGGCCTGTGCCTCCTCAGACTCTGGCACTCTCCTGCTCGTAGGGTCACTGGCTTGCTTCTAAAGAGCAAGATCCCTCAGGCCAGAATTATCTTCCCTCCTGAGGGCCATTTCCCGTTTCACTTTGCTGCCCACTGAGGGAGAAAGGGATAAAAGAGTCCTGTTGTTGCAACACTCTGCTGTAGAGGAAGATGCAGCTCATCCCCTCACTTGGAATAGAGGAGAGCTTAAGGACAGCCCAGGGAGGGGACGGCCACCCTCCTGTCTCCACACACTGGCCTGGGGCCCAGCCAAGCTCAGCTCTGTGAGGCTGACCAAAGACTTCAGTTACGTGCCCACCTTGCTGGTGCTTTTCCCAAAGGGTGTCTCCAGCAGGATTTGCTCCCTGCAGCATCCTGAGGTGCCTGCTCCTGTCCCCAGCCCAGTCTAACACCGCGCTCTCTTCTCTTGCAGAACTGGGGCTCCCGGGAAGAGGATGCTGCCTAGTACTGGGGTTCATGTACAAGGAGAAGTACCGCAGGATGACTGAAGGTGAGCAGTTCCCTCACCTTCTCTTCTTCTTCTTCTTCTTCTTCTTCTTCTTCTTCTTCTTCTTCTTCTTCTTCTTCTTCTTCTTCTTCTTCTTCTTCTTCTTTAGCAGTCTCATTGTGAGGGGCCTCACCTCTAGGGATGTGCTGGGTTCTTGTTCCCACCCAGGAGAAAATCCTGCTCACCCTTTGATGTCTGGAACATCTTAGAGGGTGTGGATGTGAGGAGCCCCCTGTGTAAAGCTGCAAGAGAAGAGCATGAGCATCATATTTCCATACATCCAAAATCCACCGTCTTTTCCTAGGGAAAGGATCTGTCACATGGGAAGCTCTTGCAACAATTGCTGCATCTACTCTTTTTATCCTAGTTGGGAGGTAGTGGTTAACCTGACACTTCCAAAATCCCAGTTTCCAGTGCCTTTGAACATTGCAGAGTCGCCGTTACATTGCTCTTCAAACTTCTGCTGAAACTTCCCTATTGTATATTCCACTGATTCCCCAAGTACTTTATGAGCATTGATTAATCCATAGAAATATCATAAATAATTATGAAGCATAATAACTAAACAAAAACTATTTATACTCAGAAGAAGTACCCTTGCTTCTGGTAGCTTCTCTTCCTGGAGCCAACCCTGGTGCAGCAATTTCTGATTAATGCTGGGTGAGAGAAGGAAGCCCAGAGCACAGTGAGATGGGAGGGTCTCCAGGATGTGTCAAACTCCAGGAGGGTTTGGGAATTGGAAACTTGACCCAAGCGTGGATTTAATCATTTTTAGAGACTCTGGTTGGAAATAATTTGGACAAAGGGTGTGATCTCACTGCGTTTCCTTTTCTGGGAGCATCCAAGGTCAGGTTGGATGGGGCTCTGAGTAACCTGGTCTAGAGAAAGGTGTCCCTGCTCACTGCAGGGGGGTCAGGCTGGGTGACCTTGGAAGGTCCCTTCTGACCCAAACTATTGCATGATCCTTTCTCCCTGTATGGGATGGGGTTTTGGCAGCAGTTAGCCATGGGGGTGGCTGCTCCTGCAGGAAGCCTTTTTCCATGAGAATAAAAGGTGAGTTTGTTTCCACGGAGTGAAGCTCTCACAGAAGCAAGTTTGTGGCTCAAATACCTGTTAGAAGATCAAAGGTTCCTTCACTGCTCCCAGGAGCCCTGATAGTGAGCTGGTAACTTGGGGAAAGCACTTCACAAGACTTCACCTCGTGCTTGTTAATTACCACACGCTCTTTAAACACTGATTAGAGGATGTTTTTAATGGGAAGGGGCTGCCCCATGGGACACGAGCGCTGTGAGAAGGTGCAACCTCCCTCTCGGTGCCTTCCTGTCCCTCAAGCCTCCTGGACAGGCTGCCGGTGGCTGTGCCCAGACCCTGGGGATGCTCACAGGGTGTTGGAGAGCTGGCAGGACCCTGGGCACCCTGCCAGTCCTTTGGGATTGCTCTGCTCCCCTGATGGATTCAGAGCCTGTGTCTGCCTACGAAGTGAGCCCTCTTTTCAGGCTGAGCACGGCTTTGTGTGGAGAGAACAAAGGCACATGAAAGGCCAAAAGTAAAGCTTTTGTGAGGGAAAGGGAACAAAGTGTTCCTGCCTGACGTGCAGCCAGTTTCTGGCCCCTGCAGGCTGCAGGGCCATTATGTTTAAAGGTACAATCTGCCAAAAACAAAAGTCAGGGGGATTTCCATGGCTACAAAGACCACCTAGGACTTGTGTTTTCACTAGAAGCAGTTCCAGATGACAATTGCAGACATCCAGCTTGCCAGAGTTTTGGTGGATTGCAGTGCAGATCCACACTATATGGTGTGTGAGCTGGGGTGGGGTCAGATGTCTGCTCATCTACAGGAATTTCCTGCCCAAGGTGCCTGAGCCAGACTCTTTGGGCCGGTCCCCTTGCCAGGGTGAGGAGAGAGAGCAGCTCCCCTTTTGTATTTGTGCCGAGTGAGAGCTTTTTCTCCCTTCAAAGAGAGGCTGGAGAGCAGCCCTGTCAGTAATTACAGGGGAGCTGAAGTAACTGAGAGCACAGGAAGGCAGTGGGGCAGTGGGATTACACGAGGTGTGGGAGGTTTCTTCCAGCCTGGAGGAAACAGGTAATTGCAGGACCATTAGAACCTTCCTGTCATTTACTGGAGACATCTACAATGGCTTGGAGATAGATAAGCACAAGAGGAGTTGGAGGCCTTGACAGTGTGGAAGAAGCATTTACTGATGGGAAATCATTTCTTAGGTTGGATATCAGGAAAAGTTCTTCCTCCAGAGGGTGCTGGCCACTGCCCAGGCTCCCCAGGGAATGGTCCCGGCCCCGAGGCTGCCAGAGCTCCAGGAGCATTTGGACAGCACTGCTAGGGATGCCCAGGGTGGGGTTGGTGGGGAGTCTTTGCAGGGCCAGGAGTGGGACTGGATGATCCCTGTGCATCCCTTTCCAGCTCAGGATATTCTGTGATTCTGTAAACGTGGCTTTCTTGGCTGTCCCCACAGAGACCATCCAGGCTGGATGCTCACAGACCAGTCTGGCAACCTCTCCCAGCAGGGTGAAATGGGTGTGGGTTAGGGATGCCCAGCAAGGGTCTCTGGTGGCATTAGGCTGTTTGTTGACCAGCTGGCAAGGGGTGATGTCCACTGGCACGGCTGGCTGCAGATGTGGCTCTCCCAGCTGAGCTGGGCCCCAGGATGAGGAGCCAAGATCCCAGTCCATGGCTGCGCCTCTGCTCACGTCAGTTCCTCATCTCAGTCTCTGTGTGGGGATCAGACAGGTTCAGGTGCAGTGTTGGAGCCTCTCCCAGCTGTCAGGCACCACATGATGGGCACAGGAAACCCAGTGTGGGCACTGTCCTTGCCTTGTGCTGTATCAGGTGCATCCACTTCTCGCTTTGTAAAGCCCTCAGCAGGAAAAGCCTGGATTTGGGGGTGGAATTTGGCTGGGAAGCAGGAAGGAACAGCTCCAGCAGGGCTGCTCTGCGCTCATCCCTTCGCTGTGATTGATGACGGGCTCATCTCGTGCTGGGCCCGAGCTCTGGTGTGCACTGGGAGCTGTGGGGTGGAATGGAGCTGGTGACAGTCAATAGACAGGGGGAGAGGGAGAGGGAGAGGGAGAGCTGTCTGCAGCGACGGCCGCGCAATGAAGACGCTTTGGAGTTAATCCTCCACCATCTGTCTTCATTCTGCTAATAACCCACTCAATCAGCTGCTGCCAACTGTTTGTTAACATTCAGAAACAGATACATAATCAGGAGGAGCGTGCTGTTAGCTCAGGAGGGGCTGGATTGCTCCTTGGGAACGGCTCTCCCGTGGCCACGAGGGTGGAGCAGCGGGAGCCACGGCGGGCGGGCTGGGTGTCCCAGGGCTCGTGCAGTGCAAGGGAGGTGGTGCTGGGGCTGGAGGTGGTGCTGGGGTTGGAGGTGGTGCTGGGGTTGGAGGTGGGCTGAGTTGCCCTGCTTCTCCCAGGGCTTGTGTCGCCCAGATTCAAGGTGATTTTGGAGTAGAAAGAGGTTTTCTGGGAGATGGGTCACCGTAGTCCCCCAAGAAAAAGGGTTTTGAGCTGCTCCGAAGAGCTGGGCTTGTTTTTCTATTCCCACTTCTCCTTCCTCATGGAGTTCTCTTCCCAGGGGCAGGCAAGGGGTGTGCTGGAATGTCTCTCTCTGCTCACCCATCATGCTTGGTCCCTCCCTGTCCATACCCGCAGGTCCCAAGCTGGGTTTGCTCTGCTCTCCTCTGCAGTGGCCCAAGGCAGGAATTCAGATGCTGCTCCTGCAATTTTACTTCTTCTCTCCTGCCTTTGACTACTTGCCAGATCGAACTGGAGTCATTAGCAAGCGTCACTGCAGCAATTATGGCACTTTTTGGCTGCCATTCATAAAGCTACTAACGGGAACGATTAAGCGCTGAGAGGTGTCAGCCTTCACCTCCACCACCTGTTCCTGCCAGCCACCAGCTGCTGGAAGGTGCCTACAACAACGTCCCCCCATGCAGGGCAGCGGGGCAGGGCAGGTCTGACCTCCCCTTCCAGCAGACACGCCGCTGGCTCTCGTGTCCTGACACGCAGAGGGCAGGAGGCATCTCCGTGGGGTGGACGCAGCTCGTGGAGTGTGAAGGGTGGGCTTCGTCCTCGTGCCCAGCACGGAGCGGTGAAAGCGTGGCTGGGGAAAGGGACAGAAGGATTTGGTGCAGCATCTTCCTCCTGGAGCAGTGAGTGGTTAATGATCTGTGCTCAGGGAAGGACAAAGCCCCCTCTTCAGAGGATGCAATCGCTGCCTGCTGTGCCAGGAGAAGGCTGTGCCGCAGTTATCTCCGGCAGCAGCCGCTCTCCGTTTGTGTCGGGGCTGGGCTGGGAGCTCAAGGTGTCTCCCAAAGCACAGCACAACCAGCAGCCTGTGCTGCAGAGCTGCAGCTCCGCACAGCAACGAGGGCTCTGCCTTCTGTGCCAGAGGGAGGGCTTGGCAGAGCATCTCTGCTGGGTAAGGGCTGCAGGAATCACCTCAGGGAAGGGCTGCCCACACCCAAGGTGGACTTCTCTTTAAAAGCCATGTGGGGCTGCTGGGCAGCAGGAGACAAACGTTCAGTTTTGGGAGGGTGAAGGGTGAGGCCTTGAAAGTTTTGCAGTCTGAGCTGCAGTCTCACCTTGACTCTTCTATTCTGAAGGTTTGGGATCTTATTAAAAGGCACTGGGACTAATGCAAAGCTCTGCTGCCTCTTGTTCATAGAATCCCAGAATGTTAAGGATTGTAAAGGACCTTAAAAATCATCTGGTCCCAACATCCCCCTGCCATGGACAGGGGCACCTCCCACAAGACTCAGGTGCTCAAGGCCTTGTCCAGCCTGGCCTTGAACACTTTCAGGGATGGGGCATCCACAACCTCCCTGGGCAACCTGTGCCAGTATCCCTCCACCTTCATAGTGAAGAATTTCTTCCTGATATCTGGTCTAATTTCCATTCATACTCATTCCCCCTTGTCCTGCCACTACAGTTCTGACAGAGCCCCTCTCCAGCTTCCCTGTGGCTCCTTCAGATACTGGAAGGTGCTGTGAGGTCTCCACACAACCCAATCTTCTCCAGGAAGGTGCTCCTGTCCTCTTATCAACTTCATGGCCTCCTCTGGACTTGCTCCAACAGCAAGTTGTTGGGGGACGGGGGAGGTTCTGAGCTTCAGGGTGCCTCCAGTCTGCAGCGAGGTTTTGGTGCTGCCAGATGAGGGGAGAAGATTGTGTATGCATGTGAAAGCTGGGTTTATGGCTTGTAATTATCTCGTAGCCATCCTTAAAATAATTATAGCTCCTCCATTATTAATAACTGGAATTCCAGTCCTTGTCATCGATCACAAAATGGAGAGGAAGCTCAACCCAGGGTTTGCATAATGTGCCTTGGCCTAAATTGAATAATTGGTAAAATGGTGAAAATCGTTCGTTTTTCCCCCCATTCCTTGGTGCTGGAATTAGTGAGATATTAGTGCAATTAGCCACTGCTTCCATTTGAGGCTGCAATCATTTGGTTTGTAATTTAGAATAAATGTAAAAGCCCACTTTATGCTTCTGAACGGATTATTTGTCCTGTTTAAAAGTATCTAATGGGGTGGCTGTCATCTAAGCAAGATACATTTGACCCATTTCAATTTGTTTTCCTTTTAATCTGCTATCTGTTTTCCTGGATCTTTTTTTAATAAAAACATAAAGAAGAAGTGGGCGAGAGAGACCAAAGAGGGAGAGAATAGAGGCGTTATAGATCCGGAGTTTATCATAAGCCAAAGTAACTTGAAATCAAGGCTGTTAAACTGCAGAAAGCAATAAAAAGAAAACACTATTTGGAATCGTTTAAAGGGCCGAGTGCCTTGTCAATGAAAGGTTGCTCTATTTGACTGCTTCTTAATGGCTTCTCTGAGGCAATCTCCAGCTCCTGCAGGAACGAGGGCTGCGGCTCCTTCTGCAGCAGCGCAGCTCAGGGGCAGAGCCAGGGTCCCTGGGGAGCTGGGCAGCAGTGCTCAGGTGGGGAAATACAACACCAAGGAGGACAAAGAGGAAAGGAAATGGATTTAAACACCAAACTGGGTTAAAGTTTTAAAGCGTGTCCTAAATATTGAAATCCTGGATCATGTGGAAGGCACAGAGCGTGGATGCAGCGCTGCCTGTGGGGCTGCAGGCAGATCTGTGCCCAGTTCAGTCACAGACTCATGGAATGGTTCAGCTCGCAAGGAACCTTAAAGCTCATCCCATCCCACCCCCTGCCATGGGCAGGGACACCTCCCACTGTCCCAGGCTGCTCCAAGCCCTGTCCAGCCTGGCCTTGGGCACTGCCAGGGATCCAGGGGCAGCCACAGCTGCTCTGGGCACCCTGTGCCAGGGCCTGCCCACCCTCCCAGGGAACAATTCCTGTCCAATATCCCATCCAGCCCTGCCCTCTGGCACTGGGAAGCCATTCCCTGTGTCCTGTCCCTCCATCCCTTGTCTCCAGTCCCTCTCCAGCTCTCCTGGAGCCCCTTTAGGTGCTGGAAGGGGCTCTGAGCTCTCCCTGGAGCCTTCTCCCCTCCAGGTGAGCACCCCCAGCTCTCCCAGCCTGGCTCCAGCCCTTGGAGCATCTCTGTGGCCTCTCTGGAGTCACTCCAGCAGCTCCAGGTCCTTCTGATGTCCCACCCCTCTTCATCCACCCCACCATGCCTTCCCATTTCTCCCGTGGAGAACAGAAGGACTCACAATATTTTTTCCTCACAGAGCCTGAGCATTCTTTCTACAATGGGCTGATTTGCAGCCCCTCTCTCTTTCAGGCCCCTGCAGCCTGGAGAGAAACCAGCTGGGGCTCTGGGATGGAGTCCCTGCTCTTTTGGGAAAAAATGGCTTGCTCAGAGAAGCTGGCTGTGCCTCTGCTCCAAAGGTCTCTCTGCTTGACCGCCCCTTCTGCTCCCTGCCATCGTTCAAACTCGGTTCAGCAAACCCTTCCTGCCAGGAAAACCTCTGATTAGAGCATGGCACTGAGGCACAGTGGCATATTTGTGCCACCCATTAACAGCCCAGCAAGGCAGTTGCTGCCTCAGAATTACTTGGATTTATGGGAACACTTAATCTGGATCTTGCAAGTGACTTTTACATCTGCAGCAGCACAGGCTGAGCATGAATCTTCCTCAGCCTCAAGGATAAATAGGACCTAGTCCCTCTTATCCCTGTAAAACGTGACCTTTCTCCTCTGCTAGATGCCAACACTCTCAGTGCTGCTGTAGAAGGTCAAGCTTCTCTTGGTTCTCTGGCCTGACAGTGGAAAGGGTCTGTCCTTTGGGAGCAGACCTTGGACATGTCCCTTGGTTTGGCTCACACAGTGTTGGCTCCGCTCAGCCTCACGCAGAGGAGCTCAGCAGCTCACAAACAACTCCAGCACCACCCCAGCATCTTCCCACAGCTTTGCCCTCTGGGCTTTGCACTGTCTGCACCCTGGAAATGGGATTTCTGCCAAGCTCCGCTCCCAGCTGCAGGATCCCTGTCACAAACTGCCCCGGGAGCCGCAGTGGCGGCTGATAACTCCCTTATCAGCTGATCTCCGAACTCCCCGCGGGATGCGGTGGGAACTTTGCATTGCTAACTCTGCTGTCACTCCCAGGGAAGGTGCCACCCCCTCGGGGGCTCGGCAGCTCTGTGCTGGGGGAGCTGCCCTCACCCGGGGATGTCACTGTCCCCGCACAGACACCGCCACAACTGATTAGGGCCGGCAATCTGCAGTGAGCCGCTGGTTGTTTATCTGACAGAGGCGCTGGGAAGGAAGAGGAGAGTGGATAGAGCCGCTCCCGAGGAGTTGTTAAGGATGCGTTGTTATCTCCGAGGTCTCATGGATATTTCCGCGATGCTTTGTGTGTCTGGGAGATGAACAAGGCAGGGATGAGAGGAAAGCCTGAGGAAAACCAGTGTAAGAGCTGCCTCTGTCTGGCGCCAGGGGGAAACTCTGCCTGGGTTGGGCCAGCTGGAAAAGTGGGTAAGGCAGGACCTCTCTGTCTGTGAGCACACACAATCCCAAGGATTTTGCCGAGGGAAGGATCCCCTGTCACCTGCTGTTCATTCTCCCCAACTTCCTGCTGCTCTCCGCTCCTTTGGAGAAGGGGAGCAGAGTTCCATCGGTGATGTTCCAGTTGTCTACAGCGGCTGTAGAGCAACTGAACAGCTCTGCTGGTCATAAATCCAACCCAAAGCTCGGGAGCTTTATGGTAACGGTGTTGTTGGAGCAGTTAATGGTCCAAGGGTATCATTTTATCTATTGATTGGAGCAGCAGTCCCCTGTGGAAAGCTATTGCTGCGTGGCCTTAAATAAATGAATGCAGTCCTTCCTCACTCCCTGAGAACCAGCATCAGACATTTCAGGAGCTGCTTCTCTGGCTGTTTAGCCTGCAGGTGTGTACAGGAGAACCTGGAATCTGTGCACCATTCCTTTGGAGGGCCCACTAAGAACATTTCAGGAATCGTAGGCTGGAGAGGGACTCTACACAAGGGCAGGTGGTGGTGGGACAAGAGGGAATGGCCTAAAGCTGAAGGAGGGCAGGGATGGATGGGATACTGGGAGGAAATTCTCCCCTGGGAGGGTGGGGAGGCCCTGGCACAGGGTGCCCAGAGCAGCTGTGGCTGCCCCTGGATCCCTGGCAGTGTCCAAGGCCAGGTTGGATGGGGCTTGGAACAGCCTGGGATTGTGGAAGGTGTCCCTGCCCATGGCAGGTGGGGACTGGGATGAGCTTTGAGGTCCCTCCCAACCCAAACCATTCTGGGATTCCATGATTTATATCCATGGATCAATATCTAGGGTGAGGTGTGTGTGGGATTTATTTCAGCCTCTTGAATTCCATCACCCTTGCCATGCCCCTGTAGCTCCTTTCTGGCACTGAAATGGGATGTGCACCTAAGGAACTGGCAAGGTGTAGGTAAAAGCTTGTTCTGTGAACTGCCCCTGGAAGCAGGCAGAGATGAGGCTGTGGATCTCACCATGCCACAGCTGCCCCCTTTTGGTGCTGTGGGCTTTGGGCTGGTTTGTTTTCAGTCAGGAGCTGGGGGGACATGGATGAAGGACAGGAGGTCCAAGGCTTCTCTCCAGAGATGGCAGCTCCGGCTTTCCCACGTCCACGCTGCTCCAGGGTGAGGTTTCCTTGGAGCTGTGCCTGCTGATGGTTCTCCCCTCTCTGCAGAGCTGCTGCTGCAGCCTGGGGTCTGAAGTTTGGCTCTCCTCCCTCGTGTCTGTGGGACCCTGCCAGTGAGGCTGCTGGCAGCATTGTGATCAGGGATCCCAGCCACACTGCTGACACGGAATCGTGGAATTGTTCAGGTTGGAAAAGACCTTGAAGGTCACTGAGTCCAGCTGTTAACCCAGCACTGCCAGGCCACCACTAAAGGACATGGTGGCCATCAGAGCAGAGCCTGGATGGGCAGATCTGGCTCTGCCATTGAGCCAGGTGCTGTTGATGCTGTAAATCCCCCTGGCATGGACACAATACCCTGGCTGTGTGGAAGTCTCCAGCTCTCAAGATGTCTGGAAGCCATTCAATCCAGATTTTGGTCGGGAAGGGGGCAGGACTGTGACAGCACATCTCTCCCTGAGGCTGGAGGAAGGGAGAGCATAATTTCTGCTATTTCGGGGGGCACTTGTGGGGCACAGGCACTGCAGTGCACCCATGGCTGCAAGGAGACACCGGGATTGTTCCTGCCTGGTCTGGATCTCCAACCTCCTTCTCCTGGAGGCAGCCACATGCTTTCTGCAGGCAGAGATGGTTTGGAGCTGCCCAGACTGGAGCAATGAAGCAGTACCAAGCTGCTGTCACTTAGAATATCAATTAAAACCTCTGCAGCCTTGTAAGTCCCACCCTGAGACACACTCGGGATCGACAAACAGCCAGGCCTGCCATTGCTGCCTCCTGAGCCAGCAGGAGGAAATCTGCTGTGCACTTGTCAGCAGAAACTGGAGTGCTGGAGCACTTCCAGCCCAGGAGGCTGTAGGGTGGGAGCTAAGACCGGTGTGCTCTGGTGTTTGGGCACTGGGGAGCCTTTGGTGTGCTTGGAAAAGGCTTAAATAACTCATGTTGAAGCTCCATCCCCAGGGTTTCCCTGTGTGTCACATAACACCATCCCTGCAGTCCCAGCCTGCAGGATGAAGCTCCTCTCTTACAGGAGCAGTGTGAGGCAGCTCTATTTCGCTGCTGTAATGACAAAATGGGATGAAATTGTGAGTTTCAGGCCAGCAAAATGATCCTGCTTCCATTCCCCAGTGGAGTGGGATTGTGTTGGATTTGTCTGAAAGACACTGCCAAGCACCCAGCAACACCCTGGCTGTGTTTGAGCTGACTTGGTTTTAAACCCTTCTAAAAATCCTTTTTTACCTTAAGGAAGTGGGGAAATACAGTTGTGAAGTATCCAGCTGAGTGCTGCCAGTCCTGCTTTCCTTGTTTCCCCCCCAGTTATTCGCTGGCCAAACCCTCCCACCTGTGTTCACTCAGAGTGATTGAAGCCCATCAGCCGCCTTCAGGCTGAGGCTGATGAAGATGGAAAGAGTGGGAATGGTCAAAAACCTGCAGGATAGGCAGGGATCATGTGTGGGGGGCAGTGTGAGTGGAATCCCCCAGCCAGGCAGCCAATTCCAGGATCATTTAACACCCAAGGAACCTGCAGAGAGCAAAGAACCTGTGCCACAAACCTTCCCAGTTCCCTCCAGTGTAGCACCAGTCTCGGGGCCGGTGTCTCTGTGTCCTTTTGCACCCAGTGTTTGCTCCCACAGGTATTTACTCCTCTATAAATGCATTAATGGAGCTAATCTTAAAGCATATCCAGAGATATCACTTGAGATGGAATTTTTTTTTCCCCTTTAACAAAGATGAAGCTTTTATATAGACGGGGAAAAGAGAAGGGAAGTGAAATGTTCAGTGACTAATGATCCTCATCAATATTCATGAGAGTCAGTAGCATTCCGAGATTTAAAATAAAGGGAGAAAGAGAGAAAGGCATTGACTCCTTTAGAAGCTAAATGAAATATTTAGGTTGACCTGGAGATAAGTTGTTGCTGTCAGCTCAGACCAGTGTTCAATCCTGCAGCTCTCAAAGGGGGAGCTGAGCTGCCGGTGGATTTTTATGGAGACAGAAAAGGGCTGGGTGGGCTCACCCAGCAGCAGAAGCCTTCAGCTGAGGGTCAGGTCCATGCTGGGCCGGGTGCTGTAGCACCTCCCGCACGGGGAGGGAACAATCCCTGCCCCAGGAACCTGCCGGGTATGGAACTGCAGCCAGGGGAGTGCCCAGAGCCAGGCTGGGATCAGGTGTGGCCTGTCCCAGGTGAGTCCCAGCTCACACCAGCCCCCACAGGGCTCCTGTCCCGGCCATCCCTGCAGGGAGGCTGCTCTTTGGGACGGGGGACAGCCTGAAGTGGTGGCTTGGAGGCTGCAGTGGATGTTGATGGATCTGAAAGAGCTGCAAGACTGAACTGCCTGGTGAGAACATCCTTCCTCCAGCTGCAAACAGCTGGGGGTACTGGGGAGCTGATCTGCTCTTGTGGGAGGTGTCTTCTTATCTGCTGTGCTGTCCCTTTTCCTTCCTTCTCTCCCATCCCTGCCCCCACAAAATCACCCCAAGCGGACCTAACTTGAAGGCGAAGTTTTAAACCCTTCAAGATACTTGTAAATAGATGGGGGAACCTTGAACCTGCCCCATCTCAGTCTTCTGGCAGCTGGGTGGGAGGAGAAGGAAAACTTACGCAGAGAAATAGCTGAAACACAGCTTTGTGCGGATGCAGCTCTGGATGTGCAGCAGCAATGGTGGAGACAGAGAGGATCTTAACAAACAGATTTAACTGCAGAGCACTCCAGGCCTGGAAGAAAGGCTTCCCCCTGCCTTCTGCATGTCTCTTCTTCTAAATCTTTTTCCTTTCTGCTTCTGCAAGTTGCCCTTGTCTCCCTCTGCTTCTGAGCCTGCTCCTTCTCATTTCCAAGCCATCCCTTCCCTCCTCCGAGTGACAGCTGTCCCACCCCTGCCGAGGTCGGCTGCCCTTGAGACCATCTTTGATCTGTGCCCTGATAGAAGGGCCGAGTATTGACTTTGGCTGCAGCTTCATTAAGAGGCAGCCTCATTTGTCAACTTGTTTGTTTCCAGAGCTGCTCGGGAGACGGCAGAGCTTGCATCCCCTCCGAGCCGAGCACGGCCAGAGTCCGGAATTAACTCCCTTTTCAAGGGTTTCCATCAAGGTCATTGCAGGTGGCCCTGCACAGTTCTCTCCTCCTCATTAATCGATGTCACCAGGGTTTTAAGCAATGTTAGATCCAGTGGGAGTGTGGATGGGAGACCTGCCCAGGCTCTGGGGGCTGCAAGCACCTGGGGACAGGTGTGTTAGTTAATCCAAGGCACTCACAGCTGGAATAGAGCTCTGCTCGTAGGGAAATCACAGCTGGGGCCTTGGATGAGCTCTCAGTGGTGAGAACCTTGCAGGGGGTTCTCTGGGTCTGGCTGTGTAAGGACTGTGAGTGATGAAGAAGAATTTCTCATGTTAGTTGTCATCAGGTCTGCCTGTGATGGCCTCTGGTTGCAGTCCAGAAGCTGGGGGTCAGTGAATAAAGCAGTGACCAGCGTTTTCCTGTAGGCTTTGCCCTCTCCAGGGGTCACCTCCCTGACCACAGCCCGTGCCAGGCACAGAGGGGGCCGGAGATGGACGTGCCCCACATGCTGCTCCTTGGAGGGCTTGGGGGAAACAATCATTCCCTACAGTCACATGAAATCCCTGAAACTCCAAACACTGGCACTCTCGGGGTTGTTCAGGGATTTGGAATTGGTTCACATGACAGCCCTGGGAAAAAGAGAGGATCATGGCAGTGCATGAAGGGTGTCACAGAAACAGAGTGATGGAATGGTTTGGCTTGGAATGAACCTTAAAGCTCATCCAGTTCCACCCCCTGCCATGGGCAGGGACACCTCCCACTGTCCCAGGCTGCTCCAAGCCCTGTCCAGCCTGGTCTTAGGCACTGCCAGGGATCCAGGGGCAGCCACAGCTGCTCTGGGCACCCTGTGCCAGGGCCTGCCCACCCTCCCAGGGAACAATTCCTGTCCAATATCCCATCCAGCCCTGCCCTCTGCACTGGGAAGCCATTCCCTGTGTCCTGTCCCTCCAGCCCTTGTCCCCAGTCCCTCTGCAGCTCTCCTGGAGCCCCTTTGGGCCCTGCAAGGGGCTCTAAGTTCTCTCCAGACCCTTCTGTTCTCCAGGCTGGACACCCCCATGTCTCCCAGCCTGGCTCCACAGCAGAGGGGCTCCAGCCCTCGGAGCTTTTCCATGGCCTCCTCTGGACTCACTCCAGTTGGGTCACATCCTTCCAGTGATGAAGACCCCACAGCTGGAGGCAGCACTGCCAGTGGGGTCTCATCTGAGCAGGGCAGAACCCCCTCCCTCACCCTCTCTCCACAGTGTCCCATTGCTCAGGGCCAGAGCAGAGGCTGCAGCTTTGCAGCTGGGGGCAGATGCTGCAGCACGGGGCATTTCCAGACCTGTCTGAGCCCGTGCAGGAGAAGGAGGTGAAGACAAAAAGCCAAACTTCACTGGGGTCCAGTTCCCTGCCGCCCCTTAAGCCTCACTGCCCTCATGAGGAGGGGTCTCGTGAGGCTGTTTCTGTATTCCTGAGAGGTGCAGCAGCCTGAGCAGGAGCTGTGGGAGCCTCAGCCCACCCCATGGGAAGGAAAGTGGCTCAGAAACCAGCAGAGCCAGAGCTCGGCTGTGCTGCAGGGGTTAAAGCTCTTTAAGCGCTGGGCACTTCCACACTCCTGACAGCACGGAGGGAGCTGAGGGAGAGATGTTCCTGGCTGTTGCCACGGGCATTTTGCTTCAGCAGGTCCCGAGGTGATCAGGCAGCAGCAGCGACTGTGCAGCTCCACGTGGGCTGCGATGGGACCGGCACTGCAGCCGGGCCCCGCTGAGAGCCGGGGAGAGCGCTGGCTGAGGTGGCAGGAATGGCCCAGGGATTAGAGAGCAGCTTGTGAGAGGAGAGACTGGAGGAGGTGAATTTATATAGTCTGGAGGTGGCTCAAGGGGAGACACGACCAGAGTCTATAAATACGCGCAGAAATAGAAACCAAGGGAGGAAATTATTCAGGAGGAGGGAGGACAAGGAGCAGTGCCTGAAGCAAAGCAGGGCAAGTTTATTCTGGGTCTTGCACGGAAGGAGAGCAGCCTTCAGCAGCCGGCACGTGGCTGGGATGGGGTCCCAGCACTGCCAAGCTCCAGCTCTGCTTCCCACTCCTGTGATGCCTCACAAATCCAGATTCTTCCCCTCCTAACCCAGCTCTGCTGTTTTATAGCAGCCCCACCTCATTTCTTCCCTGGCAGCCGTCTCATGCGGGCGTCTGGCACCCAGCCACCCCAGCATGCCTTCAAAGGTTTAATGAAACAGATTGAGATGCACTTGGGCTCGTGGCTTGACAACTGGTTCCCCTTGGACAGGAACATTTGCCTTTGCTGGGTGACAATGCTTTGAGTCCATTGCCTTAGGCACTGTGGTTCATTGCTAGTCATCTCTCCAATGAATAATACACAGGCCTGGATATCTGTCTGCATATATCTTCCTTTTCTGTAGGATAATTTAATGTTATCTTTGGGCCTCCTGCTTCAAAGATGAAGAGATTACTTCAAACCTGCAGCCCGCAAAAGCAGCCATTGGTTTCAAACGTCATTAAGTTTCATTATAACAAATAAACACTGCAATGACATTTATAAGTTACCAGAGAGCACAGAAACACAAATATGAAGCAGATAAACTGCATTTGATCCAAATAATTACTGCAGGCAATATCGAGCTTAGGCTGAGCTGGCAGGCGGGTGCTGGGTAATTTATAGGAGTCCGTAAGGCACTGTGGTGCACATTGCTCCTTAAAAATGATGATGATGGTGATGTGTCTCTCTCCAAAGCCTCAAGCAGGTTATGTTCCTGCCTCCTTGAAGGCAGGGAGCTTTTCCTCAAGTCAGAATGGACGTGGCACAGGCAGCTGTTACTGTTAGGGGACTTTCCTCTCACTGTTCCTCAGGATTTCAGCCTGAGAAGGGACCAGCATTTGATATTTGCTCTGCTTTAAGCTGCAAAAGAGCCTTATTCATTGATTTATTTATGTGCTTGTTTGTTTATTTTTCCTTAGGGATATCTATCCCCACTGCGGATAAGTTCTCAGGAATGGGGAATCCTTGGGGAGAGATTTCCACTGATTTCCTCCCAGAGAGCACAATTCTGTACTTAGGGAATAATGGAATATTAGAATACACTGACTTGGAAGGGACCTACAAGGATCACCAAGTCCAACTCCTGATTAATAATAATGAAGTTCCTTTCATTTTGGCTCCTGGCTTTACTCTGCCAGCGCTTAACCCTGAGCAAGGATTCCTCTACCAGCAAACCAGCTGGAAAAGCGTTTCCTGCAGCTGTCCCCCAAAAACCTGAGTGGAAAGGGGTTTGTTGCTGTGCTGGTTGTGTGAACTCTCCCAGATGCTGTGCTCTCTGGGGTGACAGCACAGCATCATCTCCTAAGTGACCCCAGTGGGGCAGCCCTGCTCGGCCCCGAGGGGGGTCAGACACAGCCGAGCTAATTGATGAGCATCTCTCATTACCTGCTAATTAACACAGCGGGCTGGAATGTGCTAATCTGCTCTTGGGCCGGGGTTTTGCACCAGGCAGCCTTTGACTCTGCAGTGGGGGCCACGGAGAATGAGTTGGTGACAGAACAAACAGCAAAGTCGGTGTTAAACCATCCGAGCCCCCTCCGAGTGCCCATTTCTCCTCCTGCAGGGAAGGGGAGAAGCCACAGGGTCTGTTGGCTTCTCCCAGGGCTGCACCTGGGCTGATAAAGCAGTTGCAGGGCTGTAAATTTTGACTGGACTCATGTTGCCTCTTGTTTTTCATGGTTTTTGGCTTTACTGGGTAAAACCCAGGTAAAAAGCACCAGCGGGTTGTTGGAGGCAGTGGTGCAGGACAGTGGCCTCCTCCATCATGGATAAATGCACTTTCTAGGCATTTCCCTGGCTCTGTGGATAGTGTAGCCAAGATTTTCATGGAGGGGAGCTTTTATGAAGCTTCCATGGATAGATAGAGAAGTACGTGAATTTTTATGCACCTTCCTGGGGTAACAAGATGGGCACGTGTGTGAAACATCTCCTGCTCAGAGATTATCTGCTCCCTGTCTGTTCATCTCAGCATCTCAAGCCCTCCTGCCTTCCCCCTGCCACTGTTTTTTTGTGTGTGTGTGCATTGCATATACTTCACTTCAGGCTGTTTTTTCAGAATAATTTATTTTAATTTTAAATATGAATCTTGCATGTGTGAAAAAAAAATGCACATATTTACAATCACTTCCACTTGTAAAAACCCAAACAAACAATAATTATAGCAGAAACCTGCTAATTCTCACTCCACTTCACCTTCAGAGCTGCTAATTCATGCAGCACAACCCCGAGCAATCCCGCCCTGCTCGGGTAAACAGCGGGAGCTGGAGCGAGTCTGCAGCCTGCTCTGCAACATCCCACAGCTCATCTGGCCAGGGGCTCTCCCAAAAGCCACCCAGGTGATGTTTCATGCAGGCAGCAGCGTCTCAGCCTTCCAGGGCAATAATAACATTTATTCCTGACTTTTCTTCTCTCCATCCGTGAGCTTTGGTGCCACCAAGGCAGTTCTTGTTCAGGGAAGTGTCTGGCAGGGGAATCTTCGGTGGTGGCACTTGGCAACACCTGCAGAGATGGAAACAGCCTGTAGAGAGGCTCATTTAACCACTCCTTGGATGAATTCTTCAATCTCACCAATTCTCCAATGTCTCACCAAGACTCGTTAAAATTATTTTGAGAAGGAGCAGAATTTCCCACTCATTTTAATATTACAGAATCCCAGAGCAGTTTGGGTTGGAGGGGATCTTAAAGATCATCCAACCCCCCAGCCACATGCAGAGAACATTACATTAAAAATCTGCATTTGCTGTTCTGAACTTCATTCTGATTTCCCTCCGTGCCTCCAAGCGGGCGATAACAGGTTTTGAAAAACGAGGCTGGAAGTGAAACATGGTGCGACCCAAGGCGAGCTCTTTGCTCCAATTTTCCACCCCGTGAACTGCACAACTTCCAGTTGCCGCTCTTCCTGGGAGCAGAGCCAGGCTTTGAAATCTCCAAATCGTTTGTGAAATGGATTATTCATCCTTCTCGTTTTCCTACAGACGAGTGTCCTCGGTGCCCTCTAACTCGAGGATGAGCTGAGATTTAAAGGACTCTTGTTAGAGAAGGGCAGCCCTAATCTGGGAATGAAGGGTGGGCAGAGGGGATGCACCTGGATTGAACGTAATCCAGGAAAGGGGGAATTACCTGAGAGGTTTCAGAAGGTCACAGGGGATAAAATCCTTAAGGATTTTATCTGGGAGCCTCAGTGCAGGCAGGCTGCCCACTTGTTTGAACATCCACTGTTATTTTTAGAAGGAAGAGCTCCTTTTTCTTCTCTGTGGATTGGAGTGGGAGGTTTTAGGTCCCAGGAGTGTCTGTGCAAGTCTCCTGTGGCTGAGGACCTGCCACCCCCTTTCTGAGCCACAAAAAGCAGCTGGAGCTGCCACAGAGAGAACTGCTCAGCTGGAATTACCTGAGCAGGAGCATCCCCTGCTCTGCTTCACCCCCTGAGCCCATCAGCCTGGCCCCAGGTGAGCTGTGCCAGGACACTGCACCTTGACAGGAGAACAAATGGGAGTTTCTTCCTCTGCCATGGCTTCCTCAGCAGCGCCAGTAACCAAATATTCCTTGGAGTCATTGGCAGTGCTCAGTGGAGCCAGGCCTGAGGGTGGATCAATGGCAGGAAATCTGTTCCCCTCTGCTCCTGTCTCCACGAGGGAAAGTGCTCAGCGCCTGCCCAGGGCTCCCAGTGCCTCTGGAGCAGCTGCTGGTGCCACTGCCCCTGTTCCCAGCAAGGACAGGCACCGCCCTGTGCCCCAAGCAGCCTTGGCAGAGGCTCAGAGCTGCCCTTGGACAGGGAGCCAGGGCAGCCCAGGCACTGCAGTGAGGTGCTGGCCCCAGCCCAGAGCGTGGGGAAGCTCCCACACCTCTCTCCTCAGCCACAGCTTTAGTGACACCGCCAGCTTTGCCTCTTGCTGACCCTTCAGCTCCTCTGCCACCCCCCTGCGACACCTCGCCTGCCTTCCCCCCTCCTCCTGTGCCGGCCCCTGGGTAAAACACCACCTCATCCAGTTTTCCGCCTCTTCTCCAGCCCTGCACGAGTCCTGTGTGCCCCCAAGCACATGTTCCAGCTCTGGCAGCTTGGCTAATAGGAGATAATGCTGCTTGCTCGGAGCTCCGTGTGGTCTGGGCAGCAGGTACCCATGAGGCTGAGAGAGAGGAGCAACCAGGAGCCATCCACGGAGCCTGGAGCCATCCCTGGAGACCAAATGTTCAGTGTGATCCAGTCCATAAGGTCACCTGAATGCTGCTTATAGGTGCCTGGTTGGTACATTGGTTTGTTTCCTGTCAGCTCCCAGGAACAGGCATTTAATCTCACAGGAGGTAATTCTCCATCCAAGCTGGCGCTGGGAAGAGTTTGCTAATAAATATCCCACGATAAGGATACTCTTACACCTTTCCCAACTGGCTGCTAATAGCAGAGCAGCCGATGACATTTCAGCCCTTTCTGCATGGCTGATCAAACTCCTCACGGTGACTTTGAAAGCAGTGCTGGGATTTCGTGTGGGTATCAAAGCCAGCGGAACACTCGATAGTTCAGATCTCTTGCCTGTGTGACTAATAGACAAAAAGATCCCTGAAAGGTTTCATATCTTACTCAAAATTTCCCTGTTTCCTGTTTGAAGCTACCCAGTGGACACAGTGGGATGCTGATGGTTGCTCTCAGAGCAGTGCTAGGAAAACATCTGACATCAGTGTGGGATGAGCTCAGCTCACCACGTGGGCTGGCTCAGAGCTGCTCATGGCCAGGAGACAAGGCGTTCCCAGAGGCCAGGCAGGAGAGCAGAGCACTGGCTTTGCAACTCCTTTGCACCTTAAAACCTGCTCTGGCAGCTGGCATAGGACCACGGGGTCATTTGGTTTGGAAAAGACTGAAGATCATCAAGCCCAGCCCTGAACCCAGCACCCCCAGCAGGTTCAGCACCAAGCCACGTCCCCAGGGGCCACATCCACGCGTCCTGTGAGCACTCCAGGGATGGGGACCCCACCACCGCCCTGGGCAGCCCCTTCTGGTGCTTTGCAACCCTTTCAATGAAGAATGCTTTCCTAAATTATCCAACCTAAACCTCCCCTGGTGCAACTTGAGGCTGCTTCCTCTTGTCCTGTCCTTGTTCCTGGGAGCAGAGTCTGACCCCCCCCGGCTGCCCCCTCCCTCAGGGAGTCATGGAGAGACGGAAGGTCCCTTCTGAGCCTCCTTTCCTCCAGGCTCCCTCAGCCTCTCCTGGTGCTCCAGCCCCTTCCCCAGATCATTTCCCTGCTTTTCATTGCTTTTCCTGGGGATCACTTTGGCTTTGGTTTCTCCTCTGAGCTGCACAGGTGGCTGGAATCCCTGGGGACCCCCGGGCTGTCCTGTCTCCCTGGATGTTTGTGGGTGAGCAAGGCAGGGGCTCAGCTCCCCGCTTCCCTCTTGGAGCAGGGACACATCAGCCAGGTCCCCCAGCTGGTCGGTGAGAAGCACCACTCCACACACCTGAGTCATCCCTTCACTGAAGGTGTTGTGCTTTGGTTTCTTTCAAGTGGAATTGTTCGGCACTGAGGCCGCGTGAGCCGGACTGACGCAGGCACACTAACAAAGGCCAAACTGACTTTTTTTCTCAAAAGGATTTTATTTTCCTTTCTCCCCGAGGAAGCTGAATAAAAAAATGGAAAGCTTATGCAAGGGCTGCACTCAAGCTACCTCTCTCATTTGTGCCATGAAGCCAAAGTAGCTGACATGGCTGTGGCCACCATCAGCAAGGGACATCTCCTCCCTGAGCATGGCACTGCTGCTGCCATCCCTCTGCTCCTGTCTGGGCAGCCACAGCTCTTTTGCTTCCAGTGGTGCAAGAAAAGCTCACCTCTGTCCTTCTCTGGGGAAATCCTTGCCCCTGGGAACGTGTTCCATGTGCTCTGTGCTCAGCCAGGCCTTGGGCTCCACCTCAGAGCAGGTCTGGGCATTGTCTCCCGCCAGGGAGGGAATTGGGATGCAGGGAATAACCAGCAACTCTTCCGCCCGCACGGCTCTTCCCGGTGCTTGCCCATGACTGACAATTCCAGAGAGCTTTGTAAATAATGTAAGGCTTTTGTCTGCTTGCTTTCCCCACTCATCTGAAAATCAATGCGGGCGCGTGTTCTGGAGCACAATGGGCCCCGTGCAGGGGGCTCGCTGTCCTTGCCTCAGGGAGGGGACCCAAAGGAGCGCTGGGAACCAGCCTGTTTGGCACGGGGTGCTGCAGAGCCAGCCCTGGTCTGCTGGGAAAGTGTGGGCACGGAGCCATCTCTTCTCCATGGCCAAGAGGTGGCTCCATCTCCAGGCATCGTGCCATGAGAAACCAGCCCTGATTTCCATCAGGTGGGATCTGCTTGGTCTGAAGAGGGACCCTCCTGGGATGCTGGGTGGGATTAGGGTGTCGTACAGCATCACCCTCCAAGCTCCCAGCTGAGGGAAGGATCAGCTCTTCCCACTGAGGGATGAGGAGAACGTCCCACTGCTCCTAATCACCAGGCTTTTCATTTCAGAACAGCAATATTTTGACAAGGAGCTCATAGTCCTCCTTCTCCACTTCTGTGCTCTCCTCAACAAAAAGGACTAATTCTTTTCAGAGCACAATGGACATTCAAAGCTTCACTTACATAAAAGCAGCCACGACGTCTCCATTTCTAATGAGTCATTGTTCCCTCGGCGAGTCCCTCACTTCCTACTACAATACTCACTCCTCTTGGGTAATGAAAATTTAACTTTCTGCTGTTCCCGGTTGCTGGTTTGGGCGCAGGAGGCTGCAAGCTGAAATAATTCAGCCAGGAATTCATGCAAACAGATTTCAGTCTTCAGAGAGCTTAAAAAGCCTGTTGCCAGCTCTGGCTGCAGCGATGGAAGGGGCTCCAAGGTCCTGCTGCAGCACAGACCGTGGCAGTGTCACTGTGGAGGTGCCTTCCTCTGCTTGCTGGGTTGTAAAACTGGATTTGTGGGCCTTCTCACCATCCGTGGGCGTTGGGACATCTGAAAAGCAATGCCCTGGCACTGGAAGTATCATTTCCCTTGGAAGTCACAAACAGAAGAATGTCAGCCTTTGTTTGAAAGAACAAGGCAACATCACAGAGAACCACTGAAAAACAGGAGCCACAGGTGCAAAATCCATTAAGGAAATCTAAAGAGTTCTAAAGCAGTTCTCTCATTTTTCCTCTTTTTTTCTTCCTTTAGCTTTTACAACACGCTTGTGACTTCACAAGGATCCTGCCTGGGCTTTTTGAGAGCAGGGTTAGCGTTCTTGCCTGCTCGCTCTTCACCCTGGTGCCTTTATTGTCCCCCTTTGTCCCTGCTGGTTGGGATTTCAGTCACTGCAGACCCTGAGAGAGGCTCCTTGAGGAAGGCAGGAGCTCGGGGGCCAGCAAGGGGGTCCTGCTGGTGCCTGGCAGCTCCTCAGGGAGCAGGGTAAAGCAGGAGGAGATGGGAAGGTTCTGGGATCAAGGGCTCCTCTGACACCAAACCCTCACCCACAACAGCTGGGGACCTGCAGTGACAGTGCCCTTCCAGCTGCAGGGCTGCTCTGGAGTGCAGGTGGGACGCTGGGGTTGTGCTGGACCGTGGCCAAGGGGCACTGTTAGCATCTCATTTCCATACCTGTTTGCTTTTAAAACAAAACCAAACAAAATCAACAGTGCATCCAGAGCCCTCATTTTTGCTTCTGCTCAAAGCGCCGCTGTGCTGGATGAACAGATCCTCACATGGAGACTCCCAGGGGCAGAGTCAGTGCCCAGAGAAATTCCCAGTGAAATTCAGAGGAAGTCAGGCATCAGCTGGGTTATTCCTTTAAAAATATTCCAAGTCTTTACACTTGAGGGAGGATGGGGTGTGAGAGTAAAACAGGGCTATGCTTGGGTTGGGGGCACATTGCTGCATCTCCCTGCTCTGCTGTGCAGCACTTCCAAAATCCAGATGTGGGGATTTTTCATGCAGCAGGAGGTGACAAGGAGATGGGTGATGAGGGTGCCATGCCTGCACTCTTGGTTGGGCTTGTGTGGTCAGCTGTGTCCAGCTCTGGGGTTCTCAGCACAGGAAGGACCTGGAGCTGCTGGAGCGAGTCCGGAGGAGGCCACGGAGATGCACCAAGGGCTGGAGCCTCTCTGCTCTGGAGCCAGGCTGGGAGAGCTGGGGGTGCTCACCTGGAGAGGAGAAGGCTCCAGGGAGAGCTCAGAGCCCCTGACAGGGCCTAAAGGGGCTCCAGGAGAGCTGGAGAGGGACTGGGGACAAGGGATTCAGGGACAGGACACAGGGAATGGCTTCCCAGTGCCAGAGGGCAGGGTTGGATGGGATATTGGGAAGGAATTGTTCCCTGGGAGGGTGGGCAGGCCCTGGCACAGGGTGCCCAGAGCAGCTGTGGCTGCCCCTGGATCCCTGGCAGTGTCCCAGGCCAGGGTGGACCTTGGGGCTGGGAGCAGCCTGGGACAGTGGGAGGTGTCCCTGCCCATGGCAGGGGATTAGAATGAAGTGAGCTTTAAGTTCCCTTCCCACCCAAACCATTTCATGGTTCTGTGATGAACTCCCATCTTTGCAGAGATTTGGATTAGCCAGTGTTTCTTGTTGAAAACCTATTTAGGGGAAGGGGAGGAATTGGGAAACTCCTGCTTGCCCAACAGGTTGGAGTCAGACCTCCTGCTTTGAAACTGAAGCATCATTTTGTAATAGAATTTAAAACATTCCTGGAAAAAGACCCAGCTGGGATCTTTCAGCCCATTTTCTCGTAGCTGAAATTCAATGCTCAACCTGCATTTGTAAATCACCCTCTCCCAATCTCCCCATTTTCAGTTATTTTCTGTCAAGTATCTTATCTCCCTTAAAACTTTTCTGCAAATTACTTGTTCCTTTGACATTAAGACATAAGCAGTAACGTGGACGGGCCTCTGATCTTCCAAACCCAGTTAAACCCAGTAATCAGACTTTAAGCTGATTTGAAAGCAAGTTGAGCTCTGCCTTCAGTACTTTTTTCTTCTTTTTTTATCTGTGATTTAGGGAGAGATGATCCTGCTGTGGAGCAGGGACTGGGCCAGGTAATGCTCTTAAGGTCCTTACACCCATCTCTCCTCTCCTGTGACTGAGTCTGAGCTGTTTGTAGCTGAAATGGAGCCTCGGATGAATAAAAAATGGGTTTAAGTGACAATTCTTCACACTGAACAAACACAGGGAAGGAAAAGACAGGAGACAGATGCCATGTTTCTGCTCTGATTTTCCATGGCCATCAGCTCATCTTTAAAACAAATCAAGAAATAGGAGAAAAAGGAAAAATAAAACGTAAAAAGAGCTTCATTTCCAGCAGCAATTACCAAAAGAAGCCTGTGCTTAATGGGCATTTGCAGAGGGCACAGACACCACTTTGTGCCTCTGCGTTCTCATTAGGGCTCGTGCAGCTCCCAGCTGACAACCCGATAATTCTCACTGATAAAACAAATCTTTCTGGGTTATTGCTGCCTCCCTGCGCTGTTCCTGCTCACCCAGCTCTGCCTGGAGAATTGTCAGGATTACAGAGTGAGCTGTGAAAACCCAGTTAGCGGGTGGGAAGTTTATATTAAAATAAAACAACAAAACAACAAGGCAACAAAACACTCACTTTTTCTGCTTTCTGAGTTTTCTCTCTCATCCCACTTTTCCCTGCTATCCTAGGAGTGCTTGTCCTTTATGAGTCAAGAAAAAAAAAAAAATACAGAGCTGATTCATATTCCCTTTGAAATCAAATATTGAAATCTAAACTCAGCATGAGGGTTTGTGCTGGAGTCAGAGGCCACCATGACTTCCAACAGGTGTGTCCCAGCAGGAAAAGCTGGAATCTCCTCTGGAATTAACCTGCCCTGTTGTGCAGGCAGCAGCACCCTGAGAGCCACCACTGTGGTCTTTTGGAATATCTGTGGTGAAAATCAGAGCGCCTCAGAGATGTGGGGGTGCTGGGAGACCTGGGATCCGTGGAACACCCAGGAGTGAGGTTCCCAAGGTGCTCCTGGAGATGTGCAGAAATTTCAGCTGGGCTTTTTACCTTCCTGCATGTAAACCAGGTTGAAATTTAGAAAGGACAGCTCTGCTTTTCCCTGTGCTTCTTTAGGTGGCTAAGAGCGAGCTGAAGCTGTAATAAATTAAATTGAAATACAAGCACTTGTGAGGGCACACGTTGGTCCAACGGCACAAGTTGGAAAATGATGGAGCTTTGGAGCTTTGCCCTGTAGGAAAGGCCCAGCAGCTCATCTGGAAACAAGTTGGGATGCAAGAACTTGTGTCACACTTAACCTTGGTTCTGGATTAATCATCAGTCAATGATTAAATGGAGTCGGTGTAAATTAGGATTGAATTGATTTGGGGTGGATCACGTGGACACTGTCCCACTTTGACAAATTGGTTTTAAAGAGCAATTTTTCCTCCAGCTCAGTCCCCTTCCATGGACTGAACAGACTCTCAGTGGAGGGGCACAGGCTCTGAATTCCTGCCTGGTGCAGGGCTGTAATTCCCACCCAGAGGGGCTCCTGGTCTTACAAACCCCACAGGTAACTCCATGGGGGGCATTTGGTGGTTCTGCCTTTCCCCCAACACCTCTCTTTGGATTCAGATCTCCTGAATCCAGAGTCAGAGCAAGACCATGTGGTGGCAGAGCAATTGCAATGCTCTACAACCAGCTCACACGAAGGGCTGTACTCACAGGAGCCCAGATAACAGCAGGTCTGCCTGAAATGGCCCCACATTTAGGATCTTCCAGCATTAGACTGGCTCTGAAGAGGGATTTTGGGGTTGTCCCATGCACTCATTATGGAAAGAAAAAAAAAAATCAGGATTTAACACTTTGAATCCCTGGCAGTGTCCAAGGCCAGGTTGGACAGGGCTTGGAGCAGCCTGGGACAGTGGGAGGTGTCCCTGCCCATGGCAGGGGGTGGGATGAGCTGGGCTTTAAGATCCCTCCCAACCCAAACCATTCTGAGATTCTCTGGTTCAGTGAATAATTTCCAATCATGGCAAAGCCAAGGGAGAGTGAAAATAAAACAAAATGCTGAGTAAACTCTGCTGTGGAGGAGCCACAGTGACTGAAGTGCACCCCATGGCAAATGAGAAGCGCCGTGTCACATCTGGTGTGAGACATCCCCCTGAGGCAGGAGGTGACGCGGGGCTGGGGTTTGTCATTGGAGCCCTGCAGGTGGGGAAGGGTGAGGAGAGGGACCTGACAATGCAGCTTGGGCAGAAGGCAGTGCTGGAACAGGTCCTTCCCTTCCCCTGCAGATGTGTGGGAAGCTCCCAGCAAATGCCAGAAGGTTGCACTTGGGGAGGGAGGAGAGCAGCAGCAGCTGGTTGTTTCCCTGGTGTGTTTTATTGCAGGTTGTTATCTGCACATCCTGATTTCGGAGAGCACAAGAGGTGGGAGCAAGGCTCACAAGCAGAGGACCAACAGCCTCTTTTATTATGTGTAATATAAAATATTGCTGCTGCTGGACATCCTGCTGCTTCTCTGTCTGTGATCATTGTGGCTGAAACGCTACCACCACAATTTGGAATAAAACAGTTACAGGAAATACTGGTGCCTCTTGGCTGGAGCTTTTTCTTCCCCCAGGGAGCAAAAATATTGAAATGTTTGTCACTAAGTGCTGTGTCCAGCTCTGGGTTCCTCAGCACAGGAAAGATGTGGAGCTGCTGAAGTGAGTCCAGGGGAGACCACGGAGATGATCCAGGGCTGGAGCCCCTCTGCTCTGGAGCCAGGCTGGGAGAGCTGGGGGTGCTCACCTGGAGAGGAAAAGGCTCCAGAGAGAGCTCAGAGCCCTTTGCAGGGCCTAAAGGGGCTGCAGGAGAGCTGCAGAGGGACTGGGGACAAGGTGTGGAGGGACAGGACACAGGGAATGGCTTCCCACTGCCAGAGGGCAGGGCTGGAGGGGATATTGGGCAGGAATTGTTCCCCATGAACAGAATGAGCTTTATGTCCCTTCCAACCCAAACCATTCCATCATTCTATGGAGCAATCACATAATTCAGCAATCACACCATTAAAAGCTGCAGAACTCATTTGTGCTGTGCCAGGAGCACCCTGGACTGCTGCATCCTGAGGAACTGCATCGTGTTGCAAACCCCTGGAAAGCTGACAGGGTCCCGTTCCTCTCTTGTTCCCCTGTGCAGGCCAAGCGTCGTCGTTCACGCAGCAGCCCCAGGACCAGGTGGTGATCGCGGGGCAGCCGGTGACACTGCTCTGTGCCATCCCCGAGTACAATGGCATCGTGCTCTGGATCAAGGATGGGCTGGCCCTCGGAGTCGGACGGGATCTCTCCAGTAAGTTGGGACACCACCCTCCATCAACGAGGGGAGCAGGAGCTCTCCTTGCCACGACATTTATTTGGGGAATAATGTTTTCATTTTGACTCTCCCCAAACATAGGCGCTGATGCTTGGAATAAACCAAAACTCGTTTCACTCTGACATGAAACAAAACTGTTGGCTCCCACAGGTGGTGCCTGACCCTTTGGAAAACCCTGTTTTGATTTCCTTGGATACAAATGTCGCCTTTCCAAATTGTGGGATGAAATGTTTCGTAGATGTTGAAAGTGCCTGTTTTGATATTCTCAAAAATAAAAAGAACCATAGAATATCCTCAGTTTGAAGGGACCCACAAGCCTCTCTTTGCTTTGGACAAGTGCTTGTGGCTTCCTCAAGCTTTAGTTTTGGCAAATTATAGTTTGGTGACCAAATTCCTCGGAACCCACATTCCTTAATCCCACATCCACATTGTGATTGAGGGTTAATTGCAGCTGTGAAGACAGGTGCAACACTGGGGAAGTTTGGAGTTTATTCTGTATATTTTGCTGGAAAACACTAATTTGGAACTGAAATTTTTCAAGTGAGTAAGAAGAGTATTTGCTGAGAATAGCCTGAGAGGACATGGAGCCCTTCAGGAGCTGCAGTGTCCCCCCAGGCTCTGCAGAGTTTGTACACGTGTGACACTGCTCCGCTCCTGGTGACCTGAGAGAGTTTTCCCCAAGGCAAGAAGCAGCATTCAGAAACCAGGGGAGGCTCCGTGCTTTGTGGTCTCCAGGGACCCTGCTCTTCCCTAAAGTGCAGTGCCTGCTTCTTCTCTCCCTCTGTTTTTTGTTAATACATATAATTGCTCATTTGCAGCCATGCCCGAGTGAGCAGCCCCATCCTCTCCTGTTTTTCAAAGCTCTGAGCCACAACTTTTGCATCTATTAGAGAGCAGAGCTTTCCATGCAAGACCTTGCAACACGACTGGGTAACACGAGCTGCAGTGAAGGAGGGAGCTGATGTGAATGACTTCCACAATTAACGGAGCAGGGGCTGCTGGAAGCCACAGGAGCTGCCAGCTCGCGTGATACCAGCTCAGCCAGTGTCTAATTAGCACAATGCAAACAAACCCATCATTTGTATTTCTCGCAGTTCAGGAGAGCAAATCCTGCTGTTGGTGACTCGAGAAACAACAAAAGCACAGGGATGTGCCAGTGCTGTGTTACACAGGGCAGTGGGCACCAGCGGGATGGGGGGTGGCACCTTTCCTCCTGGGTGTCCATCCTGTGTGTCCAGCCAGGCTGACCAGGGCTACCCCCAGACCCCTGCCCAAGCTTTACACAGACCTGAGCGTGGTTGTATTCCAGGGTCTGATTTTGGGAACTGAGGATATTCCATGCCAGGCTGCAGAGGAGGAGGAGGTGCTGGGTTTCCTCCTGGAAGGACTCATCCCTTTTTCCTGCCCAGGGAAGTTGTGAATGCCCCAACCCTGGAAGGGTTCCAAGTCAGGCTGGAGAAGGCCTTGAGCAACCTGATCTAGTGGGAGGTGTTCTAGGTGATCTATGGCAGGCTTGGGTCCAGATGATCTTTAAGGTCAAAACTAAACCTTCCAACACCTAACATTCTGTGATCCCATGACTCCCTGGGATCTCAGTTCATGCTCCTTCATCAGCACTTCTCATTTTGAACCTGTAGAGCAAAACGTGCGGTCTCTTTCGTGATTTTGGCAGGTTCTTTCTCTCTCTCCCTGGGCTGGCTCCCAAGGAGGGCAGGAAGCTCCCTGGATCCTGGGAATTGCTGTGGGGTGCTGGGGCTTTGCTCTCCTCATCCCTGGGCTCGTGGCTCCGGCTGCCTCCTGAGCCGTGCTTTGCCTTTGGCAGGTTACCCGCGCTATCTGGTTGTAGGAGACCATCTGTCGGGGCAGCACCACTTGAAAATCCTGCGAGCTGACCTCCAGGATGACGCCGTGTACGAGTGCCAGGCCATCCAAGCCGCCATCCGATCCAGACCTGCCCGGCTGACTGTCCTCGGTGAGTGCCGGCTCCTCACACACCGCAGGGTGTTTTGGGGGGCAATTTCAGTGCCTTCTGAGTGGCTTTTGACAAAATGTTTTGCTGCTGGATGGAGGGGACTGGGAACAAATCCATGTGAGAGCAGTGGATCCCACTGGATCCTGAGAACAGGAGCAAAGGAAGCTGCTCGGGGAAGCTGCGGCTCTGGGGTGGAGTACGGCACTTCCAGGAGGAGTAACACAGGCAGCGAGTGTTTGGCACTTCAGCTCTATGGATTTATGCCTCAGTTCAAGAGAGTCCCCATAAATTTAAGGATGTGATGAGTGTCAGTGTCAGCACGTACGCATTACCCTGCCCACAGGACCGGGACGACTCCACCCCTTGAGGAAAGGCTGGTTTCACACCATCTAAATGCTAATATTTTATCACCCCGCCTTTCTCAGGAATTAATCTTTCCCACGAGCAGCACAGGAGGATATTGCCTGGGATTGCAAACTGGAAGTGGCTCCCAAAATCATGTGGAGGACCTTTTTGTGTGGAGGGAGGTGGGAGGGGAGCTCTGGCAGGGAGGGGAGGGTCTCCCCACAGTGCTGGGAAAGGCAGGATCGTCAGCGAGGCTTCCCGGCATGGATGTGGCTTCAGAGAACTTAATGAAAATGGTATTTTTCTTGAAAAGCTTGGACAAAACCCAGTCTGTATTGCTGCTCCCAGATCCATCCTGATTATTCAGCCCTCAGAGTGAAACCATTTGCATATTTGAGCTTGTTTAAATTGAAGATTGGATTTCTTTTTGCCTTGTTGTTTTTATTCCTGCATAGTCTCTAGGGAGAAAAAAACCACCTTTTTAAAAAGATCCAAATCAAGAATTTCAGTGCTTTTAGTCAGATTAACATTGATTACTTTTAGGCAGCCAAAAGAAGTGAATTAAGGTACCAACTCTGGTTGAAGGTGCACCTCACCAGAGTCTGCACTGTGAAAACGAGTTCAAACTCCTAGTTTGCAATTTCCCCTGTGTTTGTTTTCCTCCCTCCACAACTCTACAACGTTCCCTACCCCCAAACTTTCCCAGCTGCCACCCCTTCCTTCCCTGACCCCAGCCATAATGATGATTTTCCTTTGATTCCTCCTCCTGCTCAATCAACCCTTGGCAGCAGCTCAGAGCTCTGACATGTGCCCGTGCATGAAGGAATCCTGGAAATGAATAGCAAGGAGGAACTTTGTCTTGTTCACCGACAACCCCTCCTTCGCCTGGGCTCCCTCCTTCTGTTGTGAAAGCAGAATAAGTTGCCGGAGCCAGACAAAAGAAATAATGTTATTTAATTAGAGCTAAAGATTTCAAAACTAATTTAGTCCCAGGGCGTACGTCAGAGCTGCTGCGAAGCGTTGATTGAGCTGAGAGATGTTTTTATGGATCAAAAGGAAATCGTTATTATCTTTGGGGTTATGGAATGTGTTGAATAGATGGTAGTTAATGTTTATGTGGCTATACATGGCAGTTGCTAATTGGTACATTTACCTAAGATGTTCAGCAACTTCTATTTGCAGAGTGTTTTCCTTTTAAGAAAATTAAAGTTACAGTGTGTTCAATTTAAGCAAAATCAATGAGAAAATGGGGGTTTGGAACCCACTGGCAGCTCATCTTTCACTTCAGGGGTATTTATGCAGATGTTCTGAGGGGAAATGTGGTCACAGCCCCAAGGCTGCTGGAGCTCCAGCAGCATTTGGACAACACTCTCAGGCACAGGGTGGGATTGTTGGGGTGTCTGTGGACTCAGTGATCCTTGTGGGTCCCTTCCAGCTCAGGAAATCGTGTGCTTCCATGACATTCCAGGCTGGCTGGGGGGTAGGAGTGATGATCCCACCCCTGCAGGGGGTTGGTGATCAGCAGCTCACGCTGTTCCTTTGGGATGGCAGAGCTGATGGCTTTCCTCTGTGAGGCAGAGCTGAGAGGTGCTGGTGGCTGGGGGGCTCTGGTGGCTGGGAGTCCAACATGCTGCTGGTTCCCCAGTGAGTCAAGGGCTCTTCAGCCAGCTGGGTGTTAGGGGCAGTTCTGTCACCCCCAGCCTCATCTCTGGAAAAATAACCCTGCCTGGTATGGGTTGGTGCTGCCTTGTCTGTCCTTGCCAGCTTTTCCACCTCCTTGTCACCAAGAAATCCCCTCATGCCTCCCGATTGAGGCTCCAACTGCTGTCATTCATGTCTGACAACAGCTTCATGGGGCTGATGCCTCCTACTTCCCTGCTCAGATGTGGAGCTACACCATATTTTAATTAAATATTTAAGGTTTTGTCACATTGTTTTCAAATCTACATGGTTAAATGTAGTGGAACAGATCATTCCATAGCCTTGGAAGTCCAAACACTCCAACAGACGAGCCTATTAATGTCATCAGCATCAGGGAAAATCTTTTCTTTGTGGAGTTCCAGGGACAAATATTGCTGGGAAATGTGGTTAATGCATCCCAAAGCTGGAGGGTTCCCCTTCTCCAGGTCTCCCTCACCTTCCCTCCTACCATTGCCCAAACCTCCTGGGGAAGGAGTCACTGCCCAATCTCCTCAGGATATGTGCCCCAAGCAGGGAAGGTTGATAAATCTGATGGGATGGGATTTGGGACATATGGAGGCATCCAGATGTTCTGCAAGCAAAGGATGTCAAGGCAGTTTGGCAGGGGAGCCCAAGCCAGGAGGGCTCTGGGAAGCCACTGGAGGGCTATTTGCTACCTGGTACATCTCTAATGGCAGGGCTGCCTAATTTATGATCTATTTAACTGAGCCAGGGTATTAATTAAATAAAGTAAGAGCCTGATTAGGACTTGGAGAAATTTAAAAATAAAATCAGGCAGCAATCGAGCGATATTGCAAAGCAAACACTTTGGCTGTAACCACTGGAGAGTTCCCTCCGGTCTTCCATCAAAGCTCAGAGCAGGGAGGGCAAATACAAGAGATTATATTGCCAACAGATGTGTGTTGTTAAAATATGCATCTGCCAGCCATGTAGCTTCAGGAGCCAGAGGGCTCGCTCGTGGATCCTTCTGCACTCGCGGGACCGTGAAGGAATGTGAGGCCCCGGCAGACGGGCTGGGATTTGCAGACACGTTAATTAACGTTGAGTTCCCCGATCTCGGAGGCAGCCGAGCGAGGAGAAACTTTGAAGAGAGCTTTGGCTTCCCTGGGAGGGAGCGGGGAGGGAGAGGGGAGCCCTGGCTCGCAGTGCCAACATGGCCATGGAGCGGTGACACCTCAGCTTATGGTGACATCTTGGCCTGGGGTGACACCTTGGCCTGGGGTGACATCTGGGCCTGGGGTGACATCTGGGCCTGGGGTGACACCTCAGTCTTGAGTGACACCTTGACCTGGGATGACACCTTGACTTGGGATGACACCTCAGCTTATGGTGACATCTTGGCCTGGGGTGAACACCTTAGCCTGCAGTGACACCTCGGCCTGGGGTGACATTTTGGAGTGACACCTTGGTCTTGAGTGACACCTCAGCCTGCAGTGACACCTCAGGCTGCAGTGACCAGGAGCCGCCATGGCCAGAGGATGGAGGAACCAGGACGATGAAGCAGATGGATTACGAGGCGTTGGGAAGCTGGATGGTTCCTCTCCTTCGTGGCACCTTGGCAGGAGCATCCCAAGCCTGTCCTGCGCTGGCCTCCCCAGCAGGAGATGTGGCACCTCCAGCCCAGCTGTCTCGGGAAGCTCCCGGGTGCCACTTGGCTGGCACAGGGAAAAGGTTGGCCAAAAGAGGTGCCAGTGGGACCTTGGCCACAGCCAGGAAAAGGGAATATGAGGGTGTGAGGAGGGAGGCAGGGGAGCTACTTCCAGAGACTTAAGGTGAATAATTAATAGACAATTAACTTGCACCTTCGCCTTTTATAGTCTAATTCTCTCTCTCCTCCCCTTCGCAGCCTCTTCTAATATTAACTCTGTCTTCACACATGTCCCATTAGGAATAAAGCTTTCTTAAATCAACATGAATTATTTAACTCTACTGATTAAGTTAATTTGAAGTGAGAGCTCCTGTCTCTCTTACAATGGCACAAGGCAGGGACAGGAGGAGGGTCACAGGGGTATCAAGTGCATCCACATTCAACCACAGCCATTTTCCTCTTTTTATTTCATTTTTTATTTTATTCCAACCCTCTTTCTTGCCATGCATTTCCCAGCTTTCCAGTTCTTTAGTGGAGTTTGATCAGGAAATAAAGAGGTTATGCCCTGGCTAAGGCCCTTTCTCAACATTTGTTTGTAATGCTGAGCTGCAAAGAGAAAATATGATGAGGTGATGTTTCAAATCCTGAAACAGTTCATCTTGGAACCCTTTTTCCACACTTTTTAAGGGAATTCAATTCTCTGAATGCAAAATTCAGAGCATGTAGAGCTGGGATGTCAATTCAGAACAACAACCAAAAAAAAAAAAAGAAGTGATGAAAATGTGATCATTTTCTTCCAGACAGTCTCTTCTCCTTGAACAACTTTGGGTCTTCACAAAGCTGCATTTTCTGCTGGGAATATTTTCAGTGGCAAAACAGCAACTGGCTCTACTGGGAATGAAACAGAAACATCAAACAATCGAGCGCAAATCCCAAATAACCTAAATATTTGATGTCATGTCTGAGCAGCTTAAGTTTACAGCTCTCTGAGCTGGCTCCTTCTGATAGCAGAGGGTGGCCGGGTTTCCTCACTCACATCCCCGCGTGGCTCCGGGGTGGGAAGGCATCTCCATGGGATTGGCCATTCCTGCCAGGCAAACCCGGGGCCTCAGAGGTGCAAGGCAGCCTCTGCCTCGAGCAGTCTGGAGCTGGAAAACAGACCACAGAGAGGGACTGAAAACCTGGGTCTTAAGATGGCTGCTCCCAAGGTGGGTTTCACCTGGGTGTTGAGAAATGCTGCTTCTGCCGTTCTGGAGGGGTTTGCACGTTGTCTGTGAGGAGGAGGAAGAAGAGGTGAAGGACGAGAAGAGAAGGCAGCATCTGCATCAGCTCTGTTCTCCTTACTTTGAAGTAGACAAGCAAAATGACATCCTGACATCCCCTGTCAGCACATTTGGACTGGTGGTGGGTGCCAGGATTAAACTCCCTGGGACTCATCCACCCACCTCGGGCTCTGCCAGGGTCACAGCAATGGAATAACAACTTTGCAGTCATGCAGATATGGGGAGAAGAAAGCTGGGGAAGGGATTTGTTTCACCTTACAGACATTAAAGATGATAAATGTCATAGAACCATGGAATGCTTTCGCTTGGAAGGGATATTAAAGATCCTTTAGCTCTGCTTGTCTGCCCCCAGAACAACCCTCCACTATTCCAGGGTGCTCCCAGCCCTGTCCAGCCTGGCGTTGGACGCTCCCAGGAATCCAGGGGCAGCCACAGCTGCTCTGGGCACCCTCTGCCAGCCTCTGCCCACCCTCCCAGGAAACAATTCCTTCCCAATATCCCATCCAGCCCTGCCCTCTGGCACTGGGAAGCCATTCCCTGTATCCTGGCCCTCCATCCCTTGTCCCCAGTCCCTCTCCAGCTCTCCTGGAGCCCCTTTAGGCCCTGCAAGGGACTCTGAGCTCTCCCTGGAGCCTTCTCCTCTCCAGGTGAGCACCCCCAGCTCTCCCAGCCTGGCTCCAGAGCAGAGGGGCTCCAACCCTGGAGCATCTCCGTGGCCTCCTCTGGGCCCACCCTGACAGGTCCATGTCCCTCCCCACAGGCCAGGGCTGTGTCTGAGCCAGGGCTGGTGTTCAACCACATCGGGGGAAGTTCAGCAGGGTCAGGCCAGCACTAAGCAGGTGCTGCCTCTGCTCCCTCAAGCCCCACTCCAGAGTTATGGGCTCACACAGTTCTTACAAACTTTGTATTTTCTTAAAGCCTGGGGTTGCCTGATGCTGCGTCTCCCATCAAAGCTTCCCTACCCCAAGCCCTCAGAATCACACCAGCATTCCTGCCTGCACACTGACTGAAGTACCACAGAGTAAATAGGAAGAGACACGGATAGAAATGATTAATGTTGGTGTTCCTGCACCAATCTGTGATTCCTTGTCTCAATGCAGGGAGGGCATCGTGGTTCTGACCCACGGCTTTATCGAACACGAAGCATTTGGCTTCTCTCTGCAGAGTCTGCTGGGCTGGGCTGACCTGATGGATGCAAATCACAGAGGGGTGATAAAAACTCTTCCTGATTCTTAGTCATCCCGTTCTCTCTTCCCAGCCCCTCCTGCTGGCTCTGCCACTGCCCTGGCCCCCAGTTACTCTGGGCTGTGATGGCCATGAGGGTGCTGTGAAATGATGTGGGGGTGCTGCTGCGTGTCAGGACCCCTCTGTCCTGCTGTGCTCATCACTCGTGCCTGTGTCTGCAGCCACTCCTGCTCTGGGCATGACCCCACTGCAACCCCCACCCTGTGCACAAGCCATCTGGGAGCCAGCAGCTGCCTCCACATCACACCAGCCTTCCCCTCTGCTGCGCCCAGCGGCTCCAGCTCCCCGGGATGCCTGTGGACAGCGCACATTATTTTGCTTCACGCGCTTTTGAATCGCTGACGCCTCTCGTTGGGCACCAGCCGGACCCCCCGCACGTGCAACCCTTGCTTTGCTTTCACTACCATGCACGATTCTCCCTCTTGCCAATCAAGACCCAACTCCCCCATCTGCATCCTGCCCGCGCTCCTCTGCATCTGCATCTGCGCTCGCAGCAGCCCCTTTTGTGCCTCTCCCAGCTGCGCACAGGGATGCGGTGCTGCTTGCAGCGCCGGCAGCTCGGTGAGTTGTTAGTGACCTGACACAAATATCGACTCCCTCTCCCCTTGTCAGCTGGCAGAGAAGAACGAGGTTCTCGGAGCGTGACATCACCTGAGCGACAGCCCCCGCTCTGCCATCGATCGCACGGGTGACAAATGCACCGGCGGCTCAGCAGGGCAGCAGCAGCCGCCACAGCACAGGAGCCGCTTTGGGAGAGGCTGCCTGAAGGGATCCCAGCTCTCTGCCCATGCCCAGCCTGCAGGAATGTGGTTTCCTGGTTCCAAGAGCTTGGCCAGCACTTTTCGCTTGTCTTGCATTTCCCGGTTCAGTGAAGTGTTGCCCAGCCTTTCCCCCTCTGTGCCTGAGCTTCTCTGCCATCCACTGGATGGTTGAGGTCTCCCAGCAGCTCCCAGCTCCCAGCTCAGCCAGCATCTCCCAGCTCATGGTGGAGGAAGGCTTGGGAGCCCCGTGATGGATCTCTCTGTGACACATCCATCACGGTGCTCTCCCAGTGCCGCTTGCTTTGGAGGCTCCTGTCAGGGTGATGGATACCAGCTTCCCATCTGGCAGGAACACTGGGATGGGTTTGGAGCTGTGGCGTTACTTTGGGCTCCAACTGGGCTGTAAAACTGGGTAGTCGAGTCCTAATGACTGACCTGTGGGGGTCCTTGGTAATTAACAGGAGAATGACCTCTCCTGCCTCAGGATATTTCTCACATGCCAGGATGAACAAATGACCCTCTGGAAGGGGCTATTACTCTTTTTTGGCATTAAAGGTGCCTGGTGTGCTCAAATTTGCCCCTTCAGGTGGCAAAGAGAGGTGGAAAGCATGGACATGGCATTGGATGACCCACCCAGGACTCCAGCCTCCTCCTGCTCTGGGGAATTAGGCTGGTGCTCTCCCCCGGGGCAGCCACAAAGCCACAGTATCAGGTTCCTTTAAACTCAACTCTGACCTCCACAGAGAGAGACAAGGGATTCATGGCAAATTATGGATTTAACACCTATGATGAATCCCTATTACAGCATGAAATGAGAAAGGAAAATGTAGCTAAATGGAAGATTTCCCCTGGGCAGCAGGAGGCCGCAGCTCATGAGAGGCTGGGGAAAACAGAATGAAAAAAAAAAGGGGGGAAAAATAGAGAACTAGGATAAAACCTTGTTCCATTAACTAAATATTGCAAAACCTTTGCAAGCCACCGCCTGCAGGTTAGTGGGGTTTAAAGGCCAGGGCTCAGACCCATGACACATCCAAGGTTTCCAACTCCATCCCTTCGGTTGTCCTGACAAGGGGAAATGAAGTACTGTTGATGGTGGTCCCCTGGGGGCTCAGAACAACTGATCCCTGGTCTCTGGGGCCAGGACCTGCCCTTCTCTACACTCTGAGTGTAGCCTGACCCTGCATCAGTCATCTCCCTTTGGGAAATGCCAACGGAGCAGGATAAAAAAAATGCACTGAAAAATGCACCTTTATCTTAAACCAGGCTCCTGGCTCCCAAACATGGGGTTTAGGGCCAGGTTGGATGGGGCTTGAAGCAACCTGGTTGGGTGAAAGGTCTCCCTACCCATGGCAGGGGGGTGGAATGAGATGATCTCTAAGGTCCGTTCCAACCCAAACCATTCCAGGGTTTTGTGACTATAGGATAATGCAGCTGGAGAAAAATTCCCACAGGGAGGAGCTGTCAGTAGCTGCCACTGGATGCTGGAAGTGCAGGAAGGAAGACAGGCTTTAGCAACAAAACAGGGGAGGAAAATCAGGGAAGGGGCTCCCAGAGTGCTGCCTGCTTGGCTTGTCCTGTGGGCAGAAGGGAATCCGGACACTTATGGCCTCAATGGAAACACACCTGGCCTGGCATCATTTCTGTGGTGCCAAAGCCTCCATGTGCAATCCTTCAGATCCCTCAGGATCAAAACCCTCCCTTGAAGAACAGGAAAAAAGAGCAGGGTGAGGCAGGAACAGGAGCCTTGGGGTCGTGGATATGGTCCCTATGCCAGAAGGGAATCCAGGAGCTTGGTGCCGTCACTTATTGCCAGGGTTGGGCAGCGGCCGAGCAGAAAGGCTGCAGAGTTGTGGAGACAAGTGTCTGGAATCCCCACTGAGCCCTAAATCATGGAGGAGCTGAACTCTCCTCCCCATGACCCCACGGATCGTCTCCCCGTCCTTGCGGCGATGAGCGCCGGACAGCCCGCGGTGCGTTCGGATAATCCCGGGAGCATCCTCACACCCAGGAGGATGTGAGGCTGTTGCTAGGGAATTCTGCAGTGATTTCTCCTAGTGGGTGAGAAGTGACTTTCAAATCAGTGGCAGCATGAAAAAAATCACGACAGAAAAATAAGAGTCTTTCACGAGATCCCATTTAATTGCTAATGAAGACAAAAATCACAGCTCTCACATTTGGTTCCCCAACAAAACCCAGATAGCAGCTGCCCCATACGTATCTGATTCCAACTGGTAGGTTTAAAAGATACAGAAGGTATTTAATGATAATGATAATGATTTACTTTTATATACTGCCTTGTATCCACCGGGATCACAAAGTGCTTGTATACGTATGGATGAAAATATACTGGATAACAAGCACTCCATCCATCACCAAATCACAGCCCCTTCCCTGGTGAGGCTGCAAGCTGTTCAGGAAAGAGTTGCTGCATTTCCAGAGCCGCTCTCCCTCCTCGCTCCTACGGCACTTGGGGTGCTGTACGGTAATTTTGTAATAAAACCAGGTGATAAAAACACTTTAAAAACAACAATGTCATAAAAAAGGAGAACCCTCAGTGTCATAAAATGACACACAGAGGAACAGGAGGGGAAACTTGAGAGGGAGAAGGTTATAATGGCTTTAAAATAAAACAGAGGATGTTTGGGTTGGATATTGGGAAAGAATTGTTCCCTGGGAGGGTGGGCAGGCCCTGGCACAGGGTGCCCAGAGCAGCTGTGGCTGCCCCTGGATCCCTGGAAGGGTCCAAGGCCAGGGTGGACGGGGCTTGGAGCAACCTGGGACAGTGGAAAGTGTCCCTGCCATGGCAGGGATGTGGAATGAGATGGTCTTTAAGGTCCCTTCCAACCCAAACCATTCCATGATTCCACAATAAATAGGGACAGTCACCATCAGGAAGATCAACTCTGGAGGAGAAATGTCCTCCAGCTGCTCTGGGCTAGAAGGTGAAGAGCTTGGCCAGCAGCAACAGCTCCAAAGCATGGGTACCATCAGAGCTGATGGTAATCAGGGACCTCCCAAAATTACATTGGAGGTAGCAACACAAGGAAAACTCCTGATGCTCAAATGATGCTTCTTTGTCCATGCTCTGCTTTCTCCTGCTGTGGACCAGGTCTGTTCCCATGGGTTGGATGCAACCCGGGCAGCTCTGCCCATGGCACCGTGTTTTGGTGCCTGTCCTAGGAGGCATGAAGCCTTCCCAGCCCAAAATCCTCCATCTGAAAGGAGCCACTCAGCAGTGCCCCTTTGGTGGCAGCCTCTGGCTCAGCTGGGCCTGGGAGGCAGGCGAGGGGAGGGGAGGGCGGAAGGCAGAGAGAAATCAAGGCTCTCAGAGATATTCATTCAAAATTCATAGGCACAAAATTGCAGTCTGCATGGATTTGTTTCCTTTGGAAAATTACAGGAAGCTACAGGCACCAACAACTGTTATTCAAATAGCCACTTTGGATGATTAGGATGGCAGGAGGCTGTACTTACACATGCAGACCCAATATAATCAGGCGCGAGGCAGGGTGGGAAGGCAAGGCCAGGGAAGGGGAGCTGGAGGAGCTCAGAAGCAAAAACAGCAGCAGGGTGGCTCTGTGGGAAGAGCCACAGGACCAAATCCAGCCCTGCTGCTGGGTGGAGCAGGAGCAGCCAGTTCACTTCCAGGTTTGGGGGATAAGGAGGGCACAGAGATGGGAGGTGATTCCTGGGGGAAGTGGCTCAGCCCTCGTGAGCCAGCAGCTGAGGACAGGCAGTGCACAGGGGTGAGCACCCTTCCTGCAGGGAGGGCTTTGCCCTGCCCTGCACATCCCTCACAGCCCAGGGATCACCACAGAGTCACAGAACCCCACAATGGTTTGGGTTGGAAATGCACCTTGAAGGCCACTTCCTTCCAACCTTCTGCCATGGGCAGGGACATCTCCCACTCTCCCAGGTTGCTCAGGTTCACCCTCCTCATCACCTGCTCTTCTAGCACAAAAATGCATCATCACTCCCCTGCCCATTATAAACCAAGAAAAAAGTTTTGTCCACCCTGAATTTATTAAAAAAAAAAAAAAAAACAGAAGAAGAACTTTAAAGCCACACACACACAAAACCCTGAGCAAATACTCCTTTGAGGATTGGCCTGTGGGTCAGCAATGAAACGCAGGCAAAACATCTGAGCCACGGAGGGTGAAAATTGTGTAATAAAAGTAAACTCTGCAGTACAAGCAGAGGAAAAACTCCTGGCTTTGTACTGAGGAGTTGCTCCTTTCCCTTTTAAAAAGCTTCTCTGCAGTACCAGAGGTGTCGTGCGGTGTGGAGCAGCCAAGAGCATCTCATCCTCCGCCGGCAGCAGCTCCCACTCAGCGCAGCCCTCCCTGAGGATGGACGGGTTCCAGCCACCTGCTGCGGCTTCGCAGGATCCCCGAGGTGTGGGGGAAATGTTTGCACACAGGCCCTCGAGGCCCATCTGTGGCGGCAGCAGCAGCCCAACACGTGGCTTGGCAGGGTTTGGCTGGAAGTGCTGGCGGGAGCAGCGGGCACAGCATCCAGAGCCTGGATCCCAACCCTCCAGGGCCCTCAGCCCTGCAGGAGCCCTGGCCCCACACCCTCTCCAAGGGGGAATGGCTTCAAACTGAGGGAGATTTGGGTTGGATATTGGCAAGAAATTTTTCCTTCCGGGGATTGCCCAGAGGGGCTGTGGCTGCCTCACCCCTGGAAGTGTCCAAGGCCACGTTGGATAGAGCTTGGAGCAGCTTGGTCTGGTGGAAGGTGTCCCTGGCCATGTCCAGGATGGCTTTTAAGGCTCCTCCCAACCCACGCCAGTCTGGGATTCTGAGATTCTCTGATCTCAGTGATGTCAGTAATGAGAGAGCACCAGATGGAAGATCAAAGCTGTGTTTATGGTGAAGGTGGATAGGAGGGATGGTGGCAGTGGGATTTTCTGGAGCTTGAGGAGCAACCTGGTCTGGTGGAAGGTCCCCCTGCCCATGACAAGGGGTTGGAACAAGGGGATCTTTAAGGTCCCTTCCAACCCAAACCATTCTGGGATTCTCTCATTCTATGGGTTTATGCTCCATCAAGCCCTTTTCCTGGCAAGTCAGCGCTGCTCTAAAGCCCCTGGGGGATGGACAGAGGTGGATGTGGATGTCTTGGAAAGGAGGGAGGGAGACCTGAAAGGACAGAGCAGGAGGTCTGGAAGGAGTTGACTTTCAAGCAGAGCTCAGAAGGCAGCTTGGACATCCTGCATGTGCAAGGAGACCTTCACAGAACCTCTGGACTCTCCTTGAACACAGATTTCCCCTTCCCTGGGGCTTTTTGGGGTGACCTTGAGCGTGCATTGGCTGGACACAGATGGTGATGAGCTGCTTTGCACATCCAGCCTCTTTCTTGTCTTTACAAGTGCTTCTCTCTTATCTGGTAGTATTTTGCAAAACTTCACAAGCTTTTAGTGGCAAGACTTTTGCTAAGAGGCTGTTGATAAATCTGGAGTAGGCAGCGGGAAGGCTTTAGTGACGTATTCTCTTCCTTTTGACTGGAAAAAGCAGCTTATCTGCTTCGGAGAATACAGGTTCTTCCTCTTTATCCACGCTGAAATCTTATCTAAACTGGTTCAGGTGGCAGAGCTGAGAGAAGGAAATAATTAAGCAAGAGACAGGTGAAATGCTGACATTATTATTACTTAAATGGCCCAAACCTTTTACCTTGTGTATTTTTTATTATTATTTTACCTTTTTTTTTACTGCTAGTGACATATAACAAGGGAGAAATCGGTTTTTCCAGGTTATCTCACCCATCCACACACATGCCACTTCACCCCCCTCCTCCCCACCCAAATATAAATCTCGTTTAACTGGTTCTGTTGGCAAGACAGAGAAATAATTAAGGCGAAGGTGGCTGCAGTGTTGATGTTATTACTGTAATGCAGCAGCCTGTTTAGTTTCTTTGCCAATGAAATGCAACCAGGGGAAAATCAGTTTTAAAGATTACCTCCCAGAGATGCAAATAAAGGAGCGGAAACCATGTAGTCAGGAAGAAATGGTCTCAAACTAGGAAACATTTCAAAGTCGGTGACAGTCTCTTAGGGGCTTTTAAGACCACAATTTACCTTTTGACTGCATTCTATTTTCTCTGAAATCCTTTATTTCCCCCTTATTTATTGACTGGAGAGACAGCACAGAAACGAGAAAGTGATTCTCCAGCCGCTGGTCTTAAAAATCCATAGAAGGAAATTGTTCTCAGGAGTGTGGATTTTTGTTGTTGTCGGGCACTTCTTTTCCCCTCCTTCCTTGTTTTTAGCCCTCTCTGTGAACCAGGGCTTAATTGAATCACTTTGCCATGGAGGGGCCTCGAACTGGAGGGGATCAAGGTCAGCAGCTCTGTCTGGGAGCAAGGAGCCCTGATTAGAGGTGGGAGCCATGGTGATAACGCAGCAGGATGCAGCACATCCCGCTCGGGGCGAGCTCGGGAGGCAGGTGGAGCTGGTGGTCTCTCCATCCACACACAGCAACAGCACCTGAATCACAGCCAAGTGCTCCAGGGGGATTTCCTTTGTTTCAGGGATGGCACTGCGGGTTAGGAAATGGGCACCTCTGTGCTTGGATCAGCGTCCCAGCCTAGGATTAACATCCTGCTCTCGGATTGGAATCCTGATCTCAGTGGAACATCCCACTCTCAGATTGGTATCCCACTCTAAAACCAACATCCTGCTCTCAGACTGGCACCCTGCTCTGGGATTATTATTCCTGGTCTTGGATTAGCATCCCACTCTAAAATGAACTCTCAGATTAGCATCCTGCTCCTGGTTTAGCATCCCAGATTTAGATTTGCATGCCATTCTCAGATGAGCATCCCACTCTCGCATTAGCATCCTGCTCTCCAGCTGCCATCCTGCTCCAGGTTTAGCATCCCGCTCCCAGCCCAGCATCCCTCTGGACACAGGGGCACTGTGAGGCCCATGCCTCGCCTGCTGCCTCCTGCTCCTCTCCCGTGGTTCCCCCACCACACACACGTGTGTTGCTCTCAGGTTCCTGTCTGTAGGTGTTCCCTACTGGAATGAGACTGAGACGCTCAGAAAAAAACAATCCCAGAGAATTCCCGCAGTGCTGGCCTAGTTAGCCCATTCCCAGCTGCGAGCTAACGCTGCTGCCCAGGCGCTTCCTCCCTCCTCAGAGGAAATAACTCGATTAAAAAACAGCGCATCAGTTCAGGGTCAGAATTGGTGCAGCCCTGTAATTAGAGCCCGAATTTCAGAGATTAAATCCTTTAAGGCCAGCTCTCAGTAGCTGCGTTAATTACTCCTCACATCTCCCAGCCCTGTCTTGGCAGAAAGGACCACGTCAGGACAGCTCCCGCTCCAAACCTGAGGTTTCCTGCTCTTTGATACTTTTCTGCTCAATTCCTGAGGTTGCAGCAAAAATCATCTGGGCAGGTTGGCAGCAAAGTCCTGCCTGTCCATGCTGCAGAGGCTGAGCTGTGCAACTCCTGTGAAGCACTTTGGGTGGTCCCAGGACATCAGTCCTCAACAAACAGCACAAGGATCCACAGCAGGATGGCGTTGGGGTCTCGGTGGTGCCTCTGAAAGAGCTGAAAAGGGGGTTTCAAGACCAGGAAAAGTCCTGGAGCAAGGACTTCTGTGCACAGAAGCCTCAGGTCAGGCTGCTCCATTTCCTGGCCCTGTTGGTTTCTGTCTCAGCACCCCAGGCAGCACTTGGAGGCATTTTGCTCTTCAGAGGTACCTTTGACTGGTGCAGAAGCAGCAAGACGAGTGGGAGAGGAAAACTGCAGAGGTTTAAAAAGTTTCCCTGTTGGAATGAAAGATTGTGCTACAACTGAACTGAAAAACAATTGATTTGGGCAGACCTCCGCTGGGACAAAACCACTTCATTGAATCCCACCCACCCGGAGAGCCACCACACCCTGGGTGTGCTTGTGCCCCTGTGCCTCCCTGGAGCTGGACTGCGCTGTGTCCCGGTGCCCAAGAGCCCCGGGCTGCCTGCTGGGATCAGAGCTGTGTCACAGGAAGGTTTGGGGGGAATCCTGTCCATTCACACAACTGAAAAAACTAAACGGGAGCCATTCCCAGGCGGCTCCCAGCTTTCTGTGTAGCCTCTCCCTTCTTCCCATCTCCCCGAAATCCTCTCTGATTTCTGCTGCTGTCGCACACTCCGGGAGGAGCAGCATTACTGGGATGTGGGTCGAGGCAGCAGGACCCGTCACCCCGCGAGCCCCCGGGCACCAGGACGCCCCGCGTCCCTGCGCTTGTCCATCGCTGCGGCGAGAGCACCCTCTCCTGTCTCAGCTCTGCCTCTCTGCCTGGCTCCCTGCTCCCTCCCCTGGCAGCTGCCAGGGCCGAGGCTCCATCACATCGCGGGATGAGGCCGCGGGGACACGGACAGCCCCGTGCCCACACCCTGTCCTGGCACCAGTGTCACCCCGCGTCCTCCTGACAGCGGCACAGACAGCTGCTGAGGAGGACCGGGGGAATATTTAAGTAAAAACCAATTTCTAGGAGAGGTCTGTTATAATTACTAATTAGATCTGGTTATAATTATCTCTCTTTGCAATCCCATACCTACCTCAGAATAGCTCCAGTTCCTCCTAACAATTACCAGAGAAAGTCTTTTACGACACACCGGATGATTACATCGCAATCACAGCCTCCGTGGCCAACGCTTCCTTATTAAAGAAGGGTTGATATTTACAGAAGAACATTGTGATCAAATTAGACGAAAATTAACTGGAGTAAATTAAGAATGAGAAGCTTTCTTTCATCTGCTTCCCTTTATTTGCTGCCGCGGAGTTGCCTCTGGGTTGGTTTGAATGTTCTGTGGGTTGATCGTGGTGTTTGACTGGGCAAAAAGACACAGAAAGTGGCAGCAGCTCATTTCTCTGGTTTGCCTCAGAGTGAAATCTGCATTCGCATCTCCTTCCTCATCCACCTCCTCCTGCTCCACGAAAGCTCAGGCTCGAAGCCTGCCAGAGCTCCAGGAGCACTTGGACAAAGCTCCAGGCACAGGGTGGGGTTGTGGGGTGTCTGTGCAGGGCCAGGAGCTGGGCTCAGTGATCCTGGTGGATCCCTTCTGACTCAGGATATTCTGTGAAACCACAGGGCCAGACCCAAACCTGGGGCGTTTCAGCCCTCCCAGCTTTGATGAGCTCTGCCTGTGAGTCTCTGCCATGTCGAGAGCATCCCAGAGTGCTCATCCCACACTTCCTGCTCAGGGCACGGCTTTGCTCAGAGCAATAGCAGAGATGGGGTGGATTTCCCACAGCGACCCTAAAGCCAACGCTGGCTCACATTTAACACGCGCCTTAATGACTCCAAAACCAAGGCTGGCACTCAGCATTAGGAACAATCGTCCAATGAGGAATTGGGAGATTTTTTTAATAGCCATGGGCCAAACAAAATAATCATCAGGTTGTTTGGGGATTTTTCCTTTATTTTGCAGCACGAAGGGAATTATTGGTGAGCAGAATGTGGTTTCTGGGAGGGTTGGCTCTGTCCAGAGGTCTCCAGAAAATGGATGATCAAACTTTTGGCAGTGGCAGTATGGGCTGGGTTCGTGGACTGTTGCTTTGCTTCTCCGAGTAGGAGGCTGAATCATCCTAAAGAACAGTGCAGCAGAGGCTGCTGGAGGGAATGAGTATATTACAGTTTCACCAACTTCTCCACCTTTCCCTGATGGCTTCACCCCCAGTCCCCAGATCAAAGCCCCACTGGACATTGGGACCCTTATTGCATCTTTAGGCACTCCTGGTTTTTCCCTTAATCCAGGACCTTCACCCCAGTTCTGGCTAAGCCCTCCACCAGCAGTTCCTGCAGGCTGAGCCTCCATCCAGACAGCTCCACTTTGAACTGGAATTCCCAGCTGGCCTCTAGATGGGCAAACCCAGGCCCCGAGCAGGGACTGGCGGCACTTCTGCCATGCTAAGGATGCTGTTAATACAGACAGTGCTGTCAGTGTGGGAGGGAGATGGACACAGGGCTCTTCCCATGGGCTTTGGGGAGATTCTTTGGGAAGATGCAGCAGTTGGGATGAAAAGTTTATCAGTGAACAGGCCAAGGTGCTCTTTTTCCTCCTTGGTTTCAGTGGAAGACACTCACCTGAAGTCGTTGATAAAGTTTTAAGCTTTGTCTGCTTCTTTCTTCCATTTCTTTCCTCCAGAAAGAAGAGGAATGACTGAGTTAAAATTAGGTGAATAACCTTCGTTTTTCACATTTTTTGTCATTGGAAAACTGAAAAATTCCATCTTTTCTGTGCAAAATGAAATATTGGAGTTTATTGTTTGTTCTGTGCAGTCGTGGTGATTTCTGATGGGGTTTTGCCTGCTTTTCTCAGTGCCTGCTGAGCTGGCAGCCTGTCCTGCTCATGGGGTGACAGGACCACGGGGCTTGTGCTGGCAGAGTCCCATGGGGGCATGTGTGATGCCTAGATGGGTGCCAGGGTGGAGGGACAGGTACCAAGAGAGAGGTGGGGCGGGCAGAACCCTCCGAGAGTTTTTGTGCTGCTCCCATTCCTGCACCCACTCATTCCCCCTGTGTTGGAGGATTTTCCCCTGCAGGTCCTGCCCTGGGGAATCAGAGAGGGAAAGGGGGTATTCTTTATTCACAACATAACTGAATATTCATGAGAGTGGGGAATTACCCACCCACACCACCCAGGCAGGGCTGGGATGTCTGCCTGGAGCCCCACCCCATTCCTCCAGCAGCCTTGCTGCAGTGAAGGGGAAAATTAACAGCACTTCTTGCTTTGGGGACAATTCATTCATCCAAATCACTTTTGAAACCTGGTGAGTGTTGGGGGTTTCGTTTGCAGAAAGCACTCAGGGTTTGTTGGGAACAGGCGGCCACCTCAAGCTGGGTTTCTAAACCCATTCCACCCATTCGAGGATCTAACGAGGAGAAACCAACCCTTCTCAGGCAGGGCAGAGCTGAAGCCCCGTGTCAGGTGCTCCCCCTGCCCTGCTCCTCACCTTGCCTTCGCATCAGTGCAGCACAGTGAAGGGGGAATTGAACCGGTACAAAATTAGCCCAGGGCAGGAGCAGCAGTATCATTTTCTCCACTGGAATGAGTCATTTTTTCCGAAGTATTCCTGCTCTCCTGACCTCGCAGTGTTGCTGATCCCTGGTCAGGAGCTCCAGACAATCTTTGCAGCTCATTGTCAGCTCTAATTGCTCTCTGCTCGGGCCCCAAACGTGGACAAGAGCAGAGCAAGGACAGAGGAATTGGTGTGTTAATCCCTGGCTGTGCTAGGGCCACTTGGACGCTGCTCTTGGACAAATGGGAACAGTCATCCCTTTCTCTTCAGGGATGCTGGAGAACAAAATCACTAGAGAAATGGCAAAGCAATGACTGCCTTGGGTGGCAAATCCAGTGTTGCCCACAGTCCTACCGAGCTCGTGTGAGCCCCTCAAAAGGGGCTGGCAGGACTCAGCATGGCCAGGATGAGCAACAGCCTGGGAAATCATGGAATGATGCTGGTGGGTGGCTCAGGGTGAGGGAGGGACCTGCAGGGACAACTGTGTGGAGCAAAGCCAGAGGCTCCGAGGATGCTCCTGGTTTTGTGCTGTGAGCTGGCACGGTGCTGGTTCCAGCCCGGGGGTGCAGTGACCAGGGCTGAGGTGGCCACTGGCACTTGCTGGTGTCTCTCCAGCAGGTAAAAGTGGCACCTGTGTCCTCAGTAGGGTCCCAGTATGTTGGTATGTGGGACTGGGACTGAGCCCATCACTTCAATGCTCTCAGGGGACCCATCCAAGCCCACAGCTTAGTCCTGCCCACGGCTCCCCCAGAGTCATGCTCCCCAAAAACCAGTGCCAGTCCATAATTTCCCACACAGATGAGGCTTTTCCTCCCTTCCATGGCTGCAGACGGTGTGGATGTGCTGGCAGGACCACAGCCAGGACTCTGGTGTGTGCCGTGAGTGCTCTCCCAGTGTGGAATGCAGCGAGAACAGTGGCCACAGAGGCAGCCCCATGTTGGTGATTACAGTGACTGGAGCTGGACAGCCCAACAAACGCTCCTCAGTGTGTTTTTTCCTCCACAAGCAATCCTCCAAACAAGCTCTGGCACAAGGACGTTTGCAGACATGTGAAACCCTTTTTATTTGAGCTGGGTCTGTTTGGGAACGTGCTGGGATGAATGCTGTGGCGGGGAGGCTTGGAAACAGCTGCGCTGCACAAGTGGCACTCCAGAATCAGATGTCAGGTCCCCAAAGCCCTGAGACTGCAGGAAGAAGTGAGGGAATTTCTAGTGAAAATAAAGCTGCCTTGCCTCTGTTATTGGTGGAGCATCCCAGGGTCATGTTCTGAAGCTTTGCAGTGCTGAGGACAAGCAATGTGTTGGTTTTTCCCTGATGAAAAGCTCTGCTCCTCCTCGCCTCCGATGGGTTCAGAATCTGGGCTGGAAGAAGAGTAAGAGATGATGTGACAAGCAGGGTACAGCTGCTGTGGATTTGGTGACGCTCAGTTTGCTGGCAGATGTTCGCTCCCATCCCTTCTGCTGAGCTGAGCAAGGCTCTCTCAAAACCAACCCAAGACCGCTGGGAGCTCTCTTGGCAGTGCCATAGGCCCCATTTCTGGGAAGGGGGTGACTCCCTAAGTGGACAGCTGTGCCCTGCACTCCCTGACCCCTCTCCGGGGCAGGAAGCAGAGCTCAAGATGGAAGGACCTTCTTGTTTGAGGTAATTTTGCCCAAACTGCAATTCCCAGCCTGGGACCAGCCTGGGGCTTCTGCCCAGAGGCGATTCAAGAGCCTTTGCTGAGTCAATCCACCTCTCCCCCTCCTTCCCATCTGTCTTTCCAAGGTCCCCCTCCTTTGGTGTCAACACCAGCTTAATGAAAAAGCAGCAGATGTTGCTGTGATTTCAATTTACTCAGATTTTAACCTAATGCAAATGGCAGTTTGCATCCAGCTGTGACGAGGCAGCCTGTGCTGAGGCCCCACATCCCTGCCTGCAGATCTCCTGTCTGTCCCATCGCTGCGATGGCAGCAACTGACTTCTCTGAAATCCTTCTTCAGGAGGTTGTCTCCTCCAGGTCTTGGGACCTCGCCTGACCCAAAAGGTGCAACAGGACTTGCAGCAGCTCCTGCTCAGGCAGAGGTGGGATCTGCAGGAGAGCATCGAGCATCGCTGTGGCCTGGGTGGAAACATTTCTGTGTGTTTTGGAGGTTTCTCGTGTAATGGAGGAATAATTGAGAAGAGCGGTCAGTAGCGAGTGATTCATCTGTCAGATTGAGCTTTGCTCTCCCCCTCAAGATTGCAGAAGCCAACTGCGATTTCCTGACCTTATCTCCTCTCCAAGTGGGTAAACAACCAACCAGATCCTCTGTTGCTGCCTGGAGTAGCTGGAAGATAGTCACAAGCAGATCTGGTTTGTTTGTTTGTTTGTTTGATGGCAACCAAACATCTTCTCATCTGCCTTGTATTTTCACCACCCCAGCTCCTGTGTGTGGGCACAGCTCCCACTTCTGTGGTACCGCCAGGTCTGGGACCTCCATCCTCACCCAGAACATGCAGTGCCATGGTCACAGCACGCCTGGGAGGCTCTTTGTGCATGGAGAGCACCCGCCACCCCCACCACCTGCCCCCCATTCCTGAAGAACCCTCTGCTATTCCCAGCCCTCAGGGTCAAAGGTCTTCAGCACAGGAGGAATGAGCCCAGGGAAAGCACAAATTCACTTCCTGGTCTTCACCTCCTTCCACTTCTCCAAAAAGGACAGGAAGACGAGACAGCCATGCGCTTGCAGAGCCAAAGCAGTCGTTTGCCTCCTTGTGAGACACTTCTCAGTTGGTTTTGGTGGTCTGCAGACCAAAAATGGAATGGCATTCCAGTCCAGACATCCCTTCATGGAGACTCCTCCCTCCCTCCTGCCAGAGTCCTGCAAGCCCATAATGGGCTGAGATGGGCACAAGAGGAAGGCAAATCTTCTGTCCCTGGAAAAAACATCCTGCATTTCTCCTGGAGCAGAGCAGGGGAGGAAGGAGCGTGGTTGGCGTGAAGCCCATCAGAAATCTCAGCCTGATTAGGAGCAGTGATCCCCTGACACGGAGCAGCAATTTACAGGCACCATTAGCCCACGCCAGAGAGAGAGAGGGACACCGAGAATGTCCTATTTTCTGCACCTCCAGAATGCCACACGACTCGTGGGCATAAAAATAATTAGCTGGAGCATCTCAGGGATGATTGACAAGTACCCAGGGGCTGGGAGTTCCCCCGGTGTGCCGTCCTCATCTCCAGCACTGTGAAAGGGGAGAGCTTTGCTGAGAGCTGGCTCTGGGTGCTGCCGGATCTGTGGGAGTGGGATGGGCTGAGGGGTAACTCAGCCTGCACACAGGACCCTGCTGCATCTTCAGGGGCTGCATCCTGGGGTGCTGCCCCTAAATCTGCTGCTTCCATGGGGGGTTTGGTCACACAGGGATGAGCCAGACTTTGACTGTCCCCTCCTGGTGAAGGTGGAACTTGGACCCTGCCTTCTCTTCCTTCCTCTATCAACCTCTGAGCAGCCTCTCCACTTGTGAACCTTTAGTGGTATTTTCTAATTATTAATTATTATTTATTATAATTGTTATTTATAATTATTCTTGTTAAATGGCACCTGTCAGGCTGTCATGAATTTTGGAGAAGGTTCAGGGACAGGGATGGGAAAGTGGCTCTGCAGGCTACAGGGATGAGTGAGGAATTCAGGAAGAACCTTTCCATCACTCCCCCACCTCCCAAGCCACCATGCCCAGACAGGACTTCATCCTTTACACCCACCAGCCACTACTTGGATGTACCTTCTCCCAGCTTTTTGCCTCTTCCTCATTCTGTACCATTTAACCCAGCACCTCTAGGCCTGCATGCCCTGTCTCTCTGGTCAGGCACAGTTTGTCCCAGACTGAGAGCTCATAAAGTGATGGAGCCAGTGGTCCAGAGCTGGGTGACTGGTTTTGCATTGCTGATTAACTCACTGGGAGCTCTTTGTTGTGTGAGTCAAAGCTGGCACTGGGCAGCAGAGGGGTTTATGTTCCTGAAAGCAGCCACAAATTTCACGTGAGCCTTCCCAAAATTAAAGGCTAGGCAGGGGAAAACCCAACACTTGTGTTTTGACATCTTCTAAACGTCTCCTTTTGTGCTAACTCAGCACTTCTTGTTTAAAAAAAAGCTCCAGCTCATCGTGCTGTCCATGGCTGCATTGGAAGGAGATCCAAAAGAGCTCAGAGCCAGGGGCTGGAGCATTCTGCAGTCATCACCTTGGGGCATTCTGCAGTCATCACCCCCTCCAGAGCAGGGGTCCAGGGCTGGTGTTTATTTATCTGTTACCATTTATGGGTTTATGGTGTATGAACTTCGGGATCAGTTTGTGAGCCAAACTGAGCAAGAGCTCCTTGTGCACTTGGATAGTGGGAATAATGGGAAAAGAGCTGGTAGAACCCCACAAAATGGGCTTCCCCATGGGGTGAAAAGCTGATACTCCACTAACAACAGCTTCACCTCCCAGCTCGTTCTGTGGCCTTGGAGGCTCCTTTGCTGTGACTGAGCAGGGTCATCTCTGCTTCAGCCTGCTAGAGCCAAGTGCTGTCGCTGTCGCACCGTGGATGGGGAGAGGAACAACACAGAGTCCAGGCTCAGCTATCAATGGCAGTAAGCAATTTAAATGGTTTTTCCCAAGGCTTTTATATGTTAGTTGATAAAAAGTGTGTTAAATGGCATAAAGTAATTGGTCCTCTGGCCATCCACCCCTTGAAGGGATTGGCCAAACTCTGACATCCATTCCCAAATATTTTGCTGGTTAGAGCCAAAACAATACTGCAAAACAATCTGCAGGTGCAAGTGTTTACAAAACAGTAAGTTTGTTTTAGACAGCTTGCATGGGAAAGACAGAGCTCTCACAAAGTGCTAGAGAGCTCAAGAAATTCACTGCTGAAGCTTTTTCAGCATCCTTCTTCCACAAAATGGGAGTGATGCATCAAATCATAGGTACAAGAAGTGCCAGAGAGATTCCACACAAGCACACCTGATGAGCAGGAACCAGGTGTGATGGGATCGGTGAGCAGGAACCTGGTTTGGTTGGAACTGGGATTGGTGAGCAGGAACCAGGAGCTGGGATGTCATTAGCTCTGTCCTAATTGCTTTGTGCATATCTCACACCAAAGAGGGGAGCAGCCCTGGGGGAGTTGCTGCTTCTCAGCCCATAACACTTCAGAGGTGTTGGATGGAGAGCAATAACGAGAACTGCCAGAAAAGAGAAAAAAAATTTAAAAATCAAGCACAAAAGTCAGAAGGAAACACAACTATTTTTGTTGCAAAAGCTCCTGGGAGCCGTCACTCAGACACCTGGTGCTCCCTCCCCTGCTCTTTCCTCGCCTCATTTCCCAGGTCAGGCCAAACCTGCTCGGCTTCACTATCACCCTCTGAGAGGAACAAGACCAAAACATTTCATCTATTGATGTGTTGGCTGACTTTTTTTGCTATTGATTCCTTAATTAAAAAAGAATAAAATTCCACCAAAGCAGACATTTCTCTGAAACACTCCATCAGTCAAAATAAAAAAAAATAAAAAAGAAGAGGAAACAAAATCAATGTCCTATTAAAAAAAAAGAAAAAAGAAACATATTTGGGAGCAGATTTTGGAGCAGCCCCAGATAGTACATTTACTCCATTCTCTAACAAGTTCTGTTTGCTCTGCCTTCCCATGCTCTCCAGTCACTTTTCTCTTCACTGTCATCCTTTCCTCTGGAATTTTTCCCACAAATCTCACCATTTCTGGTAGGGTTGTCACCAACTCTAGAGAGTGAAGCCCAGGAAAGCTTCCTGTTTCCCTGCAGGGCCCTGTGCACAGGCACCGTGTCCCTAAGAATGGGTGACACCTCTATCTTTGCACTCCTCTCAGAGAAAAACCTTTGGCAAACCATGGAGGCACAGCAAACCCAAAGCCAGTATTCCCAGGATGTCATGGCTTTGAGGGGGATTCCTGCTTTTCCAGCCCCATTTTCTTACTACCTTGCAATTTGCAGGCTCTCTGGGAATGCTGCATTAGTGGCTCTGGCTCCATAGGGATGCCGTCACAGAGGGACTTGACTGTGAACAGCCACCCCGGGGGATTCCCTCCAAGCAGAGGTTTAAAGATTTGGGTAATTTATCTTAAAATGGGGGTGTGCTAATGGTTGATGCAGGAGGAATGATCCCAGGAAAGGCTGCGGGGCTGGAGGGCAGACAAGGGCACCTAAAGTGTCTGTGAGGCTGGAGCTTTTCCACAGGGAGCTGTGCTGCTGCCTGATAAGGGATTCAGCCCAAACCCAGACACGTGTCAATGCTGGAACATTGGGATTGATCGTGCTCCATCCTGGATGGGCTGGATTTGGTTTCCTTTGAAACATGTGGCCCAGCCACGTTGGAGATAAGGAATTGCAGCGCATTGATCAGACTCAGCTGACGGATGCTGGATTCCTCCGCAGGGATTTGCTCAGCCCTCACTGCGGAGCAGCTGAAGGTCTGCAGAGCCTGTGACCTCTGCAGCTCAGGGACACATCCCTGGCATCCAGCAAGCTCCTGTGGGATCTGCCACAACATCATCATGGGGTTGTTTAGCCTGGAGAAAAGGAGGCTCTGGGGAGACCTTATCACTCTCAGGTGGATCAGGTGGGGGTCGGGCTCTTCTCTGAGGCAACCACTGACAGAACAAGAGGACACAGCCTTGACTGCACCAGGGGAAGTTTAGGTTAGATATCAGAGGAAATTCTTCACTGAAAGAGTGATTGGGCACTGGAATTATCTGCCCAGGGAGAGGGTGGAGTCACCGCCCCTGGAGATGTTTAAAAAAGCCTGGACATGGCACTCAGTGCTATGCTTTAGTTGATGAGGAGGTGTTAGGTTGGGTCATAGGTTGGACTTGATGCTCTCAAAGGTCTTTTCCAGCCTAGTTCATTCTGTGATTCTGTGATCAGTGGCTTGGTCTGTTTGACCTTTAAATGCTCTGCATGGTGCTTAAAGCAGAGCTAGGGCCTGTTCCTTGTTTGCCAGCACAGGTTGTCCAGTTCCAGGTACACTTCTCCCTGAGGAGATGGTTAGCATGGCATCCCTGGGATTCCCGTGTCCTGAATGAGGGAGGGGGTTTAGGACCCTGTCCAGCACAGCAGCAGGAGGATGTTGTGGGGTGGGAGAGGCTGTGGAAGAGGCTCAGGCCAGCTGTGGTGGACTGGGAGTGTTTTTATCTGGCTGGGGCCGCCGGGCCGGGTGCCACAAGGCACTGACAGATTGGGGACATGGGATCAGGCTCTTCCTAAGGCCTTCCTTTATTATTTCTGATGGTGTCTTACACCTGGGAGGGCTCCTCTGGTGCCCAGATCAAAGCTCCCAGCCCAGCCCTTCCCACCTCATCGGTCTCGGTGCCACCACAAGGCAAGAGCAAAGCACTGAATGTCCACATCCCCGCGGGGCTCCCTGGTGTGAGCTGCCCTCCGTTCCTCTGCAGCAGCACAGCCAGGGATCTCAGTGGGAATGTCTCCTGGTAGAGGCTGGAAAGAGCATCACTCAACACGGTGGTGCCAAGGAAGGAGGGATGCAAGGACTTCCAGCTGGTGACCTGCAAATGGGAATATTCACAGCATCCAACAGTGGTTTGAGTTGGAAGAATCCTTAAAGTTCATCTCAGTCCATCCCCTTCTGCCATGGGCAGGGACCCCTTCCACTATCCCAGGTTGCTCCAAGCCCCATCCAGCCTGGCCTTGGACACTGCCAGGGATCCAGGGGCAGCCACAGCTGCTCTGGGCACCCTGTGCCAGGGGCTTCCCACCCTCCCATGGAAGGATTTTTTCCTGTGTTTTTTCCATCCCTGGCTGTTCAGATTGGATGGGGCTTGGAGCAACCTGGGATAGTGGAAGGTGTCCCTGCCCATGGCAGGGGGTGGAATGGGATGGGATTTAAGGTTTCTTCCAAGCCAAACCAGATCTGAGATTCTACAAATGCAAAGGCATCCTTCTTCCATGAAATGTGAGTGATGCTTCAAATCATAGGTACAAGAAGTGCCATGGAGATTTTTCCCAGCCTGGACTAAAGTCTTGTCTTTTCTAACCCTGGAAAAGGGTCAGCACCAGAGCCACGATGGTGAAAAAGTGCTCCTGAGCTGGAAACTCACATCTTGTTCTGTCTTCTTGTCCCTGAGCGCAGGCAGAAGCCTGGGATTGAGGCTGGAGATGCAGCAAGGCTCAAAATACGAACCTGCCCTCGCTCTCCTCAGCCTGCAGGGAGTTGGGAAGGGCTGTGCCAATCCCTGGGATCTCCCACCTGGCTGCAGGCTGAGACAGGGAGTTCTCCTGGTGCTGAACACTGTGAGGTGGTGCCTGCCTTGCTCTCATGTCCTTCCAGCTCCTTACCTTACCCGTGGCTTGGTGTGCCAGGCTCCCAGCCAGCCCCATCCTGAGGGAAATGCAGGATTCAGCTCTTCTGAGGCTCCCAGACCCATAAGGTGCTGTTAGGATGGTAAATATCATGGCTAATTAACAGAAGAGGTGTCGGCTAATGAGCTCAAGGCATGTGCAGCCTCAAAGCAGATCCACATAATCATGGCCCAAACCTTAACGACCAGGTCCCAGTCTCCCATGTCATCCTACATCCTCTGCATCCCTGAATTTCCATGGCACCTCCTGGGGGGAGACAGGCAGGATTTCTCCCACCCCATCCTGCAGGAGAGGGGATCTAAGAGCAGCTCTCACCAGAAGGAGGAGGCCAGCTCAGGGGGTTTGCTCCTCTTTTCCTTTTTTTCCTATATTTTAATGAACAATAATAATGTCCCTGTTTTTTGGGGGTTTTTTTCCTCTCTCTCTCTCTTTTTTTTTTTTTTTTTAACAATTTGAAACCATCTGACATACGGGGGAAATAATGAATTCGGTTTTTCGCCTGCACTCTCTGATCTGTCAGTCTGCACCCGGGAGCCGCGCTCAGGGGGAGGAGGAGGCAGGGGTGCTGGCCTACATTGGGGAGATAATGATGTTCCTGCTGATCCCCCTTCCAGGAGAAGGCTCAGGCATGTCCTGCAGCTGAGGCGAGCCAGGGTTTGCCACAGCCTTTTCCTCCAGCTCTGTATTCCTCTTTGTGGGAGGGTGTTGGTAGCTACAGTAAAGCGAGCTGTGCTTGGAGCACCTCTGCACTCTCATGGGCTCTTCCCTGATTCCCAGGAGCTATGGGACTGGATCCACCAGGTCCCTGCTGCCTCCAAAGGAGATTAACCCAGGCTGTGCTCTTTAGTTTCAGCATCAGCCCCAAAAGCATCTCGAACCATCACCCAGGGTAGGATTAGTGAGGGTGCTGCAGCCTGTGTGGAGTCACAGAATCCCTGAAGCATTTTGGCTGGAAAAGACCTCCCAGACCATCAATTGGGTGACCAATCCCCTCTTGTCACCCAGCCCAGAGCACTGAGTGCCATGTCCAGTTGTTCCTCGGACACCTCCAGGGATGGGGACTCCAAGCCTCCCTGGGCAGCCCCTTCCAGTGCCTGACCACCCTTTCCATGAAGAAATTCCTCCTGATGTCCAACCTGACCCTCCCCTCATGCAGTCTGAGGCTGATTCCTCTTGTCCTGTCCCTCGTTTCCTGGGAGCAGAGCCAGATCTTCGCCTGGTTCTGCTCTCCTGGCAGGGAGTTGTGCCCCATGAGCCTCCTTTTGTCACAGGCAGTCCTGTGTGGGACACCCAAACCACAGCTCCCTGCCACCCCTCCAAAGCAGGTGTGGTTTTGCTGTGCTCCCAGCACAGGATTAACACAGGTCTCAGTGCAGGGCAGAGCTGGGGTCTTGCACAAGAGCAGGGATGGAGGGAAAATCCAGCTGGAGAGCCTGGGAATCAGAACCCCTGGTCTATCTGTGCCTCAGTTTCCCCTGTGCCCAGAGAAGCTGTGGCTGCCCCATCCCTGGAAATGTCCAAGGCCAGGCTGGATGGGGCTTGGAGCAACCTGGGGTAGTGGAAGTTGTCCCTACCCATGGCAGGAGGTGGAACAAGATGGGCTTTAAGGTCCTTTCCAGCTCAAAGCATTCCACGATTCCATTATTTTATACTGGGAGGGGGATACCCAGCACAGGGGGATCCTGTGGGTGACGGGGACTCTTGTCAGTAAATTTGATTACATCAATGATAACAAGGCCAGGTGGCTTTTCCTCCATTCCTCTCCCATCCCTGCTGACACATTTGGGAAGTTTTCCTCAGACTTTCCTCCGTGCTGACAGGCAGGACTGGAAGCATTAATCACGGCTGTCCTGGATCGCAGACCCGCCTCTCTCAGTCGTGGGCAATGCTCTTCAGTTTGTGGGCAGCCAGGGCAGACACAGCAAAGTAAAGCAGCTCCCTCCAAAATCCCCCAGCCCTGAGTTAGGGCTTGGCAGGAGCTGCTGACATGATCCATCCAAAAACACCTCCTTGCTGGGGAGAATCGAACGAGGACCTGGCAAACACAATCTGTTGTTTGGCATTGTGTTGCTCCTTCAGATGGGAGGTGGGGGAAATTTGAAGTTTTTTACTCTTTGCAGAGTGAACATTCTGAGTGAACAACCCATACCTGGCCAGCTACCTGCCTGCACAGCAGCTGGCTCTTTGTTCAAGTGGGGAAGGGGGTTGCCAAAACTTCTTTCTCCTCGTGCAGAAGGCTTTTCAGGAGAATACAAACACTCCCTTATCCTATGTCACATCTGCCTGTGTGCTCTCCAAAACGGATCCTGCCCAGAGCCACCTCTCACAAAGGATTTCAGAACTTTGATGTTTGGTTTAATTCCAATCCATTGTGAAAAGTGAATATTTAAAACACTCTCTAGTCAAGAATCTGGGAGCAAACCCCTCCTCAGCATGAAAAAGCAGAGTATTCCAGTGATATTCCTCGATCTGACCTGGAGAAGGCTTAGATGGAGGAAAATCAGCCCCTCCAGGGCACTGAGTGGGAAAGCACAGCTGAGCTTTGCTGCAGTGAGATGAAACCATCTCTAGGAATCATTTCTGAATTTCAGGGATCTGCATTCTCCAGCAAGACACTGTTCTACTGGAGAAATCCACCCTGCTGACCCTGGAACTGTGGAAAGTGCGAGACTTTCAGTGGCTGCAGGAAAAAACAGACAAATCATTAGGAGAAAACAGAAAGGAAAAGGGGGAATTTTAGGAAATATTAGTGGTTTGTTCCTCAGGAGCTCCTTAATGTGAGGGGAAGATCCATGAATAAGGCTCAGCTGCAGAGGCAGGAGGGGAACAGGGATACAGTGTCTGCTTGGGATGGAGAGGAGGCAGCACTGCTGGCAGCTCCCGCTCTCACACACCCTCGAGTGCCACAAGACAAATAGGGCTGGGAGAGAGATGCACTGTTTAAACTTTCATCACTATTTTTCTCCCTGGCTCCCCTTGTTTCTTTTGATTTATTTTTTAGTCTGTTTTCCCCAGGCTGTGCTGTTCGCCTGCATCTCTTTCCTCTCCTTCTTCTCCCGGCAGCAGCCGGCGCTGTTCCGGGCCACTGGCAGCTGCCCAGCAGTTTTCAGGCTGTCCAGGCTCAGCTCCCGTGGGTCAGCAGGAGGAACGAGGCAGCAGAGCAGCACCAGGATGGGGAAGATGTGGCCAGGACACATCAGGGACAGCAGAGGACAATGCCATGCCAGTCTCAGCAGGGCCCGAGGCTGGCAGCACACAGGAGGGGGTTGGATGCTTGGAAACAATGCCAGGGCTCACCCCAGAGCCAGTGTGGCCTCTGGCAATTGACCCTGGACAGCACAGCCTGGGTGGTTTTCAGCCTGTCTTGTGCAGGGAAGGTGCAAACAGCTCCAGGGATTGTTCTGCAGAATCACAGAATCCTGGAATGGTTTGGCTTGGAAGGGACCTTAAAGCTCATCCCTTTCCCACCCTTGCCATGGGCAGGGACACCTCCCACTGTCCCAGGCTGCTCCAAGCCCTGTCCAGCCTGGCGTTGGACATTCCCAGGGATCCAGGGGCAGCCACAGCTGCTCTGGGCACCCTGTGCCAGGGCCTGCCCACCCTCCCAGGGAACAATTCCTTCCCAATATCCCATCCAGCCCTGCCCTCTGGCACTGGGAAGCCATTCCCTGTGTTCTGTCCCTCCATGCCTTGACTGCAGTCCCTCTCCAGCTCTCCTGGAGCCCCTTTAGGCCCTGCAAGGGGCTCTGAGCTCTCCCTGGAGCCTTCTCCTCTCCAGGTGAGCACCCCCAGCTCTCCCAGCCTGGCTCCAGCCCTTGGAGCATCTCCATGGCCCGCCCCCAGCAGCTCCATGTTCTCCCTATGCTGAGGACCCCAGAGCTGGACTCAGTTCTGTGGATGGGGTCTCACAAGGGCAGAGCAGAAGGGCAGAATCTCCTCCCTCACCCTGCTGCCCACACTGCTGGGGATGAGCCCACAATTCGAAGAAAAGGATAAGAAGAGTGTTCAGCATCCCACTGAGCAGCTGCAGACAGGAATGGTCTCCAGGTTTCAGATGCAGGATGCAGAGGAAGATCTGACCAGTCACACTTGAAGGGGGAATTTCACACACTGGGGTCAGGAGCCCTGTGCTGACCCCGGCTAAACTCAGATCACTCACTCTGTGTTGGTCATTTTTCCTCACCTGCCAAAGCAAAAGGATTGAAATCCTGATTGCATAGGGATGGGGAGAGGTGGAATGGCTGCACATGGAGACAGTGGAGGGAGGATGCAATTGGCATCCAGGGTTGGGTTCCCTCCAGAGCTAAGGTCACTGAGCCCCACAGAGCTGCCCCAAGTCCCCAGTTGGTGCTGCCCTGAGAAGCCCAGCCCATGACAATGCTCAGACAGCAAAATCCCTGCCTTTCAAGTGTTGGACAAAACCTAAGTGTCTGTTTATATCCTTCCTAGCTCTGAAGAACTTCTGGAAATCTGAATCCTAAATGTGTAAAGGCCTGATAAATGGAAAGCTCAACACTCCTGGAGCTGTAAGCTGCTGTGCAGTGGTTTAGGCCCTCACAATTTGCAGCCTTCAGGGCTGATAATACAGTGAGACCCTGAGCAGTCTGCTGGAAAACTCTGCCAGAAACACAATCCCTGTAAGGGGATTCTCTTATCCAGTGTAGCAAGCTTCATCCTAAAAGCAGTTTTGTGTTCTAACCCCTTCTCCTCCGCTTGGAAAGCTTTCCTAGACACTTGATGAAACAGAGAACCTTCTTTCTCCCCCAGCATCCAAATTTTCCTGCTTATTCCTTTGTCTCCCCCCAGCCTTCTCCCGGTTCCTTCACTGTGACTCATCACAGTGAAGCCTCCCAGCCTTCGCTTTGCCAATTAAACAAGCCAACCTCTGCCGGTCCCGCCCGCTAGGAGAGCTGCTCCTTGCCTTTGATCAGCTCCACAGAATTCTGCATCCATGAGTGTGGCCAAAACCCCCCAGAATCTCAAAAGCATCTTGCACAGCAACACCACTAAAGCTCCAAAAAGCCCCCAGGGCTGGTGGGGAAAGCAGCCACTGGCTGGGAAGAGGAGGCAGCTCCCTGCAGTTCTCCAGCAGAGAAGAGGATGTTCTGATCCCAAATGAGGCACAGAAATGATGCCACAGCCAATTAACTCTTCGTTCTGCTGAATATCATCAGCAAAGAGCTTACTGCCAGAGTCACACCCCCCAAAGCCTTGATACATTGACCAGCTTTTGGGCCAGGACAGGATAATAAATACACAGAATATTTGGGGCTGGAAGGCACCTTTAAAGGCCATCTAGTCCAATTCCCCTGCCATTCTTTCTGAGAAGGAGAATTTTAATGCAATTTTATCAATTTTAGGAGAATTTTTATGATTTTTTTCTGTGAAGGAAATTCCAGCAGCCAGATTTGAAGCTGAAAAGCAGTGGCTGCTCAGCCCAGTTCTTCACTCCTTCCACTAGACCAGAGGGTCAGGATCTTCCAGGACAGGTGAGGAGCCCAGAGGTTGCAGGTGGAAAATCCTGCTTCATTCACCAGTGCCTTGGCAGCCAGCAAACCTGGGCTCCCAGCATGGAGCAGAGATGGGATTTGCAGAGGGTTTATGCTCCCAAACCTCCCCCAGGACAAGCAGCCTGTGCAGGTCAGGCCCAGCAATTGTGGTGTGATTCCTGCTAAGCCTGACTTGTCTACAAGAGCTGAACTCGCCTCCCTGACAAGCTGCAGCGCCGTGGCTGAACGCACCAACACCTCGAGCAAAGCTCCCACATCCACCCTCGCTGCCCTGAGGCTGAGCTGAGCCAGCTGAATCCCTCTGGGCTGGCTCCCCGGGGCTTCTCCTGCTTCCCCGGCTGCAGAGACAAAGCACAGCAGCAAAGGTGCCCTTGTTGAGCTCGGCTTTGTCGTCTCCTCAGGGCCTCCTGTTCTCGCTGAGTGTTTTCTGGGAGGCAGCTGTCCCCACGGGGGATGCTCTTGATTCATCTCAGAATCACAGAATGGGGTTGGAAGGGACCCTAAAGCTCATCCAGTGCCACCTCTGCCATGACAGGGACACCTCCCACTGTCCCAGGCTGCTCCCAGCCCCAATGTCCAGCGTGGCCTTGGGCACTGCCAGGGATCCAGAAGCAGCCACAGCTGCTCTGGGCACCCTGTGCCAGGGCCTCCCCACCCTCCCCGGGAACAATTCCTTCCCAATATCCCATCCATCCCTGCCTTATGGCTGTGGGAAGCCATTCCCTGTGTCCTGTCCCTCCATGCCTTGACCCCAGTCCCTCTCCAGCTCTCCTGGAGCCTTTTTAGGCCCTGCAAGGGGCTCTGAGCTCTCCCTGGAGCCTCCTCCTCTCCAGGTGAGCACCCCCAAATAATTTACACTTGTTCTCTCAGCTCTGGGGCCAGGAAGCACCTTCCAGCAGCTCGTGGCACACTGTGATCACCAGGAGCATCCTCTGGTCACTGTTATCTAACTCCCACACCAGCTGAGCCCACATCCCTGGGTGCCACAAACCCCATGGGGAGGGGGAGCCATGAAGATGAGAAAGGCATTATCCAAGGGATCTCATTTCACAGGGGACTCCTGTGCTGATTCTAACAGCAGCTGAACATTCCTTGCAAATCTTTGGCTCAGGGCAACCCTCAGGGGCTGCTCAGCGTCTGCCTCTCCAGCCCAGCAGCTGGGTGTCCCTTGTCACCAGCAGGTGTTGGTGTTGATTCACTTAACACTGAAGGAGGGGTTGGCCCCGAGAAGAGGAGGTTGGTTACACAAACCCAGCAGCAGTGAGGTACCAGCCACAACAACACAGGGAAAGAGCCTTAATTAGGGAAAACGTACTGGTGGCTGCAGGGCTTTTTGCTTGCTGCACTTCCAGGACCTGGCTGCTGGAGGATCCTGTTAGCTCAGTAAATATTGCTAATGACTGAGGCTCTGTTTGCTTGCCACATCCTTGTCCAGCTGCCGGGAGCATTTAGAGACATCCACGTCATTCCTGACTCAAAGGCAGTGTTAGCCTGGGGTCCCAGCCCAGCGCTGAAGAATCCTGTGGGGGCTCACTAATTAGTCACAGGGAAGTTGTGCAGGGTGGGACAGTGTGCAGGAAAGCCTCTAACAACTAATTTAAAAAGCTGATGAATGCACCAAGAGCACTATCATTTAATGGTGTTTCTTTATTCTGATGTGGTGTAAGATGCATTTTCCAGAGGGCAGGGAGCAGAGACCCCAAGCTGTCCCCTCTCATCCAGGCAGCCCACAAGGAGAATGGATTGAAGCCTCTCCAAGGCTGTTTTAAAATTCAGTAATCCCTTTACTTTGACAGAAAATGAGGGGTTTGGCAGGGAGAATTTTGTCAGCATTTCTGGGGAAAGTTTTGTCTGCAGTGAAGAGAGGGACAAGTGTCCAGCTGAGGTCTTGAGGGCAGTGTGAGGAACAGGAGCCCTTCTGCTGGGGTGCTTCACCTCCACCCAAAAGGTGCCACTCTCGTGTCCATTTGGGGATGTGTGGGGATTTGGGGATGTGTGGGGGGGGTCCCCGGGGGGGTCCCACCCCATAAAAAGCCACACGTTACAGACTCATGGAATCATTTAGGTTGGAAGAGCCCTCCAAGCACATCGAGTCCAACCAGCACTGCCCCAGCAGTGCCCCAGCACTGCCCCCATGTTCACCACTAACCACGTCCCCAAGTGCCACATCCGGAGATGGGGACTCCACCACTGCCTTGAGCAGCCTGTTCCCACCTGACCACCCTTTCAGTGAAGAATTTTTCCCAAATACCCCAACCACACCTCCCCTGGTGCACCTCGAGGCCCTTTCCATCCAGCTCTCTGCTCCTACTCCTGTGGGCTGGAGCCATCCTGGATCCCTTCTCCATCATTTCCATCCTCCCAGGCACGTGCGGGTTAACTCCATTTGCTTTGCTGTCAGGAATAACCCCCCTGCAGCCCCAAACAACTCTTCCTATTTATATCCCTAGTTTAATCAGGAAGGCTAGTGCTTCCATAGCTACGTGATTAAAAATTAGGAGACCAGATTCTGTAGTGGTGCCTCCTAATAACAACCAATCCTGGGAGCTCGGTGGATGAATAATGGATCATGGCTCCATGCTACCGGCTCCTTGCTTTCCCTCCTTTCTTCTTCTCCCCTTTTTATCTCTCATTCTTCTCCTCCTCCTCTCCCAGGCTGGAGTTGGCGTGGGGAAGGAATTCATCCATCCTTCATTTTGCAGAAGTTAGAGAGACATCACAGATTCCTCTTCATCAGCCCCTCCACCCCAACCAAATTCCCTCTTAGGGAGCCTGGAGACATCCATAATTCACGGCTACCTGGAGGACTGGGTGATGAAAGCCATTTACTTGGGCAGGGGCCCATCCTCTCCTCATCGCCGTAAGCTGCTCCTCAAGGTTGGCTGCTAAACCCATGGGGAGCAAAAGTGTAAAAAATGAGGATTTCTGGCACAGGGCAGACAAGTGATTCCATGTTTGTTTGCTTTACGTTGTCCCCTATCCCACAATATCTCCTAGTGGGCAGCTAAGGGACACCATGGATTGCTTTGCATGGGAGATGTTGCTGCAGGAGTACCAGGAAAAAAAGTCAGGAATGTCAAACATCCCACCACAAAAGTGCCTTCATTAAATTCCAAACTGGTCTTCAGAGAAAGATTTGTGAGTTGTTTTTTTTCCCGCTCTACAAGATGAATTTTCAATATTTTTTACAAGCACAGGTCAAATTCAATTAATGGATTCAGTGAGGGGAAAAAAGACTATTGAAAAATGCCAGATTTGGTTTTAAACAGCATAAACTCATCCAATGAAATAAAGTAAATAAATTTTTAAAATTAAAATTCATACTTCCTTAATAGTTAAATAACAGCAGAATGGAGCAGAATTGTTCCCACTTTCACACCTCAGTGACAGGCATTCCAACTAACCCAAACCACAGACATTTCACTTTATTTTTCCACTTTTTTAGCCTGGAAAAAAAAAAAAAAGTACATTTTGGATCCGTGTAGAAAAGCTTTTTTCCTCGGTCCTTGGGTTCCACCCACTGAGCTGAAAAATCCCATTACTCCCAGCGCCCGCCTGGCAGCCGCGTGTACGCAGCAGGGTGAGCCCACAGCACGTCTGAAATCCTGGCCTGGGGCAGGCAGCTGCCTTGGGGTTTTCAGGGAACACAATCCCTTCCAATTCCTGATCCCAGCCCAGTCCTGGAGGAGTTTTTAAATATTTTTAAATATTCCTCAGCCACCGACACCACGAGGGCAGTTCAGGAGTGGGGACGGATTTGGGGTTTCAGAGGGGGCTTAGGCCAACCCTGGCTCTGAGGGGGAGCAGCCCTGACCTGGAGCAAAAGCAGCTCCACTTTGGTGGAAAACTGGCGGATTTTGCCCAACTGCATCCCCCCTGAAGGATGCTGAGGGTAGGAGGGCTCTGCCACCCGCGTCTGAACAGGCTCTGAAGAAGCAATTTCCCATTTCTTGGGAATGCCTTCCAATGTGTCCTTCCCGTTCCTGCTGGCCTCCCACCCCCACACGGGCCCCAGGAGCCCCCGGACAGGCCGTGGATGGATGGGCAGCACATCTGTCTGCAGCAAGAACAGCATTTGGCTCCCCGAGGGTTGTGGCTGGGAAGAGCTGAGAGCCTTTGGGTTGTGGTTTGGGCTGGAAGGGCTCTCGACAAGGGGGCTGCCAGCAGCTTTCAGCAACAAGGAGGTTCCTGCTGTTTCCCAGTGATGCCTCAGGATTTAACTTTTATATTTCCAAACCCTGCAGTGCCCAGTGTGTAACTCTGGAGTTGCCTGTTCCCTGTTCAGTGCTGCTCTCTGTGCTGGGCACACACAGCAAAGCCTCTCCGGGGCTGCTCTCCAAGGACACCCAGCCCCTCCTGGGCCCAAAAAGTATCAACCAAAAGCCTCTGAGAGGGGGGCAAGCTGAGGGCAATTCCATCATTAAATGAAGCTTTAATTGGAGAATGAACCCTGAGATGCAAATGAACCAAACCTATAAAAGTGTGAGGAACTGGTGCCCTGTTGGGGTCCATTCTGAGAGCAGCCTCTGGCTCCCCAGGGGTACCTTTGGAGGCCTTTCCAATAAATCCCCACCTTTATTCCCTTTACTCTGGCCTCTGTTTCTAGGAGGCCTCTCCAGGCATCACCTGGAATAATGTGAGGCACCCATGGATTGGCAATGCTGTTAAAGAGCCAGGGAAAGGGAGGATTGAGCTTGGTTCTCTCACAGAACAGAAATAAGAGCATTTGTCTTGCTTAGTCAGGAACTTTTTGTCTCCTGATGAAACACCCGCCGATGGTCAGTGAGACCAAACTTCCCATGGGTGGAACAGGCTGGAGTCCTCATCCCTGGCGGGATTTAAGAGCCATGTGGATGTGGCACTTGGGGACACGGTTTAGTGGTGGGCTTGGCAGTGGATGGGGGAATGGTTGGACTCAATCTTAAAGGTCTTTTCCAACCCAGATAATGCCCTGATCCCATGAGGAGCTGGACAGAGCTCCATCTCCAGCACAGGTCCTGGCTGGAGCAGGCCCATCAGGGTGGCAGAAATGAAAGCTCTTCCCTGCAGGATTAAAGAGCAGCAGGGATATTTATTTCAAGCAGGGGTATTGCTTTCAAATACTCACAGAGTTTGCAGCTCAGGGACATCCAGGGCTTTGAGGATTTAGTAGCCTTTGGGGGATTTATCTACCACAGACCTGATTCCTCATATTCCAGCAAAGCTTGCAGCCTCCTGGCCCAAGTCCCCTCAGAAACCTCTCCAGGTGCTGCTGCTGCAGTTGAAATCTGGGGCCCATCTGTCACAAGAGCAGCAAGACGCTGTCACCTGGGGACAGGGGTGGCACTGCCATGGCCATCCCAAACCATCTGCAGAGTCTGAGAGGCTACAGTGCTGTGACCCCACGGGTGGCTCCAGAAATGTGGGTTTCATGCTTCAAATGTCTCCTCTGTGCTCTTTCCTTGCAGTTCCTCCAGACGACCCAGTCATTATGGGGGGACCCATCATCAGCCTGAGGGCAGGAGACCCCCTGAACCTGACCTGCCACGCTGACAACGCCAAGCCAGCAGCCTCCATCATCTGGATGCGGAGGGGAGAAGTCATCAACGGGGCCACCTATTCCAAGGTGAGGCACAATGGGGCTGGGACAAGGCCCTGCTCTTCCCTGGCTTCAGAAAGGGGTGCCAGGCCTGACGCTGATCTTCACACAACCCCAAAACATCTGGGGCAGCACCCTCAGCTCCACAGAGCTGAGACTCTCACCCTGCATCCCTCCAAAAAGCGGGGCTCGGGGGAAACATTCAGGGGGATGCAAGTGGGAAACCACAAACTGTCACCAAAACGGGCTCTGCTCTGATTTGGCTTTTTGTACTTTCTCACAGCCTGTAATCCCCTGGCATGGGCACTTATCCCCCCTAAATCGCAGCTGGGTGTGGTGTTAATGCTGTGCACAGCAAAACTGACCCGGCCTTGGCTGCAGCAGAACCTCTGCATCAAAAGGTGGCTGCAGTGACATGTGTCCCCTCCTCCAACTGCCATTTTCCATGAAAAATGTCAGGGTTGTTGGCATTTTTTAATTTAGACAGAAATCCTTTATTGGGTCATAAAGGAAATCATCAAAGAGCAATCAGCAGCACACTGGGGATGGGCCCCCACATGTTCTCCCCCACATGTTTATGGGCTCCTGATGGCTGGTGAGTGTGGAAGATTTGCTAACACTTGACATTTTTAATGAAAAAATTCTAAACAGCAAAATCCGAGACCGAAAATGGGTCAGTCTGCAGCCAAAACTTCAAAGGGGGCAGTCAGAGCCATTCCTCGAGCTCCCAAAGATCTTTAATAAACATTTCACCCTCTGCTGCCACTGTGAGGCCTCCATCCAGCCTCATTCCAGCAACATCCTGATCTGCTGGGGAGAGCAGAGGGGGCAAAACACCCTCCCTGCCTCCTCTTCCTCCTCCTCCTGGCTGGAGCTGAGCTGCTTCTCTGCAGCCAGGGGTGAGCAGAGGGGAACCTGCCCCATCTCCCTGCGTGCGATGAGAGGGGCAGCACTAATTAGAGCCAGAGAGAACTGACCTCTCCCTCTCTCAAATTGAGTGGAATTCATTAAAATCCAGGCTGTTGACGTGCAGTTATTCATGGCTTATCCCCCTCACCCCCAGCCTTCCCCTCCAGGACTGTCAGGACTGGCCCTGGGGATACAACTTGAGCCCTGTCCCTTTCAGACCCACAGAAGATCCCTTTCCCTGTCCCCCAGAGAAGGGGGAATGCCCATCCTTTAAAAGATTTCCACCCTTCCAAAGCAGAGTTTTCCAGGCTGCAGCTCCATCTCTCACGGCACAGAGATTTCCATGGCATTTTAAGCAGCTGGCAGGGGTGGGCTGGGAGGGGAGCCCTGTGGGGGAAGCATCCTTCCCTCCTCCTGGAGTCAGGAAAACCTCTGTTTCTGAGGCTGAACCTCAGTTTCTCCTGACATCGTGGGGGTTTCCATTAGGCCCTTTCATATTAAAAAAGAAAATCAGCCTTTAGAAAAACTAACAGGCAATTTTAGACTTTTTTTTTGAGTGGGAAGTTTGGATTTTTGGGGTCTTAGAAACGTTTCCCTTTTGAGGCTCCCTTTAAAATAGCTCCTCAATCTGCCTCATTCTGCTTTTTCAAGAAAACCAAAATCCAGCCCAGCTTTCATTTGATCCAGATATTCCAGCCAACCAAAAGGAAGCCCTCTTTGGGTTACTGACTGCCTGAAACCATTCACACTGAGTGATAATTTCTTTGTTACTCTGAATTTCCAGTCCACCAACTGATCTGTGTGCAGCCCCCTGGCAATCCCAGCCAGGCAGTGCAGAACAGCCACGGCTGACTGAAATTCCCCCCATCCCTATTGAAGGGGACAGGGAACGTGACAGGATCCTGCAGGATTTGGAGGTTCACCTCAAACAGGGGGGAAGTTCTGCACAGATTAGGGTTCAGCACAAGGCCAGCACCAAAAATGGGGCCGTCCCCCAAGGGAAGGGCACAGGGGGTGACAATAAAGCCAGGACAGGGCACCATCCTGCATTTGTTTCCAGAGGTGGGAACAGAGCTGGGAAGGGGCTGGGAGCACCAGGAATGTCTGAGGGAGCTGGGAGGGGGCTCAGCCTGGAGAAAAAGAAGCTCAGGTGGGTCCTTCTTGCTGTCCACAACTCCCTGGCAGGAGGGGACAGCCAGGTGGGAGTCAGGCTCTGCTCCCAGCTAACAAGAGATAGGATGAAAGGAAACGGCCTCAAATTGTGCCAGGGGATGTTTAGGTTGGGTATTGGGAAAATTTCTTTACTGGAAAGGTATTCAGCCATTGGAATGGGCTCTCAGTGTGTTGGTGTACTCCCCATCCCTGGAAGTGTTCCAAAAACCTGTGGATGTGGTGGAGAGGGAGGTGGTTTGATGGGTCAGTGCTGGGTAAATGGATGGACTCGATCTCAGAGGGCTTTTCCAGTCTTAATGACTCTGGGATTCTGAGCTGATTGTGGTGACAGTGTCTCAGCACATCATTCCTTGTCTCGTGTGCCTGAGAGGCACAAACCTGTGTGCATGAAGGCCGTGCCACAATGAGCCCAGGGAGTGTTAGTCTTGGCATCAAAGAATCATTTGGGTTGGAAAAGCCCTCCAAAATCAAGTCCAACCATTCCCCCAGCACTGCCAAGGCCATCACTAAACCGTGTCCCCAAGTGCCACATGCACACATCTTGCTGACATCTGTTTATCTCCTGATAAAGCCACTCTGAGGAACAAACCTGGAGGATACCAACTTGGAAGGAAAAACTGCCTGGCCGGGTCCAAAATCCAGACTGTTGATAAACCAGAGAGAAAGGTCAGAGGTTGGAGAATGACTAAAAGACTGAAAACCACACAACATCTTGAGAGCTCCAAGGGCTCCATTTATCAAAGTCGGGGTTGCAGGGTGACGTGACCTCCTGTAAGAGCTTGCAGGAGGATTAGGGGTCAGTGAGGAAGCGCTCCCAGGCTCCTGTGCTCCCAAAAGAGGCATGGCAGGGCACCAGGCCTGACGTCAGATAAACACAGGGAAGAACCACTGTGCCAAGGCTGAGCAGGTAGAGCTGGTTACCACCAGGGTTTGAGTCTCTGGCCCCCATCAGTGAACACCTGAGAGCTGATGATTCACCATGGGCTGGTCCAGAGCCAGGGGTGGAGGGCTGTGAGCCCTTGGCTCAGGAGCCCTCTGCACTCCCTTGGAGGAGAGAATCCTGAGGGCAAAAGGACTCAGAGATAAGAAACCTCTCTCGGGGTTATGGTGACCAAGTGAACCACCCCCAGTGTGCCTTGCTGCTCTATGGTAACACCTTGTACCCTGTTGGCTAATTGGTTTCTACCCCACCCTCTGCCTTTCCCATAAAAGACCCCAGCCTTGGCCTTTGGGCTTTAGGGGAAGCTCTCATCCCTGGTTCCCTTCACAAGAGCTGCTGGACAATAAAGGCCACCCTGTGGAACTGCCACACTCAGCCCCCTCGTCTCTCTGTCCCCAAGTCTGCCTTGGGTGATTTCACAAAGAGCTGAATCACAAGAGCTGATATCACTGGTAGCAGAGAAGCTGCTGCACTTGCTGAAATCATCCATGGCTGAGGGGAGTTGCTGAGGCCCCTGGAGAAGCCCTTCCCTGACGGGATGCTGTCTCCAGGAAGGCTGCAACACACCAGGCTAACCCCAGTCACCCCGAAAGCCACAGCCAAGGATCCGTGGCCAGGGCCAGTCCGTGCTGCTGGCAGGGGGCATCACCACTCATCCCTATGGGGAGTGCCCAGGCAGCTTGGTGCACTCACCTGGCAGAAGGTGCCAGCAGGGTCACAAAGCCTCTGGCTCCCTCTTTCCCGGGATGGTGGGTGGCGTATCCCAGTGGAGCTTTCCTCCCCAGCCCAGGCACAGCAGGGCTGCAGGGAAGCAGATGGGAGTTAAGAGCCCAATTCCCAGAGAACTGCAGTGAAATTTGTCTTTGTTGTTCTCCTCTGAGGCTTTTGGCAGATTCCAGCCAGAGCAGTTGTTATTTCAGGAAGCTGCTGGGCTGAGAAGCTCCTTTTAAGCCTGGGGATGGGGAAAGGGCCCCTCTTTGGTTCCTCATCCCCGTTTCCCCCTCACAGACGCTCCTCCGTGATGGCAAGAGGGAGAGCATCGTGAGCACCCTGTTCATCGCCCCCTCGGACATCGAGAATGGGGAGAGCATCGTGTGCCGTGCCACCAACAAAGCCATTCCCAGCGGGAAGGAGACGTCTGTCACCATCGACATCCAGCGTGAGTACACGGCCACCTCTGGCTGTGGGGAGCTGCATGCTGGGACTGGGCTTTTCTCTTTACTGGGATTTACTGGTGTGGAGTCACAGCCAGCAGGTTCCACGTCCCCTGAGCTCTCTGGGGCACCGGGGAGCACCCACACCACAGGGACATCCTGCTTCCCATTGTCCGTGGATTCGGGCTAAAGCAGCACCAGCTGCCATGCTCTGGGTGGCCCAGCTGTGCCCTGATCCAGGCCCTCGATGTTCTTTGGAGCAGGGATGGATCCCAGAGGGTTTTGGGTGAGCGAGCAACATCTCTGGGCATGGCCAGTAGGAGAGATAAGTCCCATTAGGATTTCTGGTGCTGAATCGTGTGTTCCCAGACTTCAGTGGTGCGTTTTTTGTGACACCTGATGGGGACAGTGTCCCTCCCATGACACAGAGCCAGACCCAGTCACCACCTCAGGGCACAGGGGTGTGTTCAGAGCTGTACCATTCACCCTTTACTGTAAATCCACAGGGAAAAATCTGCCAAAATTCACATTTCACAGGCCTCTTCACTCCTCTGCAGTAGCTGTCGCTCTTGGGCTTCTCCTGGCCCCTTCCAGCCGGGCTCCATTCACACACCCAGTTCCTGCAGCTGTATTTACCCACGACTTGCAAAAGCAGGGTGTTCAATATTAGCATGCCAGCTGCTTTCCAGAGACCAATTAAAACTGGCAAACTCAACTGAACAAACTCGAGCGCAGCAGAAAATTCACCATTTAAGACTTCCAGCTTTTGCTGCCGGAAGATTACCAGGCTCTTGGGTCGCTGGCTGCATGTCCTGACAGAACTGGCCAGATAAAATGAGATAATAGCTTGGGTTATTTCACAGCCAGCAAACAGCTACAATAGCTAGAGACACACTCACACAAACAACGTGGAGAGGAGACATCATTACACTGGGCAGTACAGTGTGGGCGGGAGACGTGAGCTGAATCCCCACAGCCACATGGAATCTGCCTGGGAAAGGGAAAAGCCCCATAAAGAGCACCGAATTCCACTCCAAGCTATTAAATACGCCACGCTGTGAATGTAATAACAATAATATTCTACCCAACAACTGAAAGTATGTTGTTCTTAATGGGGGATAATGAGGATATCAATTTCCCAAAGCTGGATAGGTGATGGGATAGAAAAATACTGAGATGGATTAACCAAGCTGAGGTGGGATGGATTTTGACCCAGATGCAAAAGCCTGCTCTAGCTGCATCTACTCACAACATCATGGAATTGTGAAGGTTCGAAAACACCTCCAAGATCATCAAGTGCAACTATTAACCCAGCTTTAGATCATGAGGTTTCACTCCCAACCTTGTAGACAACCGGCTGCATTCACTTTGCAAAGAGCTAAAGGTGCTTTTCCTAAGCAAAAAGTACCTGGGCCACTCATTTTTCCCTTGGGAATTGTTCTGGGAGATCCTGCTCGTGGGTCTTCTCCCAATATCTAGCAGAGAAGCAGCACCTTGGGAAAAGAAAGGAGTGGTTTCTGCACAAATAAGGAAAAGCAGGCAGCAGTTGTTGGCTGGGGAGCTCTTCCCAGCCTGGCATGAGCTGCTCCATCCTCCCAGGCCCTGCACTCCCCCCTCCAGCAGTGGAGGTTGAATTCACACCACAGCAAACACCACCCAGCTGCGCGGTTTGAGAGAAGGCCTTGCAAAATTATCCCAGGGAACCAAAAATAATCCTTCCCAGGAAGCAGCAGCTTGCTAAATCACTCCTACTGCCTTCTTACATTTTCTTTTGCCACTCAAAAGAACATCAGCAATGCTCCCAGGCAGCCGAGAAACGCCAGGGTGGGGGTTATTCCTAGGAAGGGTGTGAGCAAGGTGGGAGAGATTATCCTCAGTTGAATTTGGGCTCCCATCAATCTCATGCCTGACCATCACAGCAGCAGTGAAAGAGCTGAGTCATAAAACCCTCCCCCTTCCAAATATATTAAAACAAGAAGGGGGGGAGAGGGGGTTTGGCCAAAAGAGCTGGAAAAAACCCCAGTGCAGGGTCTGTAATGGAAACACTGAGCAGCTCCAGCTGGAACATCTGTTCAACGTGATTTCCGTTCCACCAGCCACATCAAAGTCAGCCTCCTGTGAGTTATGCGTCGAACATCACAAGTGGGATTAAAATCATGTTTAATAGTTTGATATGCCATAAACTATTTATACTGCAGGAGCCCAGTGGCTTCATGGAAATGCACACCCGGTGTGCCGGGATGGGGAGGAGCAGGGTTATTGCTTATCCAAAGCCATTTGCTGCCAGCCTCTGCACACACATGTGCAGTTGCTCATTTTTACACCTTTTTTTGTCGTGGCAAGAAGGGATTTGGCTGCATCTGGATGTTTTTGCAGGAGGTGGGAGGAGGAGAAGCCAAGTGGAGGGTGATGAGGGACACATCACTGCACTGGAGGGTCTCCTGCAGCGTTTATCCTTGGAGCTTTGCAGTGTTTGATTCCCTTTTGTGCTTCCCACTGGGGAGTGGAAAGCCCCTGGCTGAAGTGGCATCTTAGCCTGAGCCAAGAGGTTCGGAAGGGTTTGTCCGCAGGGGAGAGGAGCACGGCGAGGGATCCGCAGCTGGCAGGGCAAGCGCCCGCACAGTGCCCGCGGCCATTCCCGAGGTGCTGAGTGGGAACAGTGGGAGCTGAGGGGTTTGCCAAGGTGCCTCCCGGGCTGAGGGGCTGGACCTGGTGCCAGTCCTGGTCCTGGTGCTGGTCCCAGTTCCAGGGCTGATCCCAGTGCAACACGGTGCCCGCACGAGCACTCGCACCCTCTCTCCTCCCGCTGCCGGGGGGCTGGGCTCTATCTCATCCCATCATTCAAATTCATTACAAGAAGCCAGGCAGGAATTATAATTGTAACCGAGTGGAATTACATCCTGATGAGTTAAAATTTGTGTCTTTTTTCCCTTTAAAATGCCCCGAAACACACTGGCACACACAAACCCACGCAATCCGCGACACCCGCAATATTCGAAAGCCCAATCCCATTTCTGAAAGACGAGATCAAAGACTTTAATTCATTTCCTTTGCACTTTCTTTTTTCTTTTTTTTTCCCCCTGTCTTTTTAATTTTTTTTTTTTATTATTATTTTGAGTGCAAGAGGGAGTCGGGCTCATTTTAATACAAAGAGGCTCCTCTGTATATCGTAGGCACAGCTCCTCACCCATCAAACAATGGGGAAGCTCCTAAAGAGAAGTGTGATTCATACTTAACAAAGGAAGGTGATTAGCTGTTGTTGTCTAACAATAGGGAAGTGTCAGGATGCCTGGGAATGAATTAGGAGCCCGCCATACATCTCTGGGCTGCTGTGTCAGGGAAGCTCATTTATATTCCCAAGTGCGCCCATCTTTATTGTCATTTGAATTGCACATTTTAAAATGAAATTAGGGTAAATTGAAAATACCTATAATTTCCCCGTCATAATTTCCCATCAGGAAGGCAGGTGGCTTTGCTCACAACAAAGCCAGGCTCCGGCTGGGTAAATACCACGGGGCAGAGGAGAAGGACGCACTGGAGAGCCGCCGGGACTCCGCCTGTGCTTCTCCCCTCCCGCCCGGCCAAGGTCACCGCCGAGGCCACCTCCGAGACCCCGCCTTCGTCCCCAGGCTGCTGGGACGAAGAGAGGTGCCAGAGCCCGGTCGCTCCCGCAGGACCCTGACTCGTGTGTGGCGAAACTTCCATCCCTGCTGAACAGCAGGATACTCCTTGGGCTTGGTTGGAGCCACGGTGGTGGGGAAGGTGAAATAGGAAAGCCTTATAAATATGATCACTTGGCAAAAGATGCTGAGAACACAGAAACTATGAGCGAGATTGAAATGAAGACAAGCTTTGAGATGCCAAACCCCAGTTACTGAACAACTAGAAAACAATGGCATGGCCGACTGCAGGTAACCCCTTCTTGATGAAACAATCCCCTCTGCTTGCAGAAAGGTCCAAGGGTCAGAGCAGACCCTGCCAGCTTGGCAGAGGGGGCAAAAAGCAGGGTTTAGGGTTTTTAGGGTTTAAAATATAACGCCGTATGGTAATGCAATGTTTCTTATAGGCTGTATGTAAATGTGGTAGGATTAGTAGCTTACTCTAGTTTGGTGAATGAAAATCAGAATTTTCAACATAGAAGATGATTGATGGTAAACAGCAACCAAGCACTCTGCACTCGCCCTTTTCCCTCTGTCTTGGACCCTCTCTCTCTCTCTCTCTTCTCTGAGCTGCTTTGGGCTGCTTCTGGCAGCCCCTGGCAGGTCTCTCACACCCACGTGCTTTAACAATAAACCTCATGCTCTAAGACTTGGCTCCAGAGAGCTCTCGTGTCTGTCCTGACCATCCAGGATGAAACAGGACACCAGAAAACCTACACCAGGGCTCCCGAGCATCCCCACAGGAGCTCGAGCACAGGCCCTGCAGTGCTGGCCCCACACCCAGCCCAGGCCCCCGGGGTACCCCAGCCCAGGCCCCCGGGGTACCCCAGCCCTGTGAGGCCAAGGGAGGTGCCCTGGACCAGGCTGTACCAGCAGCTTCTCTGCCCACCCGCCCTGTCAGCTGCAGCCTTTCCCCATTTTCCAGCTGGGAAGGACATTGCTGAGGCACTTGGAAGAGGAGAGAGGCAGCAGGGAAAGTTGAACACGTACCATGTCCTGTTTCAGGATGTGTTTTTGCATATTTGCAGCAGGCTCCCCACCTCGAGGGCAGGAGAGCCCCTCAGCTGGGTGGATGAGCCCCAACACCCTCTGCCATGGGACAGCTGCTTCTCCAGGCACCACAAAAACCCTCCACAAGGCCTCTTCTTTCTGCTTTCTCCCCTCAAATGAGTACTTGTGCTTAAAACCTAAAGCTGAAGGCCTGACACACTGTCTCGTGAAAAATTAAAACAAGTCTGGATATTCCTCATCTAAACATTTCACCCATTTCCCGCTTGCTTTCGTCAGTTCTTTCCTAAATTTTATTTGCAGCTGAAGCATTAGATGTTTCTCATGTGAAAAGAAGGAGAGAAACTGAGGAGCAGTTGGAAGACTGGAGCAGCCTGTGGCACCAGTAAGGCCCTGGCACAGATGATTAGGCTGATGAAAGAGCAAAAATGCCACTTTAAAGTCAGAGGATAGACAAAAGATCATTGTTATACAGCGAGATATTAAACTGGAGTGTCTCAAAGCAGGCGAGTTTATGTCCTTAGATGAGAATCAGAGCCAGCAGTCACATTTTCCGAGTGAAATGTTACATCAAATGATGTCTGTGGCTCCTCTTCCTGTCTTATTCGCTGAAGCCCTTCAAGAGAAGAGCAGCGTTCATGGCATCAGCCTGTCTGACAATTGTTATATGGCTTTAAACTGAAAAATGGCTTTAAACTGAAAAATGGCTTCCCACTGCCAGAGGGCAGGGTTAGATGAGATTTCAGGAAGATGAGATTTCACCTGTGAGGGTGGCGAGGCCTTGGCACAGGTCGTCCAGAGAAGCTGGAAGTGTCCAAGGCCAGGTTGGACGGGCCTAGTGGAAGGTGTCCCTGCCCATGGAAAGGGGTGGAACTGGATGATCTTTAGGGTCCCTTCTAACCCAGACTGTGTTTTTGGGGGGCTCATGGGCCTGTCTCTCTTTGCAGACCCCCCACTGGTGAACCTGTCCGTGGAGCCACAGCCGGTGCTGGAGGACAACACTGTGAAGTTCCACTGCTCGGCCAAGGCCAACCCTGCTGTCACCCAGTACAGGTAAGGGGGCACTCCTGGCACTCCTGACACCTCAGTCCAGCCCTCTGCTGAGAGCCTCTCGCCTTCCCCCTGCAACACTTCCCCTCCAGGTGACCCAGAAGAGCTCAGCCCCTCTGGCTGTGGTTTCTGGTGGTCATTCCCCTTCCTCCCATGTTTCTCACTGCTTGGTGCCCGCTGTGGCTCATCCCCATGGCCTCTGCTGTCCCCCAGATGAGGGGTGCCATGGCTGGAGCCAGCCCCTCATCCCAGCTGTGGCAGAGTCATCCCAGCACCGCACTCAAGCAGCTCCCTGGTGCCACTCTGCCCTTGACCACGTTGTTTTTGCACCTGGAGAGGCTCAGCTTGTGCTGCTCACCGGGCGTGTGCCACGTTCTGTGTGCTGTGACTCCTCGGTCAGGGATTCATCCTGGAGTGCATGGACAGGCCTGGCCCCGAGCTGCCAGAGCTGTTTGAGGGCATGGCAAGCAATGCACGCTGAGTGAAAAGTCTATTATGGGGAAATTCCTCTCCTTTTTGTGCACACTCTGCCATGGTTTGAACAAAGCAGCTCTGTCGTGTCGCTGTCGCACCGTGGATGGGGAGAGGAATGACACAAAGTCCAGGCTCAGCTATCAATGGCAGCAAGCAATTTAAATGGTTTTTCCTGAGGCTTTTATATGTTAGTTCACAAAAGTGTGTTAAATGGCATAAGGTAATTGGTTTTTTGGCCATCCACCCCTTGAGGGGATTGGCCAAATTCTGAGATCCATTCCCAAATATTTTGCTAGTTAAAACCATAACAATCTGGCAAAACAATCTGCAGGTGCAAGAAGTTTACAAAATGGTAACTTTGTTTTAGATAGCTTGCATGGGAAAGACAGAGCTCTCACAAAGTGCTGCAGAGAGCTGAAGAAATTCACTGCTGAAGCTTTTTCAATATCCCCACTATTGCTGTGTCCATGTAACCCTTAAACCACCACCATAAAGCCTCTCTGTGTCCAACATGGTAGAGCTGAGCTCAGGAGGGGCCAGAGCAGAGGTGCAGGTGCTGGAGATGTGAGGGGACACAGGGGATGGGATTTCTTTGAGTGGGACATTCTCCCTGAGTGGGCGGGGTGATCCCTGCTGGCCGTGGGCTGCAGTGCCCCTGCACTGGCCACAGTGAGCTCGGAGCAGGGCACGGGTGCTGGAGGAGATTTGGAGCAGGAGGAAATGTGGTGCTTGCTGCTGAGAGAGGTCTGGGGTGCAGGCAGTGCATGGGGTCCCTGCCAGCCCCAGCCTCCCTGGGTCCTCTCTTCTCTCTGGTGACCAGGAACAGGACTCAAGGAACAGCTGGAGCTGTGCCAGGGGACGTTTAGGTTGGATTTCAGAGACAGGTTCTTCTCCCAGAGGGTGCTGGGCACTGCCCAGGCTCCCCAGGGAATGGTCCCGGCCCCGAGGCTGCCAGAGCTCCAGGAGCGTTTGGACAGCGCTGCCAGGGATGCCCAGGCTGGGGCTGGTGGGGGGTGTGGGCAGCACCAGGGGCTGGACTGGATGATCCCTGTGCATCCAGCTGAGGAGATTCTGTGATTCTGTGAGTGCTCACCCAGGTACTGACGAGCAGGACTCCGAGCACAGCTGGACCCTGCTCACAGTGTCACATCCAGCCGGTCACTGCAGGAGAGCAGATGCTCTGCACTGAGCAAAGTCTCTGCCACGGGCCCTTGGCTGTGGGTGTGAGGGCTCCCGCAGCAGAAAACACCCCTCCTCTCACAGGTTTTTTTGTCTAAGCAGACAAAACATGAGTATGGAAAGCGAGGCAGGCTGTCAGCACACTTTGGGAGAAAAGAGCTTTGTGTAACCAGGTACATCCCTGTCCTACCTCATCCATCAGCCACTCATCCCTCCTGCCTGGAAGGCCTGAGTGTGCACACACGGGCTCTCCATCCATTCTGGCTCTGCAGAACCAGCCATGGATAAAAACAGAAGAGGCACCTCCGGGGACAGGTTGCCGTGACCCGCCTCCTGTTAGGCTCGTACAGCTTAATTAGTACAATCGAGTTTCCTGGTAGGAACGATTCCTTCCAGCTGGATATCAGCACAACAAAGCAGTAATTGTGTTCCTGGTTACACAGAAGAGTTATTAATTCAAGAAGTCAATTAATGTCAAAGATACAAATAGCCCTGGTTTCATATTTACAGCTGGTAGGAAAACAAAGTGTGTGGCAGGCTGGGTGTGAAGAAGCCACATGGTTCTTACCCCAGGATTGATTCTGCTACAGTCCAAGGCAAAACAACCATCAGGGAACCAGACAGTGGCAAGACCCTGGCAAAACTTCTGCTCCATCAGCCTGATTCCCAACAAAGAGACCTTCCACATCATCCCTGATGAGCTGGGCTGATCCCTTGTGCACTGGAGCAGCCTAGAAAGCTCCAGTCGAGGTTTTCCACTTCCTTGGACAGGAACTTTGGACAAGGGAATGGCTTCCCATGGCCAGAGAGCAGGGCTGGATGGGATATTGGGAAGGCATTGTTCCCTGGGAGGGTGGGCAGGCCCTGGCCCAGGGTGCCCAGAGCAGCTGTGGCTGCCCCTGGATCCCTGGCAGTGTCCAAGGCCAGGCTGGACATTGGGGCTGGGAGCAGCCTGGGACAGTGGGAGGTGTCCCTGTCATGGGGGTGGAATTGGGTGAGCTTTAAGGTCCCTTCCAGCCCAAACCATTTTGGCATTTTGTGGCTCCTCCTGGTTGTTTCCACCCTTTGGATCCCTGCCCAAGCCAAACTGGGATGCTTTTCTCCACCAAGCAGAGGTGGACCCAACACTCTCCTCCCATCTTTGCTGCCATCTCAGTGCAGGTTTTTGCTGTCCCCACTGGCTGCAAGGGTCACCCTCTGCCCTCTTCCTTCCTTCTCACCCATCCTGAGGCCACGGGTCCTGTTCCCTGAAGCCTCCATGTTCCTCCTTTCCTGCAAACAGCTTTGTGATTCATTTCATGACAGATTTTATTCTTCAAAGTAATTGCATGTTTTTTCAGGCTATGCTTTCCTGTAGAAAAGGTTTTGGTGGGGGGGGGGGGGGGGAAAAGGCATGACAAAAACTCAAGCACTTTGGGTTTTTCATTTCTTGAGTTCCCTTAACACATAAACTTCACATGAGGTTTTTTCCCTGCAACTGTGCCAAGCAAACAGGACTCAGCAGTGCTCACTGGGGCTTCCTTCTGCTTAATGGCTCTGATTGATGGGGGGATTTGTTTCATTTCAATGAGATCCCAAAGCTTTTCACTGTGTAAAGGTGGCAGATGTTTCAGCTCTGAAGCTCAGAGTCCTCTGGAGTGGGACATCCCACGGGCAAGGAGCCCCCAGCACCTGGGCACTGGCAAGGAGAGAGGGATGGGACGTGTAAAGCCCCAGGACTGAGATATCTGGAGGTTTGAGAAGGCAGAACATGAGCTCGGTGCCATCCCCAGGGTCACTCAGTTCCCCACCACTGGTGAAAATGAACTTATTCTGCCTCAAAAAAACCAACACAAAGTGTGATTTTTTTTCTCCTCGGGTGAGGACCACTCTGTTATATCTCCCATGTCTTCCCTCATGCTCAGACAGAGATCCCAGAGCTTCAGCCAGTATTTATTTTTAATCCCCACCCAATATGTTTGTCAGTAAATAACGCTGAACGCAAAGGAAAAATGTTTAAACAACCTAAATCCCCTTTTGTGGCCATAAATCCACAGCCAGCTCCGCAGGGCCATCCCTGCTGCCAATACACCAGCAAGCTGTCACCTTGCTGGAATTTTTGAGGAGCTGTAGGTTTTGCACTGGGTTTGCATCCCAGTTTTTCTGCCTGGGAAAAGCACACAAGGTCGAATATCTCACCCACAGATGTTCCCTTGGGAAGCATCCATGACCTGGGCTCTTTGTTAGGATGAAGCCACTAAACCACCCCCATGGTCCTGCCCACCTAAGATTTTAAGCCCAGACCTCTTGTTCTCTCAGTTAGGAGGGCAAGGGAAAAGAAACAAAATTCAACAGAATTCCCCAGGAGACAAAAATCCCTCTGTACCCCTATAGAGAACACAGTTTTGATGAAATTGAGTCATCTGCTTTTCCCTTAGGAAGTTTTCTTCGTGCTCTCTTATATAATCACACACAGCTGGATTTTAATGCAAGGAAAACCTGGTTGGAAAAGAGACCTCGGAGCGATCCACTCCCAGAGCCAGAGTGGAAAGTTACAGCCTGCACAAAGTCTTCTCTTCTGAAGGCAGAGGGTTAATGGCTTTTTCTCAAAACTGACAGATTTTCACAAAATCTTTGGCCTCTGTGGCATTTTCAAAGTCAGAATCTCTCTTCCTTAAAATCTGCTGGCATCTCATGACATTGGGAAGCAGGCAGGGCTGGGGCAGGTTGTTCTGTGCTGGAGGCACAGCTCTTCTGCTCCTTTCCTTAGCTGAGGACGCTGGAGCTGAAATCCCAGCCCTCCTCCCTCGCTGGCAGCAGCCGTTTCCTGACGAGGAGCAGCTTCTTCCCCAGGGAGGTTGGTTTGCCCACGATGTCACCAGGGCTGTCACTCGCTTTTGGACACGGGACAGGCTGGTGTCACCTAAAGCAAGTGGAGGGAGTCAGGCAGAGGCTGGCGAGGTGTCACAGCGATGCTGTGCAGGGGGTTGTGGCACAGGGATGAATTAACCCTCTGGCAGCAGGACTTTGCTCATTTGGATGTTTTCCCTCCTTGCACACAGAGCAAGCTTTGCACAGACACATCCAACAGCTTCTGTAGGGTCCCATACCCCATCTGGCCTGGGTTTATCCCACCTCTGTCTGGGAGCAGGCTCCCTTTGGAACTGAAGAGCAGCTCAGCCCACCAAAAACCTTCTTGGAGATGCCAGCGCAGCATCCTCCACTTGGGAAAGGCTCAGGGGGACCTGGGCTCCTCAGCAGCACTTCCATGGATGTGTCTCTATCTGCTTTAGCACCATGGGCACGGGGCTGGAAGCCCAAAGAGGCTCCCTGGGGTCCCAAGGGTGGTAGGGGACCATGCTAATGTTTCCTCTCTCCCTGCCTCAAGCCTCTGCCAGCCTGTGCCAGCCCGTGCCAGCCTGTTTGCTGGTGGAGCATCCCAGTGCCAGGCTGGAGCAGCAAAGGGCACACCCCACCTCAACAACCTGCCTGCCGTGCGCCTCTGCAGCTTCCTGGACAGGTCTGGGGTGGTGAGAGGGGAGTCTGGGAATTCACTGGCTTTCTTTTGCTGCAAGCAAATGGGCAGGAAAGGGAAAAGGAGAGTAATTAGCTGTCGCCGTTGTTCTGCCACCTGCGATGGCGGGTAAAATTAATGGAAAGCAACAGAAGTCAGGGCTACGTGAACCGACTCCCAACCAGGCCTCCTCTTTGCTCCCTTCAGATCTCTCTATTTGCCAATCTTCCCGTGGCTTTTGATGTCTGTTGTGTGTCTGTGGGGTGTTTTTTTGCTGTTATTATTTATCACACGCAGTAAGAAAGAGAATCTTTAAAGTGGCAGAAGGAAATGGGAAGGTTTAATATTGCAGGAGGCAGAGTCCCTGAGCCTTTCGGGCTCCTCGGCTGATGATTATTTTCGCGGAGCGATGGGGAGTTGGCGCAGGCAGGGCAGTGATACAAATCTCATTCTGTGCATCCACACACAGCTCTCACCCCCAGGGCTGGCAGAGACCTTTGCTAATAATGTTATCTTTGGAGGCAGAGGGGGACATGTGGAGCCACCCTCCAGCAGCAGCTGCAGTTCTGGGGACCATTGCACTTCCAAAGAAAGGTGTGGGACTGACAGACAGACACACAGGCATAGGTGGGAAGAGGGAGACATCCCTCCCAGCTGCTGCAAGGTGTTGAGCACGGCAGCTGTGAGCAGCACACAGCTCTTTAGAGCTGTGGGATGTGGCAGAAGGTGCAGCAGGTGCTGCAACAGGAGCAGAGGTCAGGAGGGGCTGGGGGCATTCATTTATTCATTATGGTGCTGCCCCACTTCTTCCCATCCCACGGCCAGAGGGATCACATCAGGTGCGATCCAAGCAAGTTCCTTGCTGGGATGAAATCCAAGGTGCCTCCTGCCCAAATCCTCCTGCATCAGCCAGCCTTATGAGTGGCACGTGCAGCTCAGGGCTTGAACCCCACCCAGGTGATGCTGTGCCGAGCTCAGAGCCATCCCACAGCCTCCTGCTGTCCTCACCTCCACATGCTTCCTCCCAGGCACTGTTTGTTTGTTTGTTGGCTCAGTGGGCTCCAGGCAGCAGGAAAGCCCCTGCTCAGTAAATACTGCTTTATCTCTCAACAGCAGCTCATCAAATATTAATCCAAACTCAACTGCATCTTAACAAGGTTTTCTTTAAAGGCCTTGGGGCTCAAACGCACCTGGTGGGAGGCTATGTCCTGGCTTCCCCCAGCTCTGCCCAGGGAAAACAAAGGGACATCAACAGGGAAAAGGTCCCTGGTCCCGTTCCTCCAGCCTTCTCCACAGGGTAGGCATTTCCCACCCAGCTTTAGGAAAACAAGTGGGTGAGGAGCCACAGGTGCCTTTGGTAGATCGGGTGTCTCCAAGGATTGTACATGCCCCGCTACGGGTTTGGGGAGTTTCGTCTGCTGGCCTTGGGGAAAAAAGTGGCAGATTTTTGTGGGTTCAGGTAGATACAGAAAAATCTCACCTGATATCAAGGAGCTCTGAGAGAGAAGGAGAACATCACAATGTGCATCAGCTGTGCCCTGGCCTGCCTGCCTTACACTGTGCATCTTGGAGGCATTCCTCCCACGGAGACACATTCCCAGTTTGTTTGAACAAACCTAGTGGAGAAGTTCAAACTCCACAGAGCTTTACCCTTCGAGCCTTGTCTGCACCATCTGGGGACCTGCTGGCATCTCAGTGAATTTATTCATGTGATGCTTCAGCTCCCACAGGGGAGTCAAGTTCTCCAAGAGCAGGTGCCCCATGTCCTGCTGGAAACAGCTTGGAAGTTTGCTCAGATACTTGAACCAGCTGCCTCGTGGCATTGCTGTGGTGTCTGGCAAAGAGCCAGAGACTGACTGGGTGGAAAAGCAGCAGGAAACTGGGAGAGCCTTATCAAAGGGATGGGGAATGGAGGAGGGAAGGAGCAGCTGGCCAGCCCTTGCTTGGCAGAGTTGTTGCACTTTCCCTGCCCCAGCGAACATGGCTGGATGGACCAACTCATTGCCAGCAGCATATCCATCATCAGTCAGTCATGGGCTCAACACAGACCCAGCTTCTCCAAAGCAAATCCCAAGGAAAGAGCCAAGAGGCATTCCCTGCTATCCCTGAGTGGTTGGTTATTGAAGGTCAGCAAGTCATGGAATCACAGAATCCATCAGCTGGAAAAACTCTCTGAAATCATGGAGTCCAACTGTTACCCTGCACCTCCAAGGCCACCACTGATCCATGTCCCAGGTGCCACATCCACACATCTTTTAAATTCCTCCAGGGATGGGAACTCCAACACTGTTCTGGGCAGTCTTTTCCAATGTCTGACTCACATTTTAGTGAAGAAATACCTCCTAATACCCAACCTAAACCTCCCTTGATGAAATTTGGGGCTGTTTCCACTTGTCCCACATCGCTGACTCACATGGAGAACCCAGGGATTCCCATCCCTAATTCCTCACGCTCACTTCTCAGGGATCAGACCTGTTTGGATGGGGACCCCCATGCCAGAGGTCTGCCCCCAGGGATACATCCTTAGCAGGATAAAAGGGAAAGTGAAATGAAACTGCCTCCCACATCCAGGCAGTGAGGAGAGCTGGGCTCACAGATGGCTGCACCCTGTTTCATCTGAGCATGAGAAGCCACGTCTGTAATAGAGTCAAGGAATTCAGGTCTTAGGGAAGGAAGATCCACGGGAATTGTTTGCTGCTGCCAGGTCAGATGAGCACAAGGAGAAATTGCCCCAGACCTTGGGAGCAGGATGTCTCTGTTCCAGCTAGATCTCTGTTGCTCCTTTGCTTGGTCAGTCAAGCTTCTGGATGTGCACAGATCCCTGTTCCTGGGTGAAAGGCCAGGGAAAGGCTTACTTGGAGTTTAACACCCTTTCATGACACCAGAGTTGTCCCTGCCTCTTCCATTCAGCTGAATATAACCACAGATCCATAGGTTGCAAAGGCCAGAAGGGATTGTTGGATTGTGGGAAGCTGATGCAGAGATTCAGGACAATGATTTCATTGGCAACTTTAGAGAGAGAAGTGACAAACGATCCATTTAATGGGCATGCCTGGCACTGCCTCCAGCCAAGCCACAGCAGGGGCTGTTTTCCCTCTTCTGGCACTATAAAACAAGGATATATTTTCATATGCAGTTCTAATGGCTTTGAAAAGTGCCTCCTGGGAGGTGGTGTGGTTTCTGTGTTCCTTCCTTTCCTCTGCCTGTTCATGGAAGGCCCAGAGTAAAAGTGACCAGCCCCTCGTGCCCTGCATTCCCAGAGCTTTGGATCACCGGGACCACATCGGGCCCAGTCTGTGCCAGGGAAGGGGGATCTGCCATCTTAACTCTTATTAAATCACAATCACGCCTCTAATAATAGAGGCGTTTTTAATATTTAAAAGGGACTGTCAAGGGTTCGAAATGCTGCAGGGCCCCAGTGGCTGCAGACAAGGTGTGAAGTCTGTGGGTGCACGGGCATGTTCCTCCACATCCACTGCACTCCGTGTCCCACTCACGGGCAAATCACCCAGACTGCTCCCCTGGGGACTGCACAGGGACCCTTCCAAGGCTGGGTTGGATGGGGCTTGGAGCAGCTTGGTCCAGTGGAAGGTGCTGGAATGAGATGAGCTTTAAGGTCCTTTCCCACCCAGACTTTTCTGGGGTTCTGTGATCTGGGGCAACCCCACAAGAGCTCCTGCAGAGTCTCAGGGGTCCCACCTACCCAGAAGGCTGCAGGGAGATGAGGTGGGGAGCAGCTCAACAAATGTCTGGACCAGACCAGAGGCATCTCAGCATCTTCAAATGGAATGGTCGCTTTGGTTTTGCTGCCATTTCTTGGCACGCTTTGGACCTTCCTCCCCCGCAACCATCTCCCTCCTCCACTGCAGCTTGGGAAAGTTCTCATTTATGCCAGTGTGCAGTTTTTGTTGCCTTCCTCCCCCACTCCCATCTGCTCCCTCCCTCTCCGATGGCCGGAGCTGCCGTCTGTCCAGCGGCAGGACACTGTGTGTCCATATGTTGTCCCTCGGCAGGGCTGTCACCTCTCCTGCTGCCTCCCACAGCCAAACTCAGCAGGGGAGGGAAGAGAAGCTGGAGTGGGGAAGGGGCCTGCAGGCATTTCACAGCAGTAACAGAATAAATCTAATTTATAGACATAGCAAAATGCAGCTAAAGCGGGAGTTGAAATAAATGCAAAGCACACTGAGGTCTCAAGTTATCGGCACTGTAACATTTTTCCTGACTATCTCTGTTTTCCTGCCTGGGTTTGTCTTTGTAGCTTCCTCCCAGACAACTGGACCTTTGCTCTGAAGTGAAAATGAAAGCTGGGGGAAGAAAAAAAATAACGGGAAATGAATTCTTCAGATCTCCTTGGTGATGCATCAGCCCCATCTGCCAGCTCCCTGTGACAGGGAGCGGAGCATGGCTGGGTGGCAGGTGGAGAGACAGGCTTTAAAAAAAGGAAATAAAGTAAAATAAAAGGCACAACTATCCCTGCAGCTGGGAAGTGAGACTGGGCTGCTGGGGGGCTCTGCCAAGGCACTGAGCTCCAGGTGAGACTGGGAAGGCAGGGCTAGAAGAGCCTTCTCTACTCATGGAGGTGTGAGGACAGGGAGATTTGTCTTCCCATTCCCTGGCTTGTCAAGGTAATGGGAGATGTTTGGAGGCAGCTTGAACTAATTAGGAGAGAGTGTAGAGGAGAGAGAGTCTGATGGAGGGGGGAGAGGCAGGGGGAAGGAAAATGCTTTGTACTGGTGAGCACCATCCCCGATGCAGAGATGATGAAAGGTACCAAAGCAAAGAGTGGCAGAGCAGCTGGCCCTAACCCAGGCTGGATGGAGCCTCTCTGATGGAGTGGGCTGCTAGAGGAGGTTGGGTGTTCCAGGAGGGCTCACAGAAACGTGGGGTGCCCCGTGGGAGTGCTCATCACCATCCCAGCCAGGCATCCCCGGAGTCAGCAGCATCATGAGCTTTCCAAACTCTGCTCCAGCCCTTCCCCAGCACTGGAGTGAACCTGTCTCCAAAGCAGCACCTCATTTCCAGCAGACCTTGGGGCTGTGGTCGTGTTTTCCCAGCCTTGTCAGTCACCCCTCCTTCAAGACTGGAGGTCTTCAACTCCTGGAGCTGGGAATGTGATTCAGAAGGCAGCATCATTGCCTCCTCTGGCCAGACCTCCTCTCCCTTTGCAAGAAGTGGCAGCTTTTTGAGCCTAATTTAGCAGTCTTTAATCTGAGTTATTCCAAACCACACTTGCCACTTCCTTCATGCGTTCCCGCAGGATGATGGGCTGATTTCACAGAACGAAAAGCCTTAAGCAAATCTTGTCACACAAGAAAATTGATTTTTCAAAACTGACTTTTACAAGATTACTGGTGGTTTTTCCCCCCTCATCTTTCTTCTGTATCATTCCCTTCCAGTCTCACGAGGTGGCTTCAGATCTAAGGAAATTAGAGATGCTGTGACTAAACTGAAAATGTGAAAATGGGGAGAAAGAGGGGGGAAAAGGACACCCAGCACCTCCTCTGCTGCTGCCTCTGAGATGTGGCTGCCTGTGCCTGTGAAGGAGCAGAGCTGCCTCCTTGACCACTGACCCATTTGACCCACTGCCATAACATTGATGCCACATCACAACAGACTCTGTCCAAGGGTTATGCCAACACCTCACAGGGAACATCCTCTGATGGGCATTCCTTGGTGATCCCAAGCCAGATCACGGGGTTTTTCTCATTCTCTCCCTCAATCTAGACATATTATTTTATCTTTTGGAATTAAAAAACCCATTTCCCCCTGCCGCTTGGTTCAGAGACATCTCAATGTGTTTTGTTAAAAAAAGAAGACAGTGGAAGAGTTGCCTTGAAGTTGTTTCAGACAGCTTAAAATATGCTAAGCTTTTGTGTTTCTGCCACATAAATAATGAATCCTCTTACAGCTTCTGAGTCAGGAAAGACGTTGATTTAAGAGGCCTTCAGCTCTGTTTGAGGCTTTTCTGCTTTTGTGCCAGAAAGGGGAAAATGTGACCAGGGCCGAGCGAGGTGTGAAGGATGAAGCAGAGTGTGCAAGGAGGACGTGGGATAGGGACAGAAGTGGCACCCACCACAGCCCTGCAGGAGCTTTTCTAAAGGATTTCACTCCTTGATTCCCTCTTTGCTCCTTTATTGCAGGTTTTGGGGGCTAGAGTTGGGTTTAAATGAAGGACAAATCTGCTTCAGTCACTGTCTCTGGGGCAGGGGAGCCTTTCCTCCCCACCTGGCAGTGGGACCTGGCACGGTGTTATCTTGGCACAACTGTTTGGGGTACACAGCACCTGCCCTTGAACAACCCATTCCAGAGAGACCGTAAAGGAAATCTGGTCTCACCCAGCATGAGACTGGTGTGTAGCCCTGTTCACTTCAGGTCTCAAAGACACCCTTGGCTTTTCGTGCCACTCCAGAAGCTGCTGGCAAATACTAAAGCAAAGAGAAAAGGCAGGATGTTGTCTCTGGATTGCTTGTAAAGCATCAACCAACATTTGTTGCTCAGCTCCACTTTGTTACTGAAGTGGGTAGTGAACTTCATGGTTGTTCCTTTTGGTGAAGTCTTTATTTTTTTTATGCTGTTTCATGCTGGTTTTTACAGAAGTCAGTAGATAACCACAGAGCTCTTTGGGTCAGTCTGTTGTACCAGGACACAGCCATGCTGGGTTGTTCTCCCATGACATGGCTGAGAAGGGCAGAGTTGCGTCAGGGTGTCAAAGGGCGTTCCAGAAGCTTGGGAGAGAAGAGGGACTTGACCATAATTTTGGGGATGGATGGATGAATAGATGGATGGATGGATGGAGGATGGATGGATGGAGGATGGATGGATGGATGGATGGGTGGATGGAGGGATGAATGGATGGATGGATGGATGGATGGATGGATGGATGGATGGATGGATGGGGGATGGATGGAGGGATGGATGAATGGGTGGATGGATGGATGGATGGATGGATGGATGGTGGATGGATGGAGGGGTGGATGAATGGATGGATGGATGGATGGATGGATGGATGGATGGATGGATGGATGGATGGATGGATGGATGGATGGATGGATGGATGGATGGATGGATGGATGGATGGATGGATGGATGGATGGATGGATGGATGGATGGATGGATGGATGGATGGATGGATGGATGGATGGATGGATGGATGGATGGATGGATGGATGGATGGATGGATGGATGGATGGATGGATGGATGGATGGATGGATGGATGGATGGATGGATGGATGGATGGATGGATGGATGGATGGATGGATGGATGGATGGATGGATGGATGGATGGATGGATGGATGGATGGATGGATGGATGGATGGATGGATGGATGGATGGATGGATGGATGGATGGATGGATGGATGGATGGATGGATGGATGGATGGATGGATGGATGGATGGATGGATGGATGGATGGATGGATGGATGGATGGATGGATGGATGGATGGATGGATGGATGGATGGATGGATGGATGGATGGATGGATGGATGGATGGATGGATGGATGGATGGATGGATGGATGGATGGATGGATGGATGGATGGATGGATGGATGGATGGATGGATGGATGGATGGATGGATGGATGGATGGAGAGGTGGAGGGAGGGATGGCTGAGGGAGCTGGGGTTGTTTCAGCTGGTCAAAAGGAGGCTCGTGGGAGACCTTATTGCTCTCTACAGCTGCCCGAAAGGAGGTTGTAGTGAGGTGGGGGTTGGTTTCTTGTCTCAAGTAACAAGTAATGGGATAAGAACAAACAGCCTCAAGTTGCACCAGAGGAGGTTTGTATTGGATGTTTGGAACAATTTCTGCCCCAAAAAGGCTGAACAGCCCTGGCACAGTCTGGAGTCCCCATCCCTGGAGAGACTTAGAAGGTTTGTAGTTGTAGCACTTGGGGTCATGGGTTAGTGGTGGCCTTGGCAGTGCCAGGTAACGCCTGGACTTGATAATCTCCAAGGTCTTTTCCTAACTGAGCAATTCTGTGGATCCATGGATGAATTTCCTACTGAAAAGATGAACAGATCTTCTGGTGAACTCGTGACTTTATTCTACTCCCCTGTGAGCTGCCTGCGTGTTTGCATTAGCACACAGGGAACACTCTTTGGATATTTATTATTCCTCCTCATGGCTTGCCAGATCCCCAAGCTGCTCACACTTCAGCCAGCAAAAGCCCAGGTTCCTTACACAGAAATCCCTGCCCTTGGCATCTTCTGTGAGGAGATTCCCACAAAATGAGGGCTCAGCCCATCTCACCCAGGGTGCCACCTCCGGACTCAGCTGCCTCTGTTGATAATCCTAACGTGAACCTGATATCCTGTTGATAATCCTAATGTGAACCATCTGATCTAGACACAGCTGAGCCCTGAATAATTAACTGTTCTGGCAGAGCAGGCTAGGGAACCTGCCAGAGAAGGAGCTGTGCCTCACACCAACCTGAGGACATGCCAGGAGTCAGACAGAGCACAAGCAATGGGATGGGAACAGTGGCTGTCAGAGGGAAAGAGGGGCTTTAGGGGCACTTCTGGGGCTGGAAAGTCAGATAGAGCCAGCTCAGGCTGGTGAGAACCATTCTTGGTGGCCCAAAGCATTGCCTGGGCTGTTAGACAGGTCCAAGGTTGGCCACCATCCTTGAAGAGTTAACATAAACCTGGCCTGAGGTCTGTCCCCTCTTGCCATGCCAGAGAGAGATCATGCTACAGAGATCAAACCACAAAGCCCTTGAAAACATCCCAGACTCAGGACCAGGTCAAAGCCTCAGCAGAGCCAAGAAAAAGGAGAAGACCCCAACACCCAGCACCTCTCTGTGCCATGTGCAGAAAGGCACGAGCAATTCCTGCCTGCTGTGCCAAGCATCTCTGCCCTGAAACGTGTGGATTTGGCAGCTCCAGTGATCTGGAACACGAGGTCCCAGCCCAGCACCACTTTCAAGATCCCCAAGCAGCAGATTTCTTATGCTGATGAAGACCTGTGAGCTTCTGTCTCCATTCACTGTTTTTTTTCCTGCCAACCCCAAAGGAATTGCACATCAAGGTGTAAAGTTGCAAAGGCCTCGAGCACAGGTGGAAAATAAGAACTGGAGTACAGGGAAAGGCAAGTTGGAGCAGCTTCACAGCTCCACTTTGCGCTGAGGAGGAGGATAAACACGGCAGAGAATTATCTCTTCAACATGCCAGCATCCCTAAATCTGGCTAAAGACATTCTGCTATGGGGGTGGAGTGGGGTAGGAAGACCCCAGAAAGGACTAATCCTGTTAAATGATTTGAGAAAATACAAACCACGTGACGAAATTGGATTACCCAAAATAATAGTTACGCTATTAGTCATGTCTATTGTGCAGCAGGGTAAGTCAAGATGATGTACACAGGAAAAATGAAATGCAGCATCACTGCTGAGGGGGTAAAAACTCCCCAAGGAGAGGTGACACCTCCAAGCTCATCCAGGACTGGGGGGTGACTCACATTCCCAGTATTTCCCCAGGATAAGCAGTTTTGGCAGCTGGCTGTCGTAGTCAGAATGGTTTTAAACTTTCTCCACACACATTAAAATCAGGAATTTAATGTTCATAATTTAACTTGGTGGGGGGGAAAGTACAGTTTTCCTATGATTCCATGACTCTGGGGCCAAAGATTCTTAAATCTGAAGTCCCCTTTTTAGAGGGAAAAGGAGTTATTGTGAAAGAGGGTGAATTCATGAAAGGGGAGGAGCAGAAACATCCATAGTGTCAAGAGAAGTGCCAAGCAGGCATTAATGGGGACAGGTTTGGTGCCCAGCCCTGTCATGTGATGGGATGGAGAAGGAGGAGGGATTTTAAACAGCAGGATTAAACCAGCACAGCATCTAAAGCATCTGCATTTTGTTTTGATCTGCCACGAAAACAGCTCGATTTGCAGAAGGAATCACCCAGTCCATGAAGTTTGATGCTTTCCCTTTGAAACAGTAGCAGGGCCTCTCTGGTTTCCTTCCAGGGCAGGGACGAGGGTCCTCACCAGCCCCTGGTGCAGGGAAGGAGCCAGGGGGTAGCGGTGGGGTGGGCTTTGGCCAAACCCCAGTGCTAAACAGAGTGTCTGTAATCCTTCCTGATCCCCACACGTCTCCAGCATGGAGTGCACAAGCTCCAGGCAGGTTTTATTCCCCACCATCCCCTGGCCAAGCCCAGCCCATGGGCTCCGAGGCCTCCCCGTGTCTCCGAGCTCCGCACAGCTGCAGCCCCGGCAGTGCCGGCTCCATTGATTATGTGCACGGCTCATCAGCCCTCTCCAACTATTCCCCATGGTTGATCAGTCAAGTCATTGACAAGTTAACAGCTTTGTTTACATCTCCCTCTTGCGTCTGCAGCCAATTTGTTCCGATTGCTGTGCTAAGGAAGGACTGTTTTGATTGGTTTCCCACCAAAAATGAACCACGGCGGGTGCATGGACAGGTGACACGGCTTTAATCGTGTCGTCTGCGAGAGAGAAACCTCACCCCACTTCTTTTGGGTTCCTTGGGCAGCCCGGACCTGACCCCAGGGCGTTCCTGATCATCTCTCCTCCAGTACCCCAATGCTCTCCTCAGAGCTGAACTCTCATTGAACATGTTCAGGTGTGATCTGGGGGGCTCTAAGCAGCCCCTCGTGGATGTTTCCCACCCACGGGACCTGCTGATGGCAAGGAGGAGATGCAAAACCCAGGCAATGCCCTTGAAGACTGCAGCTGATGAGCAATCAAGCTCATCCCAGCCTCCTGGCTTGGCAAGAGTGGGAACACCGGAGATTAGATGGAAAATCAAGCCAGAATTTTCCTCTGCAGTGAGGTGTTATTATTATCATCAAAATCCCAGAGTGTTTAAAAACAATCCAACCCCAGTAGCGGCAACTGGTGCATCGGGTGAGCACAATCAAACACCAAACATGCTCTTGTCAGGGGTAGAAGTCTGAAATTTGGGAAAAGGTTGCAATCTTCCTCCTTATTTATTTGTTTTTGAAAAAAAAAATATGGAGAAGAGGAGGCTCAGGGGGAACCTTCTGGTTCTCCACAGCGCCCTGACAGGAGGGGGCAGCCAGGTGATGGTCGGGCTCTGCTCCCAGGGAACAGGGTCAGGACAAGAGGAAATGGCTTCAGGTTGCCGTAGGGGAGGCTTAGGTTGGATATTAGGGAAAATTTCTACATGGAAAGCATTGTCAGGCGTTGGCACAGGCTGCCCAGGGCAGTGGTGGTGTCACCATCCCTGGAGGCCTTAAAAACAACGTGTGATTGTGGTGTTTAGGGCCAGGGGTCAGTGTGGCCTTGGCAGTGGTGGGTTAGCAGTTGGGTCGATGATCTCAGGGGTCCTTTCCAACCTGAACAATTCCACGGCTCTGCGATCCCACACCCCACTCCCCTTGCTCAAGGGCCAGCCAGGCCTCAGCCACAACTCTCAGAGCTCTATCCTCCTTGATGAAACCCAAGCTGGAAGGCCCAGCCTTGTGTTTCAGATGGTGGAGAGCTCACCCAGTGCCGCCCGCTGATAAATGACCCCACGCTCGGAGCGGGAGGCGGAGGCGCCGCGGAGGAGCCGCGCGAGACCCACACGTCTTCATTAGGGAAGGGAGCGGGTGGGAGAAGAGGAACAGCCCCATGCATCTCCATTATGAAAATTTACCCGTAATAAAGAAATAATTTGTGCGATGCATCACGCCTGAGCCGTGCGGGGGGTACCGCCACACCGCTCGGGCTGGGAGCCTCGCTCCATCATTTCTCACAAGGCTGTCGCCAGCAGGAGACACCAGCAGCAGCCATCCATTGTCCCTGTCCCCTTTGGACCTCTAAAGCATGCCAGAATGTCAGCCTCAAAACACCATCTCCTCCCCATGGAGGATGTCAGGGCTCTGGAGCCTGGGGCCATTTGGGGTGGTGCTCATGGCATCCCACCAGGGACAGCTCTCCTGTGAGGGTGAGAGGAGGGGGCTGTCACATCACACACTAGGCAATAAAGCAACAAAACCCATCCTCTGAGCAATTTGTAGCAATTAATAGCCATTCCCAGGAATGAAATGTTAATTAATTCATTCCCTGAGCCATGCATTTATTTAAGGTATTTGTGGGTGTTCTTGGTGCTTTTATTAAGCAATTAAAATGCGTCCAAGAAAATATTTATCCATTTTAAGTAATTCTTAGTAAACACGATTTATATGGCAAGCAACCACTTTATTTTGCATTGTTAATTAAAACCTACGACACACTCCACTTCCCCGGGTTATTCGGCACCAGAGCAGCGGCTCTGCCAGGAGCTCTGGTTCAGGGCTGCTGGCAGCTCCAAAATCCTCCCAGGGTGGATTTATGCAGTGCTTGATGGGGCATTTCAGAGTCCAGAGAGCCCAAGCACCCCTGTGTTGCCCCCCAGGAGTTCCTGTGCTGCTGGTAGGAGCCATGGCCTGATGAAGACCTTTCTAAAGAAGGTTTTGTAGAGTCCTACAGCTTTCCCAGGGCTGGGAAGTCAATAGCTCGTTCCAACTGATTCCTTTTCCTGGTGTTAAAATCAAGAGCCAAACACGGTTAGAAGGGAAAAGGGATTTTACCTTGGGATTTATTTTAAGGCTCCTCAGGTGCACCACGTCCAGGTCGAATGCCCCTCCCTGCACCCCGCAGTGCACACCCACCAAAGCTCTGGGATCACATTGTAGGTGTCACTAATTAGCACATCTATCAAAGATTCCCCAATGAGAGGCTCCAGTGAGCCCCCTCCCCAAGGAACCTTCCCCTGGATGGTTCTGTCTCAGTTTACAAAATGTGTTCTGGAGAGGCCCTTGGGCTCTGGGCACACTGATCCCTCACTGCGAAGCTTCTCAAATGTTCAGTGTCCCAGCTTGGCAAACAAGTCCCAGAATGGAGGCAAAAAGCACCAAGAACACAGAAATTGTAAGAAGGTATAACAGGGGTATAAAAAAAAAGGCAAAAATCATCCTGGCATCACCACATGCTGGGTGTTGAAGGGTTACAAGCCCTTCTAGGGCAGACAGGGGGAGGTGTTTGTTCGCTCAGGTGAGCGTGGGCAGTGCTCAGGTGGATGAAGGGATGTTAGCAACGCTCCTCCACGGACTGACAGCCTGTGGGCCTTGCTGTGCTCTCACCATGAGCGTGGGGAACTCCTTGGAGGCTCCACCAGCCTGGAAGCCTAACCAGAAATAGGATTTTTGGGAAAAAGGGGTGGAACTGCCAGGTAAAACCCCTTGTGTGGAAGAAGACGCAGCTGAGCATCCCACTGAGAGCCCGGGGAGAAGCACAGGTGTGTCATCCCAGATTTTGGCAGGTTTCCTTCAGAAACCAAAGCAGAAGAGGAGCTTCTGCTTTCCTCTTTGAAAACACATTGAGACGTGAAAACCAAAACAAAGCCCAGCATTGTTTAGGAGCTGACAAATCCCAAACTGTCCTTTCTTATTTCCTTGCATGTACTCTTAGCTGGGAGGCAATCGATGGAGTCAGAAAAATGCTATTTCCCTGAAGAATGTCTTCTTAGAAAAGTCCCTCCCTCCCTCTTCAGTGCTAAAAGGACTCAGTGCGGGTATTCTATTTTTTGTTCATTCTTTAATCACCGGCTTTTCGGCGCTGACTGTAATAACCCCTTTGAAACTTGGATCAAAATATCTCTCTCCTGGCTGAAATTTGTTTTCTTCCATCAGCTGAGCAAATTCAATTTGCAGAAGATACTGAATTGGGAGGCACCTGGAACTCCCTCCAGAGAGGGCAGAGGAAAACAAAAACACTTTAGAAATATGGGAAACGAAACAACAGAATGAAACCCAGCCTGCAGGGGAAAAAATGCCCATCTGGGGACCACCACTGAGATGGTGCTTGGTGAAGAGAAAGGAAGAGAATGTGCATCTCTCTGCCATGGAGCCAGGCTGGGAGAGGTGGGGATGTTCAGCCTGGAGAGGAGAAGGCTCCAGGGAGAGCTCAGAGCCCCTTCCAGGGCCTAAAGGAGCTCCAGGGAGAGCTGGAGAGGGACTGGAGACAAGGGATGGAGGACAGGACACAGGGAATGGCTTCCCAGTGCCAGAGGGCAGGGCTGGATGGGATATTGGGAAGGAATTGTTCCCTGGGAGGGTGGGCAGGCCCTGGCACAGGGTGCCCAGAGCAGCTGTGGCTGCCCCTGGATCCCTGGCAGTGCCCAAGGCCAGGCTGGACGGGGCTTGGAGCAGCCTGGGACAGTGGGAGGTGTCCCTGCCCGTGGGACAAAAAGATGAGCTTTAAGGTCCCTTCCAGCCCAAACCCTCCTGGGGCTATGATTCTGTGATCTGCATTGGTCACAGGACAGGGCACAGTGGGAGAAGGGGTGAATTTGGAGCTGGGTACTCCAAAGGTGCCCGTCAGTGGTAGAGGGCAGGAAGTGCAGACACCCCCCTGTCACCCCGTGGGGACCACCTGAGAGGCACAGGAGCACCGAGATGGATCCCACAGCATCCCCTCTGCTGTGCTGCCCTTCAGCTTGGAGAGCCCAAGGGAGTCACAGGAACAGGTCCCATGGGCAGGATCCCCACAGACAGACCCCTACCCCTCTCCCAGCACAGGAGGAGCCCCCCCTGCCCAGCCCTGTCCCTGCAGCCCCTGCAGATGAGGGTTGAAATCAGCACAAACAGTGACAGGCCAGTTAATGGCTGAGTCAGCCAGGGAGACACTAAAGCAGGTAAATTTATATAGTCTGGAAAAGACCCTGGGTGCACATTTGCAATCCATAAATACCTTCCAAGGAAAAACATAAATGAAAGGAGCTGCTGCTCTCCAGGCTGGCAGGACCAGGAGCAGTGGCCGGGAGCCAGGCTTGGTGCAGTCCAGCCACGGAGACAGGAAGAAGAAATCACAGAGAGCTGCAGCAGTGGAGGTGGTGGATGGGGCTGCAGGAGCATCCTCCCCTGTTCTCTGCTCTATTTTATTCAGATTCTGGTTATGAATAACAACTGAATGGTTAATAGGTGAGCAAGGCACATGATGGGCTCGCTAAAACCCTGAGAAAGTTGCCTTGTGGCTGTCCACGAGCCCATCACGAGAAGCTTTACAAGAGGGTTATCAGCTGCCATTATTAAAAACCAATTTGACATTATAAAAGATCCATACTGCTCGTTCAGTCACATTGATTTAGCCATGTTAAGCCTTGGAAAACTGGAGCAAGATCCTTGATCTCTGCTGAAGCATGAAAAATTGCTGTTTGTGACACATCTCCGCACTTGGGAAATCCAGTTTTGCAGAAGCGATGGGTTTGGAACAAATCCATAAAGCACCATGCCACACTTGTTGGGGGGGGTGTTCTCCTCAGCAGCTGTGATGTCAAACAGCTCTTGGAAACCTTGTCCTCTGCTTCACAACATTCAGGAGGATCTCGCCTGACGTCTGCCCAGCTCAAACCCACCTCCAGACACTTCTCCATCTGGTTCCAATTCCCTCCGGGAATGTTGGGAGGATGAGCTGCAGACAGGTGCAAGGACGTGACCCAGGGAGCCCACAAGTCACTTTTGTCCTCATGTTGAAGCCTCCTTCTTGTCCTTTGCACAGCAGGGAAGGTGGATTTGTGCAAAATAACCACAGAAGTGCCTGGCACAAGAGAAGCTCTGGATTGTCCCAGAGGTTTGGTGCCACACCCTGCCCCAGTGACTGCTGAAAGAAATGGCTTCGTGTACCTGGTGCCTGCCTTAAGCACCTGAGGAGCAGAACAAGACCCTCCAGAGGCTGGGAATCAGCTCAGGCTGGGAATCCCTACAGGGACAAAGTTATAAAAGGAGCTTAATGGAGCAGAAATATTCCTGACAAAGAGCATGGGGCTTTTCCACGTTCACCAGCTGGAGTTTCCCTGACCCTGTAGCTTTCTACCTTCCTCCCTTCCCTCCTTGCTTCCATTCATCTACAGTTCCTGAGATGTGAATTCAGGCCTTTTGGACCAGCAAACCAAACAGGAGAACACGGAAACATGTCTCCTCTCCATCCCACAAGCTGTGCAAAGCTTTGGGGATGAGATACCCGACCTCTGGCAGATCCCCCCATCCCTCACCTGCCCCATGCCCAAGGGAGCACTGGCAGATGCTCTCCACGCCGGGCAGCAGCGTTCCTGCGGCGGGAGGCAGCAGGGCAAGGCAGATCCATCGGGAGGCAGGGAAGCTGGGTGCTGAGGGCAGCCTTGCAGGCTGACCCCGAAAGAGCCGCTTGGCTTGGGCTGCAATTCCGTCTGGGAGGAGAAAGCCGTCACCAAAGCATCACCGACAGTTCAGACCCTCGGAGCAGCACCTGGGAGGCTCTGCTTGTGCAGGTTTTCCCATACAGAACCGCCCTCATTTGACACCACAAAGTGCAGCCCTAGAAATAAACCCGACATCCCCTGATTAATTATTGGAGGGGGAGGCCAGCGAGGAGGGAGGCAGGGGAGGGAAGCCGAAGTGGCCAGTCAGCATCTGTTGGAAGTGCGAAGATAAATGGCAGGCGAGGGCAGGTCAGTGCATACAAATCACTTCCATCCCCCGGGGATGCCTCTCGGAGTGCTGTGTCACCGCGGGGGAGGCTCCGCGGCCACCGGCAGCAGGCACTGAGGTTCAGGGTAGCAGGTGCTCGGGGAATTGGCTGTGGCAGCACTCGGGCTGTTCTCCAGCCTGCCATGGGCCAGCATTCCGCTCCCTCTCCAGCCCCACTGAGGCAGGTTGGTGCCTGTGGACCTTCAGCAGGAGCTCCCTGCAGCTCCACTTGTCCTTGGCTGCCTTTGGGGCAGTGGGGAACCATGGCACAGTGACAGGAACGAGCAGAGGGAAGCAGGAGAGCCCTAGGGGGAGCAGGAGAAGGTGCTGCTTACTTTGGAGGGGACAGCTTTCCCAAAAGGACCCCCCCGACCCCGCGTGGGAAGCAGCCCCCGCAGCTCCTTCCTCTCTCCAGAGCCCAGCTCCCGGTGCCTGCATCTTTCCCAACCCATCCAGCACAACCAGAAAAGCAGTCCCAAAACAACAAGGCAGAGACTCCTCAGGGAAACCCTCTTCCCTCCAATGTACCTGCCAGTTGTTTGGGGAGGATTATTATGTGTTTTTTTCCCAGGCTTTTTTTTTCCCTTCCCCAAAGAGCGGCCGGAGTTTCACAGCGCCTGACAGCATCTCCCGCCTTTCCCACCCGCGCCCGAGTGGCAGGTTGCCAGATGGTGCCCCATTAGGTCACATTTGCTCATTGTTTGGCAAACAGGGCTTAATTCAAGTGCTGAGTTGACAGCTTGTTCTCCAAGACAATTTGCAAGTTGCGGTGTTGCAAATGCCAGCTTGGCTTTTCGGGGAATGTTATTTCAGCTGCCTTAAAGGGATAAAGTTCTCTTTGACTGGGAAAAAAAAAAAAAAAAGGACGAAAAGGGCCAAAGTGGGGGGCAGCAAAAAATGTTTTTGGTGGTTTTGATGTGGAAGGACCAGCGGTGTTGTTGGTAAGCATTCAGGATGGGACTGTCATTCCCCATCAAACAGACACCCTCCATGTCCCATTTCTCCCATCACTGAGGTCCTTCACAACCCTAAGGAATGAGGTGTATTCCCAGTGAAACAGGGAAATAGAAATTTGATTTCTTTTGGAAAGGTGTCAGTAGGGGTACACGTACACATCTCTTTGATGGCTCCTCTCCAAAAGCTGTGGCTGTAGCCCCTACGTCCCCGGGGAAGGGGGTGAGAACAACTTCACATCCCTTCTGAAGCCAAGGGCACCTTGAGCATGCTGCCCCCAGCACTGTGCCAGCCACACGTGGAGATGGCAAGAGACACAAAACAGCACCACCACAAAGCTCTGTTTTCCTCAACAGGTGGGCGAAAAAAGGCCAGGTTATAAAGGAAGCCTCCGGTGACTTCTACGAAACCATCGTGGACCACACGTTCTTCTTCGAGCCCGTCTCCTGCGAGGTCACCAACGCTCTGGGCAGCACAAACATCAGCAGGACCGTGGACGTCTACTGTGAGTACCCTGTTGGCTCAAGTCTGGCTTCCAGGCTCAGCAGAGCTGCTGGAAATCAGCAGGAAGGAGACACAGCTCAGTCTGACTTGCCCAGGGTGGCAGGACTTGCTGGGCTCTCCTGCTATGCTCCTGTGGTCGGACCCGTGATTTCCCTGCGAGCTCTGGGGTGGTCCCTGGGGAGCTGGCCCCTCTGGAGTTGCAGCAGGCACCGCCCTGAGGCTTTTCTTTATTTGGGGCCTATCAAGATCTACCTCTGCTCCCTCTGACCTGTTTGGTTCGAGGCTTTCTGGCTGTCACTGGCAGTAACTCCAGTTTTCTCTGCACAGTTGGGCCCAGGATGGCGACAGAACCGCAGTCCCTCCTGGTTGACCTGGGCTCGGATGCCGTGTTCAACTGTGCCTGGACTGGGAACCCGTCTCTCACCATCGTCTGGATGAAGCGAGGCTCGGGCGTGGTAAGAAGCGCTGTGGGGCAGGGTGCGTGTCCAGGGCATGGGGTGCTGCAGGAGGCTTCCCGTGGAGCAGAACCCCTGTGGTCTGGGAGCTCCTGGCTGGATGAATCGTGGCTTCTCTGAATGCAAAGGTGTCCTGAGAGTGGGGAATTGATTTCCATGATGATGCACAGAAGGGTTGAACCAGAGCGTCACTTAACACCTCACAGATGGGGAACAGTTCTGCAATCACCTGCACGTGGTTCCCCTTGCTGGGATGGACCTTCCTGGGATGGTCCTTTCTGGGCTGGACCTTCATGGGACGGACCTTCCTGGAATGGACCTTCCTGGCCCCCAGGTCTGGGATCTCACATCCCCACATGTTCACCCCAGCACTCCCTGCTGTCGACTGAAGCCTGCTCCAGGGAGGAGCTTGGATCTGTCCCAGCAGATTTCTCCACATCTCTTTTGTCCTGAAAATTGTAAGGAGCTTTGCCAATCGTAATCGCAGCTCAGTCAGCCCAGGGAGGCAGGAGATGCTGTGATCCCTCTTTACAGACAGGAGGGCTGAGCAAAGCCACGGGGAGAAGCTAAAGGAGAGCAGAGGTGTGAAATTCATTCGGAAGCACGCACAGGTTTGGGTTTGAAAAGCATCTCCCAGCTTCACCTGGGCAGATCTGTGGGTGAGGAGATGCTGCCCTTCCAGCTCAAGGCTGTAATTGGAGAGCTGGACCCCCACAGAGGGGCTGAGTCCTTTCCTCCGCTTCCCGGGGACACTGAGGCATTAACTGCTGGGGTGTTTATTCCAGACCATAATGACCTTGGTGAAGGCCACCTCCTGGAAAGAAATTACAGACTGGGGAGAGCTGATGGCTTGAATCCGCAAAGGAATCCCAGTGGGTGGGTAATTCCTGGGTGTTTTCCCATCCCACAGCTGCTGTGGCTGTTTCTCCAGGTTTCACACACACAGACCGTTGTTCCACTGTCTTGAGGTGGCTGCAGGAGCTGGGAACAAGGGCTGCCTCACCCTCCTGCTCCAGCCCCAGCCCATCAGGGCTTGCCTTCACTATCCAGCAGTGCCCAGGCACAGCCACCTTCTCCCTTTTTATCTGCCTCCCTCCAGCTGAGTTCCATCACATTGGAACTTCTTGGAGCAGAGTGAGGGAGATGATGCTGCTCTTCCACTCTGCCCTCATGAGACCCCATCTGCAGTGCAGTCCAGCTCGGGGGCCCCCAACATCAAAACGACATGAAGCTGCTGGAGCAAGTCCTGAGGATGCCACAGAGATGCTCCAGGGCTGCAGCCCCTCTGCTCTGGAGCCAGGCTGGGAGAGCTGCGGGTGCTCACCTGGAGGAGAGAAGGTTCCAGGGAGAGCTCAGAGCCCCGGCCAGGGCCTAAAGGAGCTCCAGGGAGAGCGAGAGGGACTGGAGACAAGGGCTGGAGGGACAGGACACAGGGAATGGCTTCCTAGTGCCAGAGGGCACGGCTGGATGGGATATTGGGAAGGAATTGTTCCCTGGGAGGGTGGGCAGGCCCTGGCACAGGGTGCCCAGAGCAGCTGTGGCTGCCCCTGGATCCCTGGCAGTGCCCAAGGCCAGGCTGGATGGAGCTTGGAGCAGCCTGGGACAGTGGGAGGTGTCCCTGTCCATGGCAGGGGATTAGAATGAGATGAGCTTTAAGGTCCCTTCCAAACCAAACAATTCCATGATTCAGTGACCTCAGGACAGACCCTCCAGCTGGTGTAACCCAGCAGAGATGGTTATGATGGTCACCAGAACCACCTCCACCTTTCCAGAGGGATGCTGGCAGGGGACAGCTGCTTTGTAAAGCCATCAGCACTCAGCCATCCCAGTGGGATGTGGAATCACGGCTGCTTCTTCCTCAGCCACCTCTTCCACCACTTCTGGGCTTGATATCCCTGAGTCAATCCCAGCAGCCTCCGCTGTGCCTGTGAATGTGGAGGTGCAAGTGTGGAGTGTGGTTCTCTCTGACATTTTTCTGACTCTGTCACTGCAGCCACTGAAATTTTTCTCTTGTATCTCGAACTTCTTCCAAAACTGGAGTTTGTAAAAATCCAAATGATTAGGAACAAGATTTCTAATTCCCCCCCAAAAACCCCAGTGGTGTTTCTTTATTCTTTGGTCAACAGCAGTAAGTGATACTTCCCTGCCATGCCGGACTTAGGGCTCTTCCACTTGGCCTTCCCAAGGATGCTTAGGGGCTGGTGACACAGCTCTTGCCACTCAGGTGATTTGTTCTGCTTGTAATTTCTCATGGCCCATCTGAAAGCCCACCCCCTCTTCTCTTTCAGGTCCTGAGCAATGAGAACAAGCTGATCCTGAAGTCGGTCCGCCAGGAAGACGCCGGGAAATACGTGTGCCGTGCTGTGGTGCCGCGGGTGGGCGCAGGGGAGCGGGAGGTGACGCTCACCGTCAACGGTACCTCCTGCTTCCCTACTGCCATTCATCCCCTCCTGCTTCCCTACTGCCATTCCTTCCTTCTTCCCTTCTGCCTTTCCTTCCAGCTTCCCTACTGCCATTCATCCCCTCCTGCTTCCCTACTGCTATTCATTCCTTCTTCCCTTCTGCCTTTCCTTCCAGCTTCCCTACTGCCATTCATTCCCTCCTGCTTCTCTTCCACCACTCATTCCTGCTTCCCTTCCTCCATTCCTTCCTTCTTCCCTTCTGCCTTTCCTTCCAGCTTCCCTACTGCCATTCATTCCCTTCTGCTTCCCTTCCACCACTCATTCCTTCCAGCTTCCCCACCGCCATTGATTCCTGCTTCCATCATTCATTCCCTCCTTCTTGCCTTCCCTCCTGCTTCCCTTCTGCCATTCCTTCCAGCTTCCCTAACACCATTCATTCCCTCCTGCTTCCCTTCCGCCATTCCCTTCTTCATCCCTTCCACCATTCCCTCCTTCCTGCCTTGATCCTGTTGCTCTGACAGCTCCTGTTCCTAAATTATCCTCTTATCCTCTTGGATACTTTCTTTTGGAGCAAATCCCACCCCCAGCTGGATCAGGTATCCAGGCAATTGGAGTGAAGTGGATTTTGTAATTTTTTGCCTGGAAATGCACAAGTTAAAGAAAAAAAAAAAAAAAAGAACATTAGCTCGGCCCCACGCGGTTCCTTATTATCAACAGGGGTTTATTGAGTAGTTGGGAGCTGGCAGCTTTAAATCTTTAATAGATTAATCTTGCAAAACCCTCACAAGGTTGGGTTGAGTGCTGTTGTCTCTGTTGTACAGCTGGAGAGCCGGGAATTAAATCTGGATCCAAGACCAGCAGCCTAATCACTCTCTCCAGCCCAGGGAGGATACCTGTGAGGTTTCATGTGAGGATACTTGTGAGGATTCCTGCCAGGATTCCTGCCAGGATACCTCCAAGGCTGCTTGGGGCTTCACCCAGCACTGTGTCAGGCTGTGCCCTGGACTCACACCCAGAGCTCTGGAGTTTAATGATGCCCTGGCCAAGACCTTGCAGCAGCTGGTAACAAATTTCAGCATAAATATGGCAGGGAAAGAGCCAGGCAGGCTGCAAATGGTATAAGCAGAGGATGAATTTTGCATTGTCTCTCACCTGCATGACAAAGTGGCAGGTTTCACTCCCCACTCACTGTCACAGGAGAACATAAGCAGGAAGCAGCTCAGGTAGCAACAAGCGTTCATTTCAAACACAGACGATGCAGATGCCCCAGTTCCCTGGAAACATTCAAGGACAGGCTGGGCAGGGCTCTGAGCAACCTGATGTAGCTGAAGATGTCCCTGTCACAGCAAAGGGGTTGGACTGGATGACCTTTAAAGGTCGCTTCCCACCCAAACCGTTCCACGATTCTGCAGTCCTAGAGAGGGAAGCCAAGGGTGAGGCAGCAGGGACTGAAAACCAACCACTCCCTCGACTTGGACTCAGCTCCTCGGTGCCTTCATCCTCCTTCCCCAGCAGCTGCTGGGTTTTAATTACAATTAAATGAGCTCATGGAAAACAAAGCAACAAATCAACACAAAGAACATGCTCCTTCCCTGATACCTACCAGGCACAGGGATGCCCTGAGCAAAGAGCAGATCTCCCGCAGGCTCAGGGCATTCAGAGCGTGCAGCACAGAAAAGCTGCTCTCCAGAGCTCTGCAGCTCATGCCTGGGGAAACTGATGGGGAGCAAATGAAATCTGTGTGTGGGGTTCACTGCTCAGCCTTGAGCATCTCCCAGGATCTGACTGCCTGCACATCCCATCCCTGGGGATGTGCTGCCAGGGGCTTGGTGCACCCCAAAGGTGGGACATGTCACCACAGGTGTTGGACCAAGGAAGAATCCCACATCTCTGGGTCAAGGTGGTCTTTTGACCCTCCAGGTGAGGAGAAACGAGCCCCTGAGCAGCATCCCCACATCCAACATGCACCAAGCTCAAGGCTTGGCAGCCTGTCCCGCAGCAGGAGCAGCGTTCCGGCTCTGGAGCACGGCGCAGTGTGTCTAATCCAGCTAATGAATTCTGCTGGAAGCATGTTCTGATGCAATTCAAGGGGGAAGTTGAATGTCTCCTATTTGGAAGTGATTTTCAATTCAGAGGGTGATACAATTGTCTTGGTTTTACCAGATGCCTCCCTCTGCAGGCTGGGATTCGTCACAGAAACATCAGGCCCTGGGAAGTTGTGTTCTGGGCTGGCTGCACAGCCCCTGATGAGGGCACCAGGGCTTTGGGGGGCTGATCCCTCCCACCAAGCACAGAGACCCCAACTGAGGGGTCAGACCCACTCTGACTCTGTGGTCTCACCAGCTCATCTACTCCCATAATTGTCCAAAATCATGGCAGGAGGATGTTGGGGTGGGAGAGCATCCTGCTGCCTGCCCTGCCCGGCCACACCAGGCAGGGCTGTGTTTGCAGAGCAGCCCAATGCCATGCCAGAGCCAAGGCCACCAGCCTGCACAGAAGCAGATAGGATTCAGAGTCTGGTGAGTGGGAAGGAGGATTATGCAAAGCAGCAGCATTTGGCAGGGCTGGAGCAGCAGAGACTCGAGGGAAGGGAGGAACTTGGTGCCATCATAAATCAGCAGCAGCCAGATTTACAGCCAAGCCTCTCGATGCTCCTGACTGCACCCAGCCTGGTCGCAGCTCCCAGCCCAGCAGGAGCTGGGTCACCTTCACAGGTAGATCACCAGCAGTCCCATCTGTCACTCAGTCATCAGGGGCTGCTGACCCTGACCACCACCCCTGCCCACCTTGCTCTGCAAGAGGAAGTTTGTTGGAAGGGCTGGACGACTCCAGGTGACCAATGCAGGGTGTGATTTGCCTGGGATTCACCCCAACAAGGAAGCCAGGCATGCCTGAGAGCTGGGAGCAGGGCAGGGGCTGACCTGTTGCCCTGCTTGGTCAGGAGCACATTGTGGTGACAGGAAGTGCTCAAGGCCAGGCTGGAACAACCTGTTGGGAGGTGTCTCTGCCCGTGGCAGGGGATCTGGAATGAGATGGGTGTTAAAGTCTTTTCCAACCCGAAACATTCTGTGATGGTACCAGGCAGAACCAGCCAGCTCAGGACTTCTACAGGAAGCAAGGAGTTAAACAAAACTCTCTTGCCAAACCACTTTGAGTGCTTGGGAGAAAGGTTCAGATGGACTTGAGCAGACTGGAGAAGCCAAGGCCATCCTTTCATTCCTGGGCTCCCACCTCAGACTTCTCTTTTGCGTGAGCCGCCAGGACCTCACAAATAAATTGGCACTGAGGTGCTAAAAATAACCTCCACCAATAGCTCCATCATTTATATCCATGGCAACATTGCTCAGAGCCTTTTCCCTGCCTGTGGGCTGTCTCACACTCGGCACTGAATGCCAAGCTGGGGATTGGCAGCTTTCATAAGGAGCCAGAGCCTGGCGGAGAATCAAACACCGGCCCTGAATGCGAAGAGGCTGCAACTTTGTGCTGGTATTGCTGGGCATGTTCATCTCACCAACAGTCTTTAGTCACCCACTATTATCATGATGATAAGCCTTCGACTCTGAACTCCTGAAGCAATCATAAAAGCCAAAGCCAATGGCATTTGTGCCATTTAAAACCCACTCGCCTTGGGGAAAATGATCCTTTTAATGATTATTAAGCCATTTTTCTCTAGCATCACCCAGTCTTGGAGCACTTCCAGAATTCATAAGTAACACAACCATCAAAATGGAAAGGAGAGGGTTCTTTTTATTACTGTTTAGGCCTGGCCTGCAGATCCTATCACTGCTCTTGCCTCTGCTGGCTTTGGGATCATCAAGTGAGCAGGAGCATCGCTGACCACGCAAAGCAAGGAGTCACCTCCACCGAGATGCTTGGGAAAGCTGAGCTCTCAGAGATGGATAAATGAGAACTCACACCTTGGGATCGTGCCTAGAACAACATCCTGAGCATTTAGAGAGAAAAACACAGCAAAGTGCCTATTTTTTTGGTGGCCTTCTTCGATCAGAAAGGGCACAACAGTTTCCACTACCATACTGCTATGCCCATTACAGCAAAACACGTCCTGACCTTCACGCCCAGCTCCTGCTATTCCTGATGCTGATGGCAGCTCCCTTCCAGCAGTAATTTCCTGAGCTGCCAGCACCATGGTCACTGGTCAGTGAATTGTGCTTCAATGAGCTTGTTTTCCATCCGTCTCCCCTTGGAAGAGTGTAAGGAAGTGGGGACAGGGCTGTGCCTCAGTGGGAAGTCTGTGGGGACTGTGCGAGTTTGGTGCAGGAAGGGGTTACTGGGACAGTTTCAAAAGGCAGCTGTGTGTGCAAATGCATGAGAGTGAAGGATTTGCCTTTTTGGTACATTTTTGTGCATTCCGGAAATTTATAAATGGCTGATTTGGATGAGAATCAGGCAGGAATACCCTGGCAAATCTTTCTCCGCACTTTACCCCAAATCCCTGAGACTTTTCTTGAAGGAACACACCAGGTGCAGGGCAGGGAGGTGGGGAAAATGGGAAAAAATCCACAAGGCTGTATTTACTGATAACCCCAGTGACATACTCCAAACCAGGTGTGACAACCCTGAGCAAACACCCAAAATTCCAGAGCTGGAGCACAGGGAGTTCTGCCAGCCCCTACCTCCCCTCTCTCCCTGCCCTGCAGCCCAGTTGCTGCTATTTTCTTTTCTGCCAGCAGCAAGCCACTCATGGAAATGCAAATCTGCTTTAATTAAGGAGGTTAATAAACAGCAATTAGGATCCCAGCTCTTCTGCTGCTCCCCTGGGGTGATCAGGGCTGTTAGAAGAGTGAGGGACACGCAGATCCCACCAAGCCAGGCTGTCCTCTCCCACCCCTTTTCTGCCAGACACAGGATGTTCACCAAGGCAGGACAAGGACTTTTCCTGTCCCAGCTGGCTCAGCTGGTGTTTGGCTGAGGAAGAGCCCTTCCCACCCTTTCTCACCCAGGCTGGGCTCCTTTCATGATTCAAATGCTGCAGGAGAGCCCAGCTGATGGGTGTCAAGGTTTGTCAGCAGACACTTCTCCACCACATCTTCCTTAATGCCCAGGAGAGCAATTAGTTTAAAGGTTGCTTAATGAATCTGGGAGAAAAGATTCATCCCACCAGGTGGGATGGGATCCTGCTTGGCTTCCTCAGCAAACAGCCCTTCTCAGAGGCTGAGAGGAGATGGGGGCAGAACCATTTACACCAGGGATGAGGGTACAGAGATGGGGGGACCCTGGTGCTTTGTGGGGGCTTTGCAGAAACCCAGCAGAGCTCAAAGCCCCCACTCAATGTTCTCCATCACAGGAGGTGATGGGGCTGTTGCTCCATCCCCACCCCTCAGAGATGGACCCCAATGTCCATCCGGGGCTCCGCTAACACCCCCCATCCCCAGCAGTCCCATGGGGTGCCAGCAGCCTCTCCTGTCTCCACAGGGCCCCCCATCATCTCCAGCACCCAGACCCAGCACGCCCTGCACGGCCAGAAGGGGCAGATCAAGTGCTTCATCCGCAGCACTCCACCCCCAGACCGAATTGTGAGTAGCACCCCGGGGCATGGCAGGTGCCTGGAGCACCTCCGGGTGCCCCGGGCTCACCCCTCTCTCGCTTGGCAGGCTTGGTCCTGGAAGGAGAACGTCCTAGAATCCGGGACCTCTGGGCGCTACACGGTGGAGACGGTGAGCACAGACGAGGGGGTCATCTCCACACTGACCATCAGCAACATTGTCCGGGCTGACTTCCAAACCATCTACAACTGCACCGCCTGGAACAGCTTCGGCTCCGACACGGAGATCATCCGGCTCAAGGAGCAAGGTGGGCACTGCTGGGGAGCTGCTGGGGGCTGCTGGGCAGTGGGAATTAGCACCTGGCCAGGCTGTGAGAGTGGGGAGATGCTGTGAGAGGCAGGAGGTGCTCAGGAGAGCTCTCGGGATGCCAAAGAGGAAATTAAGAAGGATGGTGACGAGGCTCCAGCTGTGCTATCTGTAGGATTGCTTCCTTAGGGCACATGATCTCTTGGCAAAGGGGCAGGAGCAGGGACAAGCCCTGTAAAGTCTCTGCTTGATAAGATATTCCTGATTTTACCTGTCCTGCTAAAGCTGGAGGGCACGGGCTGATCCTGCAGCCCTTAGTCCCCGTCCCGCAGTACAAGGTGATGTCACTGCTCCAGGCTGGAGGATCCTTTATAGCCTTGGAGAAACAGGAGTGGCTGCTCCCAGCAGACCCCAGTGCCCCACGGTGATGGCGTTTGGGCTGGTGGCAACCCTCCATCCCGGCCACCAGCCACCGTGCCAGCGTCTTACACAGCTGGGCTCACACACCCAGCAAGTCCCAGGGGATGGCCAGGGAAATTCCACTCTCGGGGCCCTCCACAGCATAGGAGGGAGACAGCTTGCGTGAGGAATGCTTAGCTCCTGGAGGAACTCCAGTTCTCCTCTATTTTATTAAATGCCAGGGCAGGCAGGTGGATTGTTCTCATTAAGCCGTGATTTATAGGCAAGGCTGGCGTCCAGATTAAATCAGAGCTAAATGAACCCCTTAAAATTAGCCTTGGGCTCCTTCCAACGCAAACAGAGCCAGTGGTTTTTCCAGGTCGCCTGCCAGTCAGCGGGAGCTCTCGGCGGCGAGCCCGGGTCCCGGCGGAGGGTGGCCGGGCAGCCGAGCCGGCTCCGTGCTCAGATCCAGGCGAGGGGACAGCCCTGCCTGGGCCAGGGGGACAGCGCAGGGTGGCAGAGGCCGTCCCCCTTCACGGGGCCAGCCCCGGAGCCGAGCGGAGCCGAGGGCTGAGCGCTCAGGAAGGCTGCGGTGGGCGCGTGGGCTGTGCAAGGCTGTGGACACTTGCTTTATTTTCAAACAGGTACGGAAATGAAATCAGGAGCTGGTATTCAAGCAGGTACGGAAATCATGAGCTGACGGTGAATGTGGATTGTCCCCAGCCATTACCACACCTGAGGGCCTGGCGTCCTCATCCCGGCCCGGCAGCTTTCCGTAGGGCAGGCAGGGCAGGAAGGGGCGCAGGGAAGCTGCAGAAAGGTGACCGGGGCAGGACTGGAGTGGTCCAGCCTCCCCTGTGCCACCGAGGCTCTCTGGAAAGCAGCATTCCTGTGCCCCAGCTCCCCGCTCGCTGGGAGGGGGATGCTGTTCCTCAGCCGTGTTTTCAATGCCGCAGGAGTCCCATAAAGTGCTACTTTGGGACAAAAACAAAGAGGGGAAAGTACACGTGTCCAGGGTCCTTTGCAGACATCAGCTTGGTTCAGCATCGTGGGAGAATGCTGGCCAGCATCCCCTGGCACCAGAGCAGGTTTGGATGGATCTTGGGGCAGATGCTGCCGGATGTGCTGCCCTTGTGGTTCCTCCTCCTGTGCCCCAGAGCAGGATTCCCAGGGGAGCCAGCAACCTGCCGCTCGTCAGCTCACCCATCCCTACAGGGCATCCAACCATCCCCACCATTCCTGCCACTGCCCCTTTGCAGTTACCTTTGTCCCAGCCCAGGAGAGCCCTGGATACTTTCCCTACCCCATTCCCTGCATGATTCCCCATCCTCTTCATCCCCCTCACCACCTGCTTCTCTCTGAGCTCTGCACTGCAGATCCCACTCCCCCAAAGCTGAGAGCCAGCCAGCCCTCCCAGGGGCTCCAGGCTCCTGTCTCTCCACCCCCTTGCTCCCTATTCCCCTGGGAAAACCAAAAACATCCCATGAGGAGCTGCCACTGTTGGCAGGAGCACTGCCTAGCAGGTGGCCTCAGAAAATCCTGGTTTCTTCTTGCCATGGCTCAGCTGCTGAGTTGGAGAATGCTGATTTTAGGGTGATTTTAGGATTTAGGTGCTTGGGGCAGCTGGACACAGCTGCAGCACCTGTCCCCTGAGCTCCAGCTCGAGGCAGCAGAGCACTGAGGGGATTTGCCTTTTCACCAGCCGGGCACTCTCAGAGGTTTGGTGATGGATTGATTCAGTGCCACTGGAGTCAGGCCACCAGGGGCCCAGCTTGAGTGACCTGTGACACCTCAAGGGACCAGCGGGCCCAAGCAGGAAATCCATGAGCAAGCCACAAAGCGAGAAACATCAGTTCTCTTTTGATCAAGTGCGAGCAGAGCCTGAACTCAATCAGCAGCACATTTTTATCACACTGCAGTTGCCAAATTAGGGCTCAAGGACCCAGGAGCTCCATAGCCATGTCTTAAGGGTACCATGAAGTGGCTTTAGTGGATGCTGGTGGAATGGCAGCTGGCCCCAGTCCCACCAGTAAGGGGGTGTGGCCCTTGGGAAGGATGAAAGGCACAGGTGGCATCTGTGGTCCCAGGTCCAGGATGAAATTCGTGCCCACGCCCAGCTCCACCCCAGTGAGCAATGGGAGATGGTTCCTGTGTCACCCAGTTGGGTGATAATCCCTGGGCTTTGCTTCTCAGCTGGGTCACCCCCTGTGTCCCCAGGCTCCAGCAGCATTTGTGTCCCCCATCTGCACAGACCTCTGAGGAGAAACACCTCTCTGCATCCATTTCTCCATAAATTCATCCCATCCATTTCCAAGGCAAGGGCTCCAACGAGAAAACACCTTCCAAGGAGGTGTCCAGGAAAGTTCCAAGGATGCACTCACCCAGCTTATCAGGTCATCCTGGACAGGGTTATCCCTCTTTTGGTCCACAAGAGTGCTTAGAAAGAGAAGGAACGGGGACCTAGAGATACCTGCAGCTTTAGGGGAGAGGATCTTTGGGATGTAACTTATCAGCTGTGATGTCCTGCAGTGGGAGTGCTGCCCACCACCACCCCACCTTAATCCAACCCAACCCTCACCCTGCTGTGCCTGGAGGAACAGCAGAGCCACAGCAGGGACATAATGAGGGTGTGGGGCTCCAAATCTGACCCTCTCACCATTAATGTGATTTCCCATTCCGCCCTCCCCACACCTCACCAGCTGCTGCCAGGGCCTGCGTAGATAAATCAGCTTTGCTGGCTGAGCCACCGCCCAAAATCCCTGCCAGGAACTCGGTGACAGAGCTGTTGTAGGCAGAAGGATGTGAGGATGCACCCCCTGCTCTGCCTCCCACAGACCCTGGCCACACATCCCACCCTGCAGTGCTCAGCCCCGGCGTGGGCCATCCCTCCTGTCCCAGTCTTTGTAGCACCCTCTAGGAATTTGGGAAGGATGACAGTCGGTGAGCCACAGGAGAAGGCAGGAAATTGGGATATAAAAGAGGCAGGGGCTGTGAAGGATGACTTGGGCAAAGTCATCCATCAGCCTGCTCGGATGCCATTTCTGTTAGTATTAACACACGGTCTTCTTTTGCACTCCATCCTTTAGAGGAGCTCACTCATTAACCCACAGGGCACTAACGAGAGCAGTTGCTGATCTGCTCCTTTGGCTCCCCCTCCTCTCCTCCCAGGGTAAACTGAGGCACGGAAGGAGCAGGGTTGTACAAAGTGCAGCGTCCCACGGGCAGCCTGTGCCGACATCACCGCACAGGGATGGGGGAGCAGGGAAGGAGGCCCCGAAACCCTCCCCAGGCTCATCACTGAGCCTCTTGCCAGTAGCCAGGGGCGGGTCCCTGTGGGAAAAGCCCCCTCTGTGACCTTCATCCCACTTCATGCTGCCTCTCCTTCCTCCTGCAGAGTCGGTGCCGATGGCGGTGATCATCGGAGTGGCCGTGGGGGCCGGCGTGGCGTTCCTGGTGCTGATGGCCACCATCGTCGCCTTCTGCTGCGCCCGCTCCCAGAGGAGTAAGTGTCACCCCGGGCCACTCTGCATCCCTTTGGAAGGGCTGGGGGGAGAGCTCTGGGGAGAGGGTGAATCGAGCGGAGCGGGAAGAAATCACAGCCTGAATTTACCAACACAACCTAATTTATTAAATTTACTTCTCAGCACAAGCTGCTTCTCATGTTGGTGTACCAACAGCGGGCAGCCCTGTGGGAAAAGGGAAGGGTTTATGGAAAACATGCCAGGGTAGCTGCTCCCTGTTAGCAGCACCAGGAGGTGTGCAGGGGACCTCTTAATCCCTCCCTTGGAGAAATCCTGATGTCCAAGAGGGAGAAGCATCCTCACTGTGCCACAGCAGTGCTTAAAAACCCTCCACAGTTCTGCTTCTGTTTTAATTCCAGTTTTTCTGATGTGCATATTCCTAGCAGGAATGACAGCCAGCAGAGGGGTTTCTCATTGGACTCGTGTGTTTTGGAGTCTGGCTGCAGTGGGAATACAAGCCAAAGTGACATCAGAGATGCAGGCAGAGGAGGAGGAGGAGGGGGAAACAGCGTGGCATTGTCTGGCCTCATTAAAAAGACACCGGGAAATTAAAGGAGGATTGTTGGCTCCACGAGAAGGCACCAAACCAGGAGGGAGAAGAGTGTGATTGTCTAGAGCATTCCAAGCCTCTGGGGAGAGGAGGAGATCCTTGGCACTGCTCCCAGCTCGCGAGACGCGTGGTGCGAATTCCGGGATGCCAAACTCTCCACGTGTGTGCAGAAAACCCAGTTGTTCTTTTATTTTTTCCCCTCCCTTGATGGTTTACAAAGCCATCAAAGACACCAGGCTGCTCCTGGATTCGGTACGGACACACAAGGCCCCCCACTGCAGAAATGTGTTTAATTTTCAGCGTGATAATGACGCCTCTCCCTGTTTTATCCCATTTTATTTGAACTCTCACAGCGTCCATTAGCAAGAATTAACAAATTAAACAGGAGAAGCCATTTATCTTGCTTTTTGGGGAAGGATTGCTGATGAACAGGACCCGAGACCAGGCCAGTTTGATGTCGTGGAGGTCATTTGGCAGCAAGGAACGATGCAAGCACCTGAAGGAAGCAGGGCCACGCCACGTTCCCGAGGCCGTGGGCTGTTTTTTCCTCATGCCACATCCATCAGAGAAACAGAGAGCGTGTGGTTCATTATTTCCCTCTCGTTTGATGGAACCAGATGGTGCAGGGCTCTTCACAGGACACATGATTTCACAGCAATGCCATGACAACAGATCCCAGACATGGTGAAAACGCCAGGATTTAGACCCTCACAAGCTGGAGGCGTGCAAGGACGGGCTGCTCCTCAAGGAGAAAGCCATGAGGGGACAAGGCCATCCCAGCCAAATGCCTCGTGTGATTTATCCCATTGGTAAATCAGGAAGAAGAGGCATTTTCCTCATCAGGGCTGGGAAGATAGGTTCTGGAGAGATGGCACTGGGCAGGGTTTGAAGTCCCTTTCTTCCTCTGTGCTTCCAGTGCTGTCCTGCTTAGAAAGGGTTTTTGGGACTCGGGTACAGCACAGGCTGCTGGGTCTGGGCAGCTTTGCTGCTCTGCTGCTCCCCTGGCACTGGGATTCCCTGTGGAGAGATCAGCAGCATCCCCAGGCCAGGGCAGGGGTCTCTGTGCTCCCTACAAGGCTCCTTTGCCATTCCCTTCGGGATCAGAATAAGCAGGAGATCCCTGCTCTGCTGTCCCTCCCCTCCCCAAAACCTTATGGGAAGGGAAGAGCCAGATCCAGCTGGGGACAGCAGCAAATCTGGGATGGGATTCCCCAGCCTGAGATCCTTGCAGGGGGTGCTGGTGGCACTGAGGCCCCTCAGTTCCCCTTCACCTGGCTCCAAAAGCCACTGGAAGCTCCCAAAACAGTCTCTCCTTGGGTTTGGGGGGAACTGGGAGCAGCTGAACCAGGCCCCAGGGACACTGAGGGTGCAGAACTCTGCAGGGAAGGACTTGGGTGGGCTTTCACCCCAGTTTGGAGGTGCTGATGCCAACTGGATGCTGTGGCCACTGTCTCCAGTGGCCACAGGGCAGGAACACCAGGCTGAAAGGTGAGGAAAGGAATTTTATCACTACTAGTGGTGTGTGATGTGCAAAGTTATTTCTGAGATCAGCTCAGGAATGATGGGACCAACAGAGCACTTGGCTATCAGGAGAAGGACTCATTTCCTGCCAGGATGACTGCAGATTCCTCTCCCAAGACAAATACTGGAGTGTTGTGCCATCATTTACAACAACAGCCTGGTGCAGGCTGTGTGGAGGGGACACAGTGCCCCAGTGCAGTCACTCTGGAGAAGGAATCTCCTGACCCAGCCACTTACCACAACTAACAGCACTGGCAGAGGCAATTCCTGACCACGTTCTGAAAATGCAGCAAAAGAAAAAAGGACCAGGTGCAGGCACACCGAGCCTGGAGGCTCTGGAAAAGAAAAAAATTTACTTTACTGCACATCTGTTGTTGTATCTTCAGTGACTTAACGGCCCAGAGTTATTTAAGGGGGAACACTCCTGGGAGAGGAGCTGCAAGACACTGATTAGCTTCTCCTTGTGATTAAAGACAAAGGCTCCAGCACCGGGAACGTGGTCCCAGCAGGAAAACATTAAAAAAAAAAAAAAAAGCTGTAGTGCAAAACATTGAAAAAAAGTGACTTCCCAGTGAAAGCCTTTGCCTTGTGCTCTGACACTTGGAGAGGTCTGGGGGCTGTGGGTATCGAGGACAGGGGATGCTGGGAGAGTTGAATTCAAGGATGGAGCTCCGAGCTGGTGTCGGTTACATCATTCGGTTTGGTTTAGAGATAAAACTCCCGGGGCTCCAGTCTTTTCTGGACTGATCCCTGCAATCCTGGCTTGAATTCCATCAGCTGGAAGTAGATCTGACAAACCAGTGGTTCAAGGCAGGTTTTGGGTCCGGGAGGGCTGGCACAGCCGTCCTGGGAGGTGAGAGCCAGATCCGTGGCTGGGGGCCGGCTTCAAAGCTGTTGAGGTCTCGCTGCACAGATTTGCCTCCATCTCTGCTTTTCATCTCGGCTTTGCGCCGCCGTTCTGCTCCCGCTGCTCCACATCTGTGGCTTAATTCTGCTAAAATGACTTGTTCAAAGCACGCCTGACACCTTCAGGGAAGGCAGGGAGTCTCTCCAGGAATGTTTCTCTCTTTTCTCATTGTCGTCTCCAGGCTGCCTAGAGATGACAAAACCATCCCTGGCTATGTCTGTGCTCATTGCTTGGCCTTTTCCATGTGTTCTCTGCACCCCAGACCGGGGGAAGCTTTTCTCAGGGGTTCCCAGCCCCTGGGCAGAGCTGGTCCATCCCTCAGGAGCAGCATTTCCTACGGGTCAGCAGGCTGGACAGTGATCCCCCTCCCTGTGGGAGCAGTTCTCCTGCAGCCCAGCCCCTGGTCACAGCCCCTTGAGCGTGGCAGAGGCCAACCGAGCTCCCAAAGGAATTCCTGGAGGAGTCCGAGCTGTCCATACCTCACAGCAATGCAAATATCGCTCCTGTAGCTCTCCAGTGGGCTTGCTGAGCCGGGTTTATTTTCCCTGGTGCTGCTAGACATCCTGGAGGTCCCTGCAGGAGCTCCACCGCTGCCTCGGACTAACCCCCTTCTCCATCTCCCTCTTCCCCCAGATCTCAAGGGTGTGGTTTCTGCCAAGAACGACATCCGAGTGGAGATCGTGCACAAGGAACCGGCCTCGGGCAGGGAGGCCGAGGAACACCCGACCATCAAGCAACTCATGGTAAGGAATTCCTTCCCCTCCCCAGGCCATTGCTTCGGGCAAAAGCCCGATGATGACGAGCACAGGCGCGTGTCGCTCAGCCCCGTAAAAACCACTCAAGGCAAAGATGCCTTTCCAAAGATCCTGCTCTCGAGATCCACATCCTTCTGCCGTAAAAACTCCTCCAGTGAAACTTGGCTGTCGAGGCGGAAGAGCTGGGGGGTGGTTATTGCAGTGGCCCAGCTGCCCGCCGGGCTAATTGCAAAGCAAATTTGCCACCTCACACCTGGAAAGCTGCGGAGGGCAGGGAGACACGCAAGGGGTGAGCACGAGATGATAACGAGCTCATTAACCAGCGAGGGCTGCGCCCCGACGCTTCCGTGGGCAGCCCCAAGGTGTGAGCGCAGGGCAGGAGGCACACCCGGAACGCCGGTCCGCACCTGGCTCTGAAACAGCCAGGAGGTTTCACTTGCCCGAGGCCGCCGCCTTCACCCGAGGGGACCGACAGACTCGGGCAGGGAGAGAGGTGGATGGCTGAGATGCCAGGAAACTCAGCGTGCGCTCTTGGACTGCTGCAAGCTCAGCAGGAGCCTGCTGTGGTCACTGCTCTCTCTGTGTCAGCCCCGGTTCGCCTTCGCTTTCACTTGCTGGTGACAAAACAGAAGCTGAAAAATGGCAAAGAAAGGTGAACGGCTGTAAAAAAGGAGAGAAAAAAGAAGATGGGAAAGGGAGAAGGAGTTGAAGAAGCCAGTGTCTGCCTTCTAGGCTGCTGGGTGGGTTTTTCCTCCTCTAACTCTCCATTTTTTGGGCAGCACTTGTATGTCCTGCCTGCAAAAGCCGTTCCCTGAATGCCTGGTGGGAAGGCAAGGCTGAGCATTGTAGGGTGGGTGGAATTGCCTGCTGGAATTGTCAGGATTGCCAGAGCATTTAGGCAGCCAATGAGTCTCCAAACAACGAGGGAGGAGGAGGTGGACACCTGGTAGCTCATCCCAGCACCACTGAGGTTTCTGTGCAAGACCCTTCATTCCCAGTAGGCCTTTGCCCTGAGAAATCTGCAAGTCCACGGTGGGATTTGCAAGGCTGGAAGGGCAGAGGAGGCTGGGAGTGTGTTTGGAGCAATCTGCTGGGATGAAGGGGAATGAGAAACTTCCTCTCCATGGGATCCTGTACAGCATCTGTGTGATCAGCAGTGCTGAGCCCAGATCTGGCTCCCACAGGGGCATCTGGGATCATCCCAAATCCCACTCCAGGCTGTAACCACCAGGCTGGAAGCACACACAAAGCCTCTCAGCAGAAGAGAGCATTTACCACTGAGTGAACAAGGAAGAGGATGGCTGTGGGACAGGATCTTGGAAACCATCCTGGGGACTTTCTTAGATTATATTTGCAGGAGCCAGAGGGTGATTTCACATCAGCGTGTGGCTGGGAGCAGAGCAGTGCTGCAATGAGGATCCTGGCAGGGTGGAAATGGTGCAGAAAAAAATGACATTTGTTTGAGAGCTAGGAAAAAATATCTTACAGGGAGAGGTTGTGGAGCTCCTGGGGTTATCAGCCACACTGGTGAGAGGTGGTTTGGTCACAGCACAAAGGAACTGTTTAAATGTGAACAGGGAAGGCAAAGCTGAGCACTTTCGGATGTGACACAACAGATCCTGGCTGGACTGGAAGAGGGTGATTCTTCCCCTCTCCTGGCCAAATCCAGGCATTTTCCCTGAAAATAGAGCAGTTGGAAATGACATCGTTGGACCAGCACCATTCAGGAGCTGGAAGAGATGGTCCATGATCCTGTTGCTGGGAGGGTTTGGCACCAGCTGGGACATCCTACCTGCAGGGAGAAGTCACCAAAGTCCCCTCCCTGCCTGGATCGGAGCCTCCCCACCCTCATCTGCCCTCTGCTTGCACATTGCCAGGAAATACTCCCCAATTCCTTCTCTCCTCAGGGTCCACAGGGACCCCATCTCTCCCTCATCCACCTCCTTGCTGTGTCCAACAGCCGGTGTGGGCATCCTCCTCCGGCCATCAGACACCCAGCCTTGGATGCCAAACTGATTCCTGGTAAACTGTTCCAACTTTCTCAATGAGGTGAAGGACCAAGTTAAAAACTTCCTCTTGCTGATGAGCAGCAATGAGACCTCTCTGACACCTCCCTATTCTCACTCTGGGATTTTTCAGCTCTCCCTCCTGCCGGTGCCAGCATTATTCCCTCTGCTTCCCCATTTGCCTTCTCTGGGCACCCTGTGAAAGGTCCATCCTTTGAGATGCTTCCCTCGCCCTCAGCAGTGTCCATCACACCCTGCAGTTCAGTAGCAGCTTTGCCGTTGCCGTGCCGGGGGCTCGGGATCATTAATGTGGATGTTAACGAGGAGCAGCCACGCTGACAAACAGCTCCTCGCTGCTCTCCACTCTAACCCCATCCCGGCCTCTCGGCCGTGCCCCTGAGCCCAGCACAGCCTGACCCGCTCCTGCTGAATTTCAGGATCCTCAGCACCGTGGATGTGCCTTCGCTCCTCGGTTTCGCACCGCGTCCCGCTCCGCCGGAGCGTTCCTGGCCGCAGGGCACCAGCGTGGCTCTGCGTCCCCCCAGACGCTGTTTTGTCATTCTCCAGCCATCTGTGACCTCGGCAGCTCACGGTGCTTTTCACAAGTCATTATTCATGCATCTATAAATTCATTAACACCTTAGGATACGCGTCACGCTGGCTGATTTGCATATGTTCACATTGCCTCAGCGCCGTGCCCACCCCCTGCTCCTGTTCTGCCAGGCAGTGCCCGCGGGCAGGGAAAAGGCTGCCAGCTCTAGGGGCTGGAGGCAAAAGAGCCTGGTGAAAGGTCTGATCCTGGGGAAAAAAACCAACAGCCACGTTTGTTCTCCCTCCTATGGGATGACGGCAGCTCCATCGAGCCCGGGCAGTACGGATGGAGATGAAGAGCATCGTCAGCTCCGGCAGGGCACAGCCTCCTCCCTCGCCATGGCTGGGTTTATTCCTGGCCGATGCCTGTCCACCTGTGAAATGGGGCTGATAATCCCAAAGGAGCCATCCCCACCACCACGAGCAGCCAGAGATGATCCCAAAGTGACAGGCAGGCAGGGGCATCCCAGAGGACTCCATCTCTGGATCATCCCTTGCATCGGAGGGGATCCAGTGCAGCCACACAGATCCAGGCATCACCTTTGGATCATATTTGGAATGGATCAGTCAAAATAATCCACCCAGGGATAGGTTGATCTTTTCCTGTCTCCTTAAACCCATCCCTCTGCTCCAAGGGCTGTTCCCGTTTGTTCGCGGCCTTCACAGGCGATCAGCACCAGGCTCCTTTTCCAGACAGGTGCTCAGCTCAGATCCCTGCGGAAGAGGAAAAACCAAAGAAGCAGAATTTCCATTCTGGGCGAGGCTCATTCCTACCTGCAGCCCAGTGGACACAGCATCCCTCTCCCTGCCTTCCTCCCGTGCCTGCGGGCTGGGACATGACCCACGTGCCCAGCGGCCGCTGCCGCCCTGGGAAACACCAGCAACCCCGAGCTGGCACAGCCGGGCCTGAACTGGAGCCAGGCTGCGACTCCACAACACCCAGCCTCGCCCGGGAGGCCCGGGGAACAACCCTCCCACACAGCCGACCCCTTCCAGCGGCACCTGCCCACCCAAGAGCAACGTTTTGGGGAGAGGAGGACAAGAAAGGAGAAACTGCAGCCACACCCACCCCTGTGGGAGCTCACGTCACTGGGCGACCGAGGCCACAGCCGGTGTTTGAAGGCGATAAAGCTTCATCCATCTGGGCACTCCCAGAGGGGTTCTTTATTCGTGGGCTTCTTCCCTCCCTGGGAGCAGAGGAAGTCGCTGCTGTTCGAGAATCGGCGTCAACATCCCTCACCCTGGTAACGTCTGGCCCTCACAAGCGCTGCCGGGTGGCATCCAATTACCCAACCAGCCGAAAATATTGTAATTAAACCTGGAGCGAGGTGGGGGGAGGCACTCGGAGCCCACCAGGTCTGGAGGATACTCAGGGACCTGAAGCAGCGTTTTAGAAAACATATTGTGTCCTCTAATGAAAGCCAGGAATTTAATATCCTGTCGGCTTCTCCACCTTAGAGGCTTCGTCCGGCGGCGTGAAATGCGGGAGAGCTCCGCGTTTCCAGAGCGGAGCGGGAGGCACGGCACTGCCCACTGCCCGCTGCCCCCACCCGGGGCTTCCCTGCGCTCAGTGACCCCGAGGAGTCGCTGTGCGCTGCAGGGATGCGCTCCCTGCCTGGTGGGAGCCAGCACGGCGGAGCCGAGGTGATGCTTCAGCTTCTCGAGGGGGTCCCTGCCTCTTGCAGCGGGGAAACCGAGGCAGCGGTAGTCAGGGGGGCAGGGTGCAGTCTGTCACATCCCTCGGCCACGCTGATCCAGGAGGGACCGGCGGGGTTTGGGATGGGCAGGACTTTACACCCCACCTGCGATGCCCCACTGCTCTGGGGATGGCGAGGGCTGCCGGTGCCTGGCAGTGCCGAGCAGGATCCAGTCTTGGCATGGGGTTCCCAGGGTGGGAAGGGCGCTGGCAGGAGGGGAACGGTGGGCACGAGGCTCTAACAGGCAAGGTCCGGAGCATATCAGCCGGCTGGAGAAAGCCATGGCTCTCGAAAAAAGGTCCGGGAATGACACTGGGGCATCCTATGCCAGGGCACAGAGACATCTCCGGTCTTTTATTCCATGTATTTCCCACTCCCCATTCGTAATCCCCATTAATATTGGCGATGGAGTGAATTTGAGTTAATTTCCTTCCTTTTCCGGTGATGACAAAGCGGAAGTCATCCTAACGAGGATCCCACCGCCCACTAATTAACGGTGCAAGACTTTAATAAAGGTGACGTTAATAACCGTGATTGTAATGGGGGAGTTGGAGGTTCAGTGATGTGATGGCGCTTTATGGACCCCGTGTGGGGACTCCCTGCAGTCCCCAAATCCGCGGGGCGCAGCCGAATTCAGCGTCCTGCCAGCCCCAGGGGTCCCCAGGGGGCTCGCGGAGCATCCCAGCGCCCGAATCATTCCCACCATCCCTTCAAGACGCACCATGAAATGGCTTAAAGCACCCCGTCAAACCCGACGCTGACTCCAGAGAGGTTTGGTGGCGGTGGGACTGCCCCCTGCGTTCCCACCTCCCTTCTCCCCTCTCCGTGTCTGGGGTTGTCCTGCCCACCCGGGTCACCCACGCCAACAAAAAAAAAGAAAAACAAAAAACCAAACAACAACAACCAAAAAAAAAAAAAAGCGCCAAATCCAAAAAAGAAATGTTTTTTCCTGTTCTTTCCGAGCTAGGACCTGTTAAACCCTTTCGACAGGGTCAACACCCCCAGTCTCTGCCTTCCAGAGATGCTTTAGAGGATCGAGGGGGTCGCTGGGACTGGCAGTGAAAAAAAAAAAAAAAAAACACCCCAACCTCCACATCCCATTTTAGCTGCACTCGTTTAATCCTCGGCGACACTTGTATTTATCCTGGCAAATCAATGGCTGATCCAGGCTTTCTTTTCCCTAGGAAAACTCAGGTACTTTAATTTATTGCCTTTAACAGCCACATCAAAGGCTTTCGGGAGATGAATAGCAAGTGCCGCGGGGTGAATTTCCACAGCCACTTACCATCTTAAAGGGGAGAGAATTTGGGCAATAAAAGGGATTTGGGGGCTGATGTGGGGCTGTGATCCCAGAGAACCCGCGCAGAAGGCGTCCGGTGAATACGGGAGAAGCTAAAAAAAGGCGACTGAGAAAATTGGTTGATAATTATTCTGCTTCCTGCACAGCCCCGCATGCTGAAGGAAGGGTAATTAAAGCTGTGGTGTAATTAAAGTGCACCTTACCCCTCCTCCCCGCCTCCCCCCGATCACAACCAGCCTTCAAAGGAAAACTAATGAGGAGGCCAAGTTCAGCTGAGGAGGAAAGGATGAAAAGAAAGGGAAAAAGGAAAAAAAAAAAAAAAAGAATTTGGGGGTGTTGCTTTGGGAAGGTGGGTGCAGCCCCAACCCTCACCACGGTAAATAATTCGTTTTCTGCATCAGCCCGGCCTTTTCTGTCCTAAAAAGGGAAAACCAATCTGTAACCCAGGGAATCGCGTGGCTTTTGGGTGTCTGCCCGGCCCCGCCGCCCTCGAACACCGCTGGGGCACCCCTGGGCACCTGGCTGGTGGCAACTCCCCCGTGCCGTGGGGCTGATGAGGGATGTGGGGCTCGCCCCACACGGCCTGGGGGTGATGGGACAGCCGAGGGACAGGCGGTGCCTGGGATGATGAGCCCTGTCTCCATCCTTTCCTAGATGGACCGGGGGGAGTTCCAGCAGGACTCGGTGCTGAAACAGCTCGAGGTGCTCAAGGAGGAGGAGAAGGAGTTTCAAAACCTGAAGGTGAGATGGATCCTGGGGCCTGCCTCCGTCCCCAGACCCACGAAGGGATGGGGTCAGAGCCCCCCTGGTCACTCCTGGCAGAGGGGCTGTACCCCGGGGTGCTGGGAACCCCTCCCCGTGCCCTCTACCGGGCAGAACCAGCTCGTGCCTCACCCAGCATCGCTGCTGCCAGGCTGTCTGTCCTCAGTGGTGGTGGCCTGTCCCAGAGGGCTGTCCCTGTACAGGGACAGAGGTTCTGGTCTGCGGGCACTGTTTTCTGGCCCCAGCAGCTTTTGGGGGGTGACACAAAGGTGTGGTGCCAGGACAGTGGGATGCAGGGGCTCTTGTGTCCCAGCCTGGAGGGGGCTGGACAGAGTGGAATGCTTTAGTGGCACAAGAGGACATTGCTGGATAGTTCGGTGGTTAAGGGTGTCCTCCAAAGGGGGGCTGTGAAAATGGGGAAAGGTCTGGAGGGGCCATATGAGGAGCAGCTGAGGTGACTTGGCTTGTTCAGCCTGAAGGAGACCAAGGGGAGGCTCATCAGGGTCTGCAGCTCCTCCCGAGGGACAGCTGCAATCTCTGCTCTGTGACAGGGACAGGACCCAAGGAACGGCTGGAGCTGGGCCAGGGGGGTTGGGATAGATGGCAGGGAAATGTTTTTCCCCCAGAGGGTGCTGGGCACTGCCCAGGCTCCCCAGGGAATGGTCCCGGCCCCGAGGCTGCCAGAGCTCCAGGAGAGTTTGGGCAGCGCTGCCAGGGATGCCCAGAGTGGGATTGTTGGGGTGTCTGGGCAAGGCCAGGGGCTGGACTGGATGATCCTGGCGGGTCCCTCCCAGCTCAGGATATTCCATGATCCTGATGATTCTCGCACGGTGGATGGGCAGGGTGGGCACCCCAAAAGCCACAATACCCAGGGAGGGCAACACCAACCTGCCCCGCTTCTCCCGCTCCCCAGGACCCCACCAACGGCTACTACAGCGTGAACACCTTCAAGGAGCACCACTCCACTCCCACCATCTCGCTGTCGGGCTGCCCGGCTGACCTGCGGCCGGCCGGCAAGCAGCGGGTGCCCACGGGCATGTCCTTCACCAACATCTACAGCACCCTGAGCGGGCAGAGCCGCCTCTACGACTACAGCCAGCGCTTCGTGCTGGGCATGGGCAGCAGCTCCATCGAGCTGTGCGAGCGCGAGTTCCAGCGCGGCTCCATGAGCGACAGCAGCTCCTTCCTCGACACCCAGTGCGACAGCAGCATCAGCAGCAGCGGCAAGCAGGACGGCTACGTGCAGTTCGACAAGGCCAGCAAGGCCTCCGCCTCCTCCTCCCACCACTCCCAGTCGTCTTCCCAAAACTCAGACCCCAGCCGGCCCCTGCAGAGGCGGATGCAGACGCACGTTTGAGCCCCGACGGGGCCGCTCGGGACCCTCCGCGTGGGCGCCGTGGCTCCGTGCTCGGACAGTCGCGCCCGCCGGCAGCGGCGGTGGGAAGAGGCCGGGTCCGCCNGGTGTCCATACTTATAGAGTCCGTTTCGGGGGGGTCAGGGGGGTCCCGCCATGTGGGACAGGACGGGGGGGGACATCGGTGGGACAGGAACCCCCCGGGAAGGGCCTCTCCACGCTGTATCGCGGCACCGCGGTCAATACAAGAGGTGTTTCTCGTGGCACGCCTGGGCTGATGGCCACCCCGCGGGGACAGCGGCTTCCCTCACACCGGCTGTGCCACGGCCTCCGGGGGAGGCCCCGCGGGGGCAGAAATGCCCGGTGGTGGAGGGAAACTGAGGCACGGGGCAGCTGGGACCCCCACAACCCCAGCGTGGGAGCCAGGAGATGGGAAGTCAAAACAGGTAAGGGGATGTGGGGACACGAGGACACGGGGACAGGCCACCCTCCCGGCATCGCACAGCCCCAAAACGCCCTCACACCCACCCCCCATCACGCCCCAGGAGCACCCAGCCCATCGCAGCCTCACCAGGACTTTATTGGGTGCCAGCATCAGCCCCAGCACCCCCATCCATGGGTCCCCCCAACACCTGCAGCCCCACGGGGGCAGAGGGGACCTCACACCAGCAGGGAGAAGGCACCAGTCAACCCCTCCATGGTGGGGGGACATCCAAATGCCCACGCCCTGGAGCCAAGCACACGCCAGCCCACCCAAGGCCCCTTGTCCCTGACACCAGTGGCACACAGGCCCTGGGTGAAGGCTCCACCATAAATAAGCATTTAAATTAATTAAATTAATCTGCACCACCAACGGGCCCTGGCAGACCCCAAAGCCGAGCATCCCAGGGTGCCCCCGCCCAGGGGGGCTGCAGGGACGAGTCCCTACGCCAGCGGTAAGGCACAGGACAGGGCTGCCAAGTATAAAGGAAATTAAAAAAAAAAAAAGGGGGGGAATTAAATATTTGGGGGGAGGTCCAGGACAGGCAACATTAGCCTCCCATTCCCTGGTGGGAGAGGAGCCAGGACCCCCAAAATCAGCCCCTCAGCAGGGCCCTCGTCAGTGTAGGAGGGAATTAAGGGAAAGAGAATGTCCAGGGCAAGGGCTCCTGCCCTGACTCACCCCCTCAGGCCCGCTGGGAGGGAGGACCCCCCCTACCCCAAAAATCCCCTCCAAGTCCTTGGTAGCTTCAGTGCGTCAGTAGAAAAGGCGCTGGGGCACGGCCCCGCGGGGCTCCCTGCGCCCCCCAAGAGCTGCCCCACCCGGGGACCCGTGGTCCAGCACGGCCCCCCAGCCCCGCTCCGAGAGTCCCAGGGCGCGGTGGCGGCGGTGACAAGGATGCTCTGCCCTCGGTCACTCTGGCCACACCAGCACAGTGTCCCCTCACTGTGTGGGATGGTGTCCCCTCATACAGGGGACGCTGTCTCCTCATCCCGGGGCCGGTGTCCCTGCACAGCCCCGCCGCCCTCAGAAGTAGGTGAGGTTCTTGACAAGTCCCAGCTCCAGCATCCGCTTGATGGCCACGGCCTCGTGGGACACGTTGTGCTCTGACATCTGCAGGACGGGGAGCAGGGGGTGAGGCCAGAGTCTGGCCACGTGCTTTGCTTCCACTCCTCCCACCTTGCCCACCCCACCAGCAGCCCCCCAAAAGCAGGGACAGAACTCTCCCCACCCTATCCCCCTGTCCATGAGCCCCTCTCCTCACACAGAAACTGGGGATGGATCCAGCTCTCTGTGCCTCCAAAGACATTTGGCTACTGAGAGAAGTTGGATGATGACCATCCAAAGGTGGACTTCAGCATCCATCATGGGAGTGGAGCGAGAGGGAAGTGCCTCCCATGCCATTTAGCATCCTGCCACTGCTTTCCTGGGCTGCCATCCCCCATCCTGGGGGAAAAATGGGGGGAACATGGACAACAAAACTGTGGGGCAGACACTTACAGCCATGGACTTGAGCGTGATCTGTTCATAGTAGTGGATGGTTTGCTTCTTGTTGGCTGAATCGGGATAGCCAAAGCCCGCAATGTGCACCAGGTCACAGAAGTGCAGCGCCAAGGTGATGGCCAGCAGCCCTGTGGTGGGTTTCTGGGGGACAGACAGCCACAGCCTTCAGAGAGCTGCAGGGGGACAGGCTGTCCCCCCTCAGGGGGTGCAGGGGGACCCGCCATCCCCACCCTTTACCTGCTTGACCTTCCGTGGTTGCTTCATGGGGAGGTTGAGCAGTTTAGCAGCAGTTATTTCCATGTAGTAGGGGTTGAGGATGCGCACTTGCTCCGGGTTGGCATCCCAGATCAGCGGGGGCTGTTTCCAAAACCCTTTCCGAACCTGCAAGAGGCCAGATGTCCCCACGCACGGGGTGGCAGGACAGTTGGAATCTGGAGCGGCCAGGGAGGGGTTGGACCCGGTTTCCCACCACACTCACCCTCTTCTTGTCATTGAGGATGGCCTCCATCCACTGGAAATCCATGGGCTTGAAGGGCACAAGCACCAGCAGCGTGTCGGGGTTGTTCTCGGTGCGGGGGTCGAAGTGGGCCGACTCCGGGTAGAAGAGGCGCATGGTGGTCTTGGAGCCCACGTCCTGCTCATAACCATGGACCGGGGCGTTGTTCAGCCTTTGGGACATCACAGGGGTCAGCCCCAGCTGCGGGTGGCACTGGGGAGGGAGTGGTGGGCCGGGCCCAGGGCTGTACCTGATCACAACATCGTAGGTGTTGATGGTGTCCCCCATGGAGCTGTTGCGGAGCCGGTGGCCGTTGCCCACCACCGCACACCTCCGGCACTTGAGGCTGCGAAAGAAAACCCCGTCTCAGCCAGGGCCCTTCCAAAACCAGGGTGATTTTAACCCCCGTGTTGTCCAGTCTCCAAACCTTCCCATGCTCCATCCACCACCTCTGGGGTTGCAGAGGTTCATTTTGCCAAATCCTGGGCCCAAAACAGACAAATTCCCACCACCCTCCAAGAGAGCAATGATGAAGAAAAAGAAAGAAAAGCCCCTAAACCCACCCCGGTGTTACCTCTGGATGCTCTCGGGCAGGGAGTAGTGGGTGACGGACAGCAGGCGCAGGAGGACATCTTCTGCAAAGCAAGGGCAAGGACAAGGTGAGGAAGGTGAGGAAGACAGCTCCTGCCTGGCACAACACCCTGGGTGCTGCCCCATCCCTGCAGAATGTGCTCCTGTTGTTAATCCTGGTTTCAGGCAGATAATCCATCGCTGGGGCTCAGTAAAATCTGGCCCACCCTAAACTCTTTTAGAGACACCGTGTGCACCCAGGGTGAGGAGATACGCACTGCAGAGTCTAAAAACCAAGAAAATAGCTTGGGAACAGTCCCCAGCAAAATCAAGCTGCAGCTGTCTTTAGGAAAAGGGAGGTTGAAACCCCAGGAGCAGCAGCAGGAGAGACAGACAGACCCCATGGAGTACTGCCGGCCTTACCACTTCCCTTGGTGCCGTAGGGCAGCTCATAGAGTGACGGCGTCTTCACCCAAAAATAGTCCTTCAACTGCAAGAAGAGCGGGTGGTCCCTCGTGTAGCTGCCAAGGAGCAAAGGGCCAGTGAGACTGGGATCGGGAGTGGCACAGGGAGCAGGGTCCTGGCTCTGCATCCCCCACCACTCCCTGCTTCCAGCCCCAAAACTCACTTCCCGATGAGCTGCGCCGCTTTCTTTTCCACCTCCCCCAGGGGACACGTTGTCTTGTTGTTTTCTTGCACAGGGAAATAAAAGCTGTGAAGGAAGAGGTTAATTAAATCAAATGATGCCAGTTCCTCTGCACACCCCTCCTGGCAAAAGGGGCTCCAGCACCCCCAGGCACTGTGGGATTCAAGCTGTGGGAGAGAGATTTCCAGATGGATTTAAGGCCAGCACTGCCTGGGTATTTATCTGCTGGGCTTGCAGCTTTGCAACAGAAGAGGTCTCTCTTGCTCTGCTCATGAACCTCGCACTCCGCTTTCCCCGTCTCCACCGGCATCACTGGCACTGGGAAGAGAGCGGGGTTTTCCCATCCTCCCAGGCTCAGATAAGCACCAGCATTTGCAAAAAACCTCGCACGCACTGAGGGGGATCCTTGTATGTGTCCCCCATTCTCCAGCAGCAGCTGAGGATGCTCCCGGCTCCCTAGCCCTCTGGGATCCAACCAGACACTGCTCTGGCATCCCCATGCAGGATGGGTGGGAAGGAACAGCCTCCCAGGGATGAAGGAAAGGGCAGGAGGTCCTTTAAATTGGAGTAAGGAGCACTCACAGCTGTGTGTACCTGTCTTCCCGGTAGATCGAGTACCAAACCATCACCAGAAACAGCGCCAGCACCCCGAGGATCTTCCCTCCTGCGTGCCCAGAGGGGAGGGGGAGAGAAAAACCACCATCAGCTGTGGGGTTTGGATAGTTGGATGTGGGGTCCCACAGCATTCCTGGCTGGATCCAGGGTGGCAGACCCTTCTCCTCGGGGAGCAGGGTTGGCTGGCACCTCGCCCCAGAGGGGAACAGCTCCGAGATGAGCCCAGGTGGTTTTGTCCCAGGTTTAAAAGCCACCATGACATTTCTGTTTCCTCCTGCCTGCTTTGCATCAAAGCCCAGGCAAATATCCCTTTTTCCATGTGCCTCCACCCCATTTTTGTGCTATATAGTCCAAGGGGTTCCAGGTGCCCAAGCCCAGAGATCAAGGTCCCCAAAACCACCCTCCCCGCCACAACTTTCTCTCGTGATACCCCAACACTCCCTCACTCAACCAGAAGCACACAGAAGCAGCATCCAACCCCCAGATTTCCAAATGCAAATTCCCCAGGCTCCCCATCCCTGCTTGGGCAGAGGCAGATGGGACCCCCTGTGGGACTCACGAGACTTGTTGATCATTTTTATCAGCAGGAAAGGGATCAGGCGAGGGCCGGAGCTCTCATCACGGCTGGTCACCTGCAGCAGGAGAACGGGGAACAGCATTGGATCAGGGCAAAACCCACTGGAGCCAACCCCAAAACCCCACCCAAGAGGCACCACCCCCTGCCTGCCTATCTGCATCTGCAGACGAGCAGGTGCGAGGGTTCCCCAAGGGGTTTATTTATTTAAATTCACATTTCTTTGCTGCCAAAAGGTTGGTTTAGAGAACTTATCAAAGCCAGGCAAGTGGCCGCCTTCCCAAGGAGCTTCAGCCCTACAGGTTAAAGGCCAAAGGGGAAAAAAGGGAACTAGAGAGGAAATACAAGCCCCTAGTGGGGTTCCAACCACGAAATCCCATGGGGGGTGACTTTAAGCCCAGCTTAAGCATCCACCTGGCACCAGCAGGTACGAAGCCCAACGTGCCACCACAAAGCCCAAGCCAGAAAGGACAGGAGCAGCCAAGCAGGATCAAACCCAAGAGCACCACGTACTTGGGGAACCTCCAGCGCCTTGGATTCACCCATCCCGGCCCAGGGAAAGGAGGTGCCACAAGCTCAGTGCCCACACAAACGCTGCCCAGGGAAGCGGGGCCACTTTTTTCCTCCTTGGAAACCTCTCGCTCCTGGAATAAGGAGCAAAGAGCCCTGGTTGGACCCATTCCAGGATCGGCTTATCCCATCCCGCCAGGACACGGCAAGGACGAAAAATGAACTTACCAAGAGGGAGAAGCTTTGGGGTGGAGGGGGGACTTTGCTCCCAGGGTGAATCCTGCTCTAAGCCAGGCTCAGATTTGGGTTTGGCTTTGCCAAGAGGTATCAGAGCTCCTCCTGGCACTGAGCAGCCCCATCTCGGTGTGTTATATGCCAGCCAAGGGGAAAGGTGCATGTCTGGGGCTGGGCCATCCAGACACTCCTTCGATCAGAGCCTGCCCATCAGAGTCTCCAGGGATTAGTCAGCACCTCATCCCCTCCCTGCCCAAGGAAGTGCGGCTAACAAACCCGACACCTGCCAACCGCCACAGCCTCACCCAGCCAAGGGACAGCCAACAACACCAGGTTGGGAGTAAAACTGAAGAATGAGGAACGGGACCAAAGATCACAAGAGCCAGGCTCTTCCTTGTCTACAGGTTCTGAAGTTAAAAGGGCAGGAGAGCAATTAAAAAAGGGCAGGAAGGGCAGTTAAAAGGCAATTAAGGACTATTAAACGGCACTCAAAGCAACGGGACAGGACACTAGAAAAAGAAAATGGTATCCATTTGACAGCAGAGGGATGGGGACAGGTGAGGTGGTCCCCCAGGAAAGCACCTCTCTCCCTCTGACCTGTTTCTCCTTCATAAAACACAGAAAACTGTGCCCCACCGTCACCTGGGGCATCCAGGAAGGGGAAGCAAGCCCCCCATCCCAACTCACACCCCGGCTCTCACCCTGCATCCGTATTTCTGGCTCAACAAGCCCCTCCTGTTTGGGAGGATGAAACCCATGGCTGGATCCTCAAGGGTGGGAGCATACAGGGAGGAGGCACTGGGGGGGTCCTCACCCCTTTACAGGTCACAATTGCTCAGAAAAAGTAAAATTAGGGGAAGGTAAAAAGCAGCTAGTGCTTCCTGGGGGGTTTTGTTCTCAGCAAAACCGGCCACAAAAGCCCTGAGGGGAAATCCACCGCCACAGCTGGAGGCTGGGGGTGCTCCTGGGGGGCCTGAATGCCCCTGCTCACCCAGGGCTGGGAAACTGCTGGGCATCAGGACCTGATTTTAGCACCAAATCCACCCCTCAGCTTCATCCTTGAGTGCCAAAACACCCAACCAAGTGCACTGTGCCCCTTCCACTGCTGAAGACGCTGGGAAAATCCGCTCTGCCCGCAATGGTTGCCTTTACATACCAGCTTCTTTAAAATAATATTTTTTGACAGCTTTATGATCTTTTCCCAGGCTTGTACTCACAAGCTGGGCCTGATGCAAAACTTATCTCAGGCAAACACGGTGAATAATCCCCAAGGAGATGGAACCTTGTTTAGTGAAGTGTTCGGGGAATGCAGAGCAAAACAGAGCACACCCGGCTGCCCCCGCGCCCATGGTGCCTCTGGAATGAGTTCAAGCTCCCCACAGCCCTCCCAGATCCACAGCCCAAACCAGTGCAGCTGCTGAAAGCAGGAAGGTCTGAGCTCCCCGAGCCAGGCCCCGAGTCCTCCTCGTAGGGCTGCTGGAGGGAGCGAGGCCAAAGGGTCCTGCAGGTCCCCACAGCATCCCCAGTCCTGCAGCACCCTCAGAGCCTGCAGTATCCCTGTCCCATCACAGCATCCTAAAAGCACCCTCTGAGTGCCCCTGTCCCATCACAGCATCCTCAGAGCACCCTCCGAGTGCCCCTGTCCCATCACAGCATCCTCAGAGCATCCTCTGAGTGCCCCTGTCCTATCACAGCATCCTCCAAGCCCCCTGCACTATCCCTGTCCCATCACAGCATCCTCAGAGCATCCTCTGAGTGCCCCGTCCCCTCACAGAATCCTCAGAGCATCCTCTGAGTGCCTCTGTCCCATCACAGCATCCTCAGAGCATCCTCTGATTTCCCCTGTCCCATCACAGCATCCTCAGAGCACCCTCTGAGTGCCCCTGTCCCATCACAGCATCCTCCAAGCCCTCCCACAGCATCCCCAGTCCTATCATATCACTGTTCCTGCAGCATCCCCGGTCCCTCACAGCATCCTCAGAGTCCCCTCTCACTGGCATCCCCATCCCATTACAGCATCCTCTGAGCCCCCACAACATCCCCATCCCGCCACAGCATCCTCAGAGCCCGTGCAGCACCCCCCAGATCCCCCAACACAAACCCCTCACCAAACCATCCCCCTGCATCCCACACTGCAGCCCTCCTGCCCGACTCATCACTCGCTGGGATCCATCTCCACTCCCCCAGGGTCGGTCCAGGGCATCGCCCGCCCCGCCGAGCCCTGAAGCTGGGGGGAAAGTCCCGGCTGGATTCAGCTCCCCACACCTGGAAGAAGTGTCTGGAAAAGCCCCTCTTTGATGTCAGAGGATGCACCCCCACAGCCCCCCTGGCTGCGATTATTGCTGCACAAAGGAGTCAAAAGCCCCACGGCCCATTCCCCCTCTCCCACTCCCTTCCCCACCCCTCGTTCTGGGAAAGCCCCATCCCAGGATGCTGCAGAGGCAGCTCAGGTGCAAGCCTCATGCAGTTTCCTTGTCTACCTCCAACCTGGAGGAGGGTTTGGCCTCCCAGCTTCACCACTGGGAGATGCCAGCAGCATCCATCGGGGCAGACCCTCCTGCCAGGGGGGGAACTCGGGGAAGTTCATCCCTGTATCTCCATCCATCCATTCCCAGCTCCCCCCATGGCGTCAACGGCTCCAGCATTTCCAGATTTAAGTCATGGCAATTCACAAAGTGGCAGCGAGCGCCTGCCAAGCTGCTCCCAGACAAAAAAAAAAAAAAAAAAAGAAGGAAAAAAGGAATTTAAAGGCATGGAACAAGCACAGAGGTGGGGAGTGGTTATAAATTCCCCCACGCCATCCCAGCATGGATGGATGGTGATCCCAGGCCACCCTGGCAAAGCATCAAGGACCAGCAGGACATGCAGCAAAAACTCTTGGTAGTTTTGTGTTTCCATGGTAACCTATGGATTGGAAAAAGCATGACACGAGATGAGGACACCTATCCTGTGCTCCCACCGTCCCATCCCACGTGCCCATGGGACACAGAGCCACCCACTGCCTGGTCCAGCTTCCCTGGGGAAGAAGGATGCTCACTGAAAAACAAGCATCTCTGACAGTTTATCCCAAAAAAAACCATGTCTTTATTTTTAACTGGAGGAGAGTTGGACAGCACCCGAGGAAGGGATGCACTGGCAGTGGGAACCAAAGGAGGACAGACAGACAGACAGACAGGGGGACAGGACAGCACAGACCCCTCCAGTCCCAGCAGGACCATCTCTCCCGAGCTTTCCAGGCACACGGAGCTCTCGGGGACCAGCAGGGCAGATCCTGCACTCCCTGGAGGACAACAACCAGGATCGACCCCCACAAGAGCAGTTTGCAGCCCCGGGATCTTCCAGGCCCCCATCCCATGGGTGTTCCAGGCTGGGATTGCCGGAGGAGCCGGGCAGATGCCGCCCCGGCCGCGCCTGCCCCGGCACAGCCATCGCGTGCCGGAGCCTGAGCGCAACCTGGGAGGCGGCCGGGGGCGATCCTGCAGGGAAAGGATCCAACTGCAGGCACTGCCTGGGCTTGGCAGAGCATCAAAGCCACCCAAATCCTCAGCCTGGCATCCCAAACCTTCCTCGCCCCAGCTGCCGCGAGCTCCCGGTGCTCAGGGAAATTTTTCCAGGCTGGGAAGAAAATCCTTGTGGAATCGCTACAAGCAAAAGGCAGCGGGGTCTGGATCTGAGCCCCCTTCAAGAGGCATTGCCTGGGATGGGGATGCTAGGAGGGAAGCAGGGACACCGAGGGGGGACCAGGGATGCTGGGAGGGGACAAGGGATGCCAAAAATTGTGGAGCAGAGCGATGTCAAGAGCAGGAGCTGCAGTGCCATGGGCTGGGGGGATGAGGAGGGTCATGAGGACAGAGCACTGCAAAAATCAACTCCACTGGACACTGGGCACGGCCCCGCAGAGGGTGTGGAGCCGGCCCAGCCCGTGCACTGATACCCACATTTATCCTATTTTAAGAGCCCTGCGAGTCACTTTAAAGGAATCTTTAAAGGAATCTTAATTGCCTCTTACTCGGAGAGGCAGTGCTGTTTCCTTAGCCATGGTATCCCAGGCACACAATAACCCAGCCAAAGATTTAAGATAGGGGAAAACAACCCCTCGTTGGCATGTGAGTCTTAACAAAACATTTACCCATGACCAGGCTGCAATTTTCAAGATGGCAACAGCGCATAAGCTCAGGTACAACAAGTATTTCCACAGTGGCAGGTCCTCGGGATAAATCCAGCCTGCTTCTGCCTTCCCATGGCACTGTTGGTTTTAATGTGCTCCAGAGCGATTCAGACCAGCGCTGCCTCCACCCTCTCCTCTACCCCTATATTTATTTTATTCCTTGCAGCAGAAAAACACACAGGGATGGGGGCACAAATCCCCTCCTAAAGCCCCAAAACACCGGCGGTGTGGGCACACACCTGATCATCTCACAGGTCTGGGGGAACCCCGGGCCAGCGTGAAGCCACAGTTAAGCTGCAATATTAGAGATTATGTATTATTATTTTTATTATATAGGTTTAATCACTCTTTTGCTATTTAAAACACTAAAATAAAGACTCTTTCTTGCTGTCTGCAGCTCGCTGCACCCCGGAGGTTATGGCTGAGCTGCTGAAGAGAGCAAAGCCACCCACGGGGTGACAATCCCCTGCTGAGGAGACAGGGCAGTGATAAAGTGACCCCGGGGATTTCACCCCTGATCCCCTGACATCGATCCAGCCCCACCCGTCTCCCACCTGGCCCACCCAGCCCCGTTTGGTGCCACTGTCACCTCGGTGCCGTGTTTACTCTCTGGTATCTCCATGCTCAGGGATCACCCAGCGATGCAGGCAAAAAGCGGCTTTGGCAACACAGCTTTGAACCTGTGTTTTGGGCTAAATCCCCCCAAAAGCAGCAGAAAGGGGGAGGCAGCGAGCTGGGGGTGCGGGCAGGGTGCTGGCAGCCTCTCCCTGCTCTCCTGGGAGCAGCGGGCAGAACATCCCCAGGGAGCACCACTGCCTTACCGTTCTGGAAGGTAAAAACTAAACCGTGGAGGTGCTCCCGCCCATCCCCAACCCAAACTCAAGCAGTGCCCCAGCTCTTCTGGGAAAAGGGGTGGGAAATTAAGAGATATCAAGCCCCAGGGCTGAGTTATCCTGCTCCTAGTGGGTTTTGACTCCGGGGGTCCCCTTTTGGGGGCTCAGAAGCCGCTTGCAGTCACCATCCCCCTCGCAAGGCTCACATGCAACCTTTACTCGCTGGCCCCGTGGTTTTCTCCTCCGTTTCCTGTTTTGAAACAGATTCAGAGGAGCGGAACCCCCGGAGCAGCCCCACAGCCGATCTGGCCAGTCCCAAATCCCCTGGGTTCTTCTCTGCTCTTTTCTCCCACGCACAGAGGGAGATTCCCAGGAAACAACCCGGCCCATCACTCTGCACCCCCAGCATCACCTCAGTGCTCCGGTAACGCACGCGGGGAGGAGGATTCCCATCTCGGGGAGACTTTTTCCTGCATCCCCAGCAGCGGGAGAGGCTGAAGCCTGTCCCAGCAGGGCGGGGATAAGCTGGCAGCAAGTCACGGCTACTTACGGCCCGTCCTCTTGGTCCAGGCGGAGCAGGCAGGTGCTCGGCGGGATCTACGGGGCCGTCCTCTCTTCCCCTAGGAGAGGGAGAAGGGAGAACATCCTTAGGGCTCCAGCCACCCACAGCGGCAGGGCAGCCAGCCCCTTCGGAGGATCCGCGGATCCCGAAGCGTCCCCGCCGAGAGGAGCCAGCCCCGGGGGAGCGGGAGCAGCGCCCCGACGAGCCGGCACACGTCGCACCGATGGCTGAGCTCCCCGAAAAGCCATCCACCTCCCGAAAGCCGCCCACCTCCGAAAGGCACCCACCTCCCACCCACCTCGGCCGGCACCGGCAGCCCCAGGGCCGGGCTCGCAGCCGCTCTTAAGGAGGAGGTGTGGCCGATCGGAGCGCAGACCTCGCCGCAGCCTTCCCCAGCACCTCTCGGCCTTTCACACCGAAACCCCCTTCCGTGAGTCACTCGGACTTTTAGGAAGACCCCACGAGATGGAGCGGTGCCCTTCCCCAAGGGAAATGGGAACGCAGCTCTCCTGCCCTCCTGCCTGGAGAACGCGCCTTATTCCCGCGTCTCTGGCGTCTTTTCCCCCTAAACTTTCCAAACTGCACATCTTAGCCCAGCACTAATATCCTGATGATCTGGGGGAGAAAAATCCTTGCCGAGAAACCACGGCACGCACAGAAACCCTCCTGCCACTCAGAGGAAGCCTCTCTGCTCTGCATCCCAAGTAATGCTCCCAGATAAAGGAAAACGAGCCAGCCAGGTGAAGCAAGGGGGAAAATGAGCCAGCCAGGTGGAGCGAGCCCACTGCTGTCCCAGTGAGCCCCGGGCACCTGCTCTGCTCTTCCCCTGTGCCAGCGGGACGGACGGGGTGTGGTGGGAGTCGTGGCTCCCCCCCCCCCCAAAAAAAAAAACACGCGAGAAAGAATGTCAGCTCATCTCAGTGCAAGAAACGGTGGTGCAGGTGAGGAAGACGAGCCTCTCTCAGCTGCTCCTTAAGCCCTGGCAGGGAAGGTGCTTCCAAGGGGAAGCTGTGAACGGCTGGAGGTTTCCTCACCTCCATCTCCTCCAGCTAGGAAAAGCAGAGATGAGAGAGGTGCGAGCCTTCCCCACAGCAGGCTGTGCTCCTAATATCCCATTAGTTTAACACAGAGGGTCACATCCCTGTCCGAGGGGTGGGGAAGGAAACCACCCAGCAGCCTGAGATGGTTTCTCATGGATACTTCTCGACAGGGATGGCTCCATCCCAGTGTCACACCTTCCCCTCCACCCAAAGAACCTTTGCTTCCTCCTTCCATCGCCCTTTGCCTCGGGGAGCAATTAATCCCGAGGCCTCAGGGCAATCAGCAGCCAAACCAGATGTACTTGGGGCCACAAAATCCACCTCTGGCACCAGGGTCTTTCCAGAAGCCCTGAATCCACCAGAGCATCCGACACTGCTGCCTCTGACAAGGAACCTTTTCATTTAGAGCTGTGAATTATAGGATCAGCTAACAAGGTTAAACTCTCCCTGGGGAGCTCCTGCTAAAGCATTTCATGGCTCAGCATCAGCCCCTGCCCGTGAGGATGAGGATGCTCAGAGCTGCCTGGGGGTTCCAGGAGGATCCTGCAGCCCTGGGTGAGCAGGAGACTGTGATACCTAAAAGCACATCGGCCAGGCGGGATCCTGGTGGATCCAAGGTCTTGCCCTAAGCTGGTCTTTCCAGCCCAACTGGAAGAGCCAGGAGCTGGATTGCTGCCGCTCTTCCCGGGGTTGTTTTCCAGCCACCCGAGCGGTTTCCCTGCCGCGAGCCGATGCAATCGGTCGTTCCCAGCCCAAGGTCCAGAAAAGTCCCATCACGGTTCCAGCATCCACTGGGTCAGGGGCTGCTGTCTCCAGCACTTGCCACAGGCAGCTCAACCCATCCGGCAGCTGCTCCCAGCAGGAAATGAACGTCGCGTATTCCAGAGCCCTCGAGAAACCCTAAACAAGCTGGATTTTGCTCCTTTCCTTCTCCAGCTGTGCTGCTGGCCTCAGTTTCCTCTCCTGCCTATCAGTTTAATCACTTAAATAACAATTTCCAAATCTGAGGGGGGGGAAGGCACCTTCTGCCCACTCCCCACCATCTCCATCTGGGACGCTCGCAGCTTTGGGCAAAAAAAATCAAAACCCCAGTGGGCACATCCCTTCTGTGTTAAAGACTAAAGCCAGCCAGGATTGGCCTTTCAAGGGGCTCAGCCCCAGTGTAGGAACATCCCGGCAGGAACGGATATTCCAGAGGCAGGAGGGGACACACACAGGGCAGGGATGAGCCTCCAAATTCCTCCTGTCATCATCCTCCCCATCAAGGACCGAATCCCCCCAGGGCTGTTAAAATAGGGGAGGGAGAGACAGAGACTGAGAGACCTGCAGCGAGGCAGCCGTCCGTCTGTCCGTCCCTCGGTGCTCCATCGCCTGCGCCGGCCTCCCTCGGTTAAAATTACTTCCCGAGAGGGGAGAGAGCAAAAGCCAGGCTGGGAGGGGAATAAAACCCAGGTGAGCTCATCCTCCTCCAGAGAAAACATCTCCAGTTGGCATCAGCGAGGTGTTTCCAAGCCCAGCACATCCCTCACGTCACCCCAGCCGCTACAGCCCCGGGACCAGCAGCTTATTCATTCAGCAAGTATTTAGTGGGAGATAATCCAGCCGCTTCCCAACCATCCTTTGGCTGGGCCAAAGGTGTAATTCTAGTGTGGGAATTACACTTTGGGAAGAGGTTTCGCAAATGCTCATCCCAGTGGATGCTCCCTGTCGAAGACAGCATGAAAGAGTCACCACCAGCAGAACCCCCCATCCTCCACCCTGTGTTTCTTTAATTCTATTAATAATTTATTAAATATGTGAAACTATTTTATTAAAAATAAAATAATTCAATAAACCTATTTCTATCAAATCCCTGAGAATGGGAAGAAAAGCAAAGCTGCCCAGCCAAGCCGGATTATCCAAAGCAGCGACCGAACTAAAAATAAACCACGGCTATCTAAGGATGAGCCTCCCACAACAACCACCCCCCACCCCAAAAAAAATAAAAGGAAAAAATAGACATTTTCCCAAGCTGGGGTGTGGAGCATCACCCACCACACCAAAAAAATGTCTATTCTGGGTTCATTTCCTAGCACAAGTCTGAACTTCCAAGAGAACAGCATCCCCAGGCTCAGTGCTGCTGATTTCCAGACACCCCATGCAAATAAATAATTAAGATTTAAAGCTGCATTTGCATAATACAGATAATCTGTCGATTTAACTTGTAAATGCAGGGGGAATTAAGCGGCGACATTGTTAATTAGGCAGCAAAGGGGCCTGGGAAGCCCCAGCTCCAGGGCAGATGCCCACGGACCACGAGGATGCTGAAGAAGCAGGGGGATGCAGGGCTCTGGCAGCGGGACCAGGTGCTGGGGTGCGTGCCCTGGTGTCAGGGCTCCAAAACCTTCTGTTCATCCACATTTTAACTGAAAATTCCCCTCCAGCCCTTCCTCAGGAGCTGCCCAGCCCTTCCCACCCTGCCTGCGCCACCCAAGCCCTCGAGGGCTGCCATCACCCCACGAGAAAAAAGGCAGTGGAAAAGGAGCCCGGGGTGAGATTTCTGAGGACAAATCTCATCTTTTTGTTGCATAAAAAGCCTGCTCTGACAGCCGGGCTCTTGGCCGCCCTTGGCTCCCCCACCCCAAACACCCAGACCCCGCCCAGGAGCGGAACCTGTTGAGCCCGAATATGCCCGAACAGACAGTTCTTTGTGATTCTTTTTTTTTTCCCTTCTGTTTTTTGGTTTGGAAGCAGCACTGGTGATCGCACAGGGATGGGCCCGAGGATTTCCCAGCCCTTGGCACTACTCCTGACGCCTCGTTCGAAGGTATCACCACGTTTAACCCCTAAAGCCCCGCACTGCCCTTCACTTCTGACACCATTCCACCTCCCACATCCTGGTCCTGTTCAGTCCCGTATCCCCAAAATCCACTTGCATCCCCCCTCTCTGCATTTTTCTCCCTCATTTCTCACTTTTCACCTCATTTTTCCCCTCTCAGTGCTTCGGCACTTTCCACCATTCCCAACACAGACGGGTCTGATCCATCCTCATGCCACAAAATCCCACCCACAGGCCACAGGCCAGGGGGTCAGATGGGTTTAGTCCCCATTCAGGGGTGTTTTAAGATCCACGGCGGGAATGCTGGGCTGGTTGGGTGCACAGAGCATCAGCAAAGCCCCAGAGCAGCGTTTCACACTCCTCAGCCCTTGCTCAGCACTCTCCTGAGAGTCTCTCTCAGTTTCCTGCCATTTCGGGGCTCAGGGGAGCTCTGCCCCATTGGCAACGCGGGCAGGGTGTGCAGCAAGGGAGCCCAAACCCCAGACTCCATCCCAGCTCATTTATCTACATTTTAAAAGATATTTAAAACCCTCCCGATGTCGCAAGCAGCTCAAACCCCGGCGGAGGATCCACCCCGGGGCTCCGGCTTGTGCAACACCGCGGGGTGAGCTCCAACCTCCCGCCGCTGGCACATCAGGCTCTGGTTTAGAAATTAAGGCTCGGCTTACTCAGCCTGGCCGGATATCGGGATGTCGAATCCGGCCGGGAAAACTTCGACGAGCTGGGGGAGACATTTTGCAAGGGGAAGAGCCGGAACGGGAATGGCATCTGGAAGCGATTGAAGGCAAGGAGCCTCTCCCTGGCGCAGCAGGGAATTCCAACGGCGTGAGCTCAGGTTAAAGCCTCCTTCACAGACCCGGGATTAAAGAGAAGAACCAAACTTCAGCACAGATCTGTGTTTTTAAACCTGCGAAAAACGGGGGAAAGGGAGCCAGCGTCCTGCTTGGTCCTATCCGGACGTAGTTTGGTGATTTAGGGTCGTTCTGGCTTGTAATAAAAAGAAACCAGAACTCCAAAAAGGAGCAAAGATCTCTCCATGGATTTGTGGATCCAACTTCTGGCGTGGTGTCAGGAGTCCTCCTTCAGCCAACTACATCCCATCCATCCCTCGGGACCACTGCATCCCACCTCCGAGCATCCCTTGCCAGCACGGGCTGCATCCCAGGCTGGTCCCACATCCTGGAGAGCAGCTGCAGCCTGCGCCAGCCCGAAACCGCTCCGTGCTTCTGCCAGCCCGAAGGAAAACCAGGATGGAGAGTGGCTCCTCTGGTTTTTCCGTTCCCTGACAGCCAAATGCCTTTCTCCTTCCTCCAAGGAAACTTTCCAGCCCAACCCCGGTCACATGCAAAGGGTCAGCAGCTGGAAAAGCAAGAGATTAGCAAGTACTGGGGTTTTTTATCTCTTCCCTCCCAAGAAGACACAGGGTTTTACAAGAAAAAGCTCAATGAGCACGAGGATCACAGCTGGAGGACGGAGAAGTGTGAAAGGAAAGTGAGGGGAACTTAAGAAACACCAAAAAAAAAGAGAACCAGAAGTTGCAATGAGTAGCATAAAAGCACCAAATCATTTCCTTTCCTCACTGCAAAACCAAAACCACTCATGCAAGTGGCAGCATATGGGGGGGTCCCAGCCTGGAATGGGATCCCAGAGGCATCCTGGTGAATCCAGGATGCCAACCTATGAGGGAACAGAGGCTCCCTACTCTACATCCCTGTTCCCTACACAGCCATCATGCTACACCCAGAGAAAAAAATGAAAGGGGGAAAATAACTAAAATAATTAAAAAAAAAAAAAAAAAAAGCACAATAGGGAAAGCTGTGGAGAAGCAGATTCCACACTGGCAACCTGCATCAGCTCTGGAATATTCAAAGCTAAAGCAATGGGACCATCACTTCATCAAAGAGAACAAGCAACAGAATACATGGGATTTAGAGATATTGCCAAATAATTAATTAGCAGGACTCAACCTGAGAATTGCTGCCAGCTGAAAACCCCTGAGCACAGGCATGGGGAAGGCACTGGTCTCAGCATTCCTACATCCCGCAGCCTGGCATCCCCTCTGATGCTGGCTGCAAGCATGGGGGTGACACAAGCTATAAAAATACAGGCTTGTAGACATCAGTGCAGCTGCTCCAGAGTTCAAAATGGATGTTTTCCCTCCAGGGTGGATCTTCCAGGAGGATGCTCCGATCCCAGCTGTGGAAGACACCCTACTTGCAGGCCTCCACAGTGGACAAGACACTTAAAATGTGCAAGACACTTAAAATCAGTGTCCACAGACAGTTCCTCCTTTCATATTTCCATTTGCAGAGGCATTATTCCTTTGAATTCGGTGCCTGGCTGGAGCAGCTGCTGTTAACTCCCTGCCTGAAGCTGGATGAGCAAGCAGCCCTCTAATGATGCAGCTAATTAGGGACAGGGGTTAGGGAGAGTCCAGCAAAGCACGCTGATCCCATCCTATGGCTCATAGCAATGTGAGGAGTTAATTTAACACTGGACACATCATTAGGAGCCAGGGTAGGAAGGGGACACTTAAACCATCAGTTCTATCCCTGATCCAAGGTTCTGGCCTGCCTGGGGTGTCCGTGCCACAGACAAGCCTGGGCAATCCATCACCTGCCTCCAGCAGCATCCAGGGGGAGAGCCTGGCAGAAAAGATGGGGAAATTCAGCAGAGCTTCCTGAAAAGCTCCACCACAAGACTTTATTCAGTTTATTCAGTTTCCTGCCATTTCGGGGTTCAGGGGAGCTCTGCCCCATTGGCAATGCATGCAGAAGGTGCAGCAAGGGAGTCCAAACCCCAAACTCCATCCCAGCTCATTTATCTGCATTTTAAAAGAAATTTAAAATTCTTTTAAGAGATGGAGATTGGACTTGCCGAGCAGCCAGCATCAACCCACCAGGCATCACCCTACTGATCCGATGGGAGGGACGGTGTCCGAGCTGAGGAACACAAAAAACACACCCAGAGAAAGAATTTTCCTTTGTTCTTCACTCCCTAGAATAATAAAACACCACCGGTTCACCCTGTAAAGACCTGACATGAAAAGATCAACGGGGGAAGGTCCAGCTGGTCCCTTCCCTGCTTGTCTCAGGGCAAGCATCCTCACCTCTCCCTGGAAACAATCCCATCCCATGGGAGAAGAGGGCTCCCGGCAAACGGGCTGGGGTTTATCCTGCACCAACATGCCCAGATCCCGCTCCCAGCAGCTCTGTCCACAACTGCCCTGGGTGGGGGACGGGCAGGGACCCCTCCTACCCCTTTGGGATCACCAGGCGACCAGAGCACATCCATCTACCAGTCAGAGGATGCTCAGGGATGGGGAAAAAAAAGCCTCAGACGGGCCCTGCTCAGCCCTGCTCAGCCCTTCGTTCCACAGGAGAGCGATGCCGTCCTGAGCTGCACACGAGGCACGTCCTCCCCTCCCAGGGCCTCCGGGAGGATTTTCCCTTCCTTACCCCGGCTCCCGGGCATTCCACTCGCCCAGACCCATCGCAACGAGCCCACCCCGTGCCGTGGGGAGATGCCGGAGCCTCTCTTCCCGGGGCTCTCGGGGTGGGATCACCTTCCCCGGGAGTGGCCACGGGCAGGAGCGATGCCAAAGGCCGTTTTTTCCCGGCGAGATGAGGGGGTTTGTTTTGCCGGGAATGGGGAGACAGCAGATGGAAGGGCACCGGCAGAGCGGGGGTTTTCCTCTCGCCGCTGCCCACACTCACACTTCAGGCACCGATTAATTGCGTTAATTAGAAAAATAATCATAATAATTCTTTTTTTTTTTTTTTA